>JAPZDV010000004.1:1304549-1357429 GCA_029814665.1 Acanthurus lineatus | reverse complement strand
ATCATTTTTTTCTTTCTTTGTCAACATTATTTCATAGGTTTGACGGTGTATAGGAGTGTAAAATTATATGTGGAGTACTGTTGTGTACTGTTCACTTTAAACACATATTTAGGTTCTAAAAATAGTTTGTTCAACTTGTTTTTCTGAAGCAATACACTTTTGCTGATGTGTTGTTAGCAAATGAAATCCAGCTACTGCAGATGTTAAAAGAACCATGACCTCTGTTATATTTCAATGTTATATTTGAAAATGCTAACATTTAGTTTAGCTACCATCAGGTGTTACTTGTCTTCATGTTGCAGTAATCTAGATGCAAATGACAATAAGATCATTTTTAGGTGCAACATCATGAAAGTATTGAAAGTACTGCAGTTTGTTACTCTGCAGACAAAAACAACTGTGTCATGAATCAGTTGGTAAAAATGAAAGAGCAGTGAGTTTTTTGGACCACAAGACTAAAGTTGGTAAAACTTTGCTGGTATGGTATGCTAGTCAGTGCAGGGCAGTGGGCTGTGTTCTATCTGTTGTAGACTGTGTAAATTCATGTTCTGAGTGGCAGAAAAAGTTGCATGGCTACATATAAGCAAGGCTCAAGTGGCCAAACTTAATAAAGGGCTGTTTTGGTGTAGAAGGACTAGATGAAGGCTGAGGGTCTCAGCAGCATTTTATTTTCCATATCCAGTTTATCCGTGTCCACTGCCATAGTAGCAAGCTGCCTTTAGGCTGTCTTGTGCTTTGGATGCACTGTCTTTAGTGGAACAGAGACAGTAAGAAAAAGTGAGTGAATAGATAGATTGTAAATATTTACTACTGAGAATATTTCTTTAAAACAGGATGGGAGATACTTGAAGTGATAGACAAAGGGGTGGTTGGATGGGGAGTCCTTGTGGGTTTTTCCCCCTTTCAATAGTTACTGCAACAATGAGAAGGAGGAGAATAAAGAAGATATAAAGAACAGGGGAAGGATATTTTATCAAAACACTAGTGCTCCCTCCTCATAAGAGTTTAGGAAGCAGTTGAACAAAAAGCTCAGTATATTCTCAAGCTATCTTTATTCACATTACCGGGTAAGTTGTTCAGTACGTACATTGAGTAGCATGCTGGGTAAATTGACGGGCCTCTGTTAGATAGAGTAGGCTCAGGCCCCTTAAACTGCGCAACGAAAGGGTTCAGAGCTGGTTTATTTGTTCAGTTCTTTGGACAAACTTCCAGTTGTAAAATATTGCTACAAAACAGAAAACTTTACTTTGTCTGAGAAACTGTTTTACTGATGACTCCTTAAAGAAACACTAGGAGTAATCCTAATTAGTTACATTTAGTAGTGATGACACTACTACATACATACAACCACAGATTCACTTTTATAGGAGCAATTGTAGAGGTGACAACCAATATTTAAGGGATAAAAGGTAGGACAGGTAAGACTTAAAGACAGTAACCACAGGTTGATCTTGACATCAATTACAGGTCAAAGAGTTACAAAGTTAAACATGATGTCACAAGGCCTTACATTGCTAGCAGCAGGCTTTTGTGTAGCACCAAAATGAATGTAATGTGACCTTTGGTACCAGTGGTTTGTGTGAAGGGGTTGAGGTGAGAGGTTACAGTTAAGACTTTATGGTCTTGGTGCCTTACATGACTGGCAGCAGGCTTTTCTGTAGTACCAATGGGAACACAGTTTCACCTTTAGGACCAAAGCACAGTTGGCTGTTGGTTTGTCTTGACAGGAGTCATCTGCTGCTGCTGCTGCTGCTGCTGCTGGGGCTGCTACTGAAAAAAACACACAAAAAGCCACATAAAGTCTAAAATATGTTCAAAAAATGGTCTAAATGCTTGATTAAATTCTCAGGAGCATTGTAGTAGAACACTCTTTCACAGTGATGCATCTAGGAGTTCATTTATCCTCCTCTGCCGGAGCTGAAAGTGTGCTCAAATATTGCATCACCTACAGTAAATGCAGTGTGTTTGTTTTTGTACCTGGTGCCTCCGTTGGACAGCTCTGGATTTCACAGTTCTGTCTGGCTTCTGGCTTGAGGGCAGAGTCGCAGCTGTGGCCCCTGGTTACAAGCTCCTCCCCCTGGTAACACTTTACCTCTCGAACCTGGACACCACTCCCACAGGTCTTACTACACTGAGGGGGTATGAGGCGACAGGACTTTTCATTTTTCTCCATATTTATTAATGATCAGATGTACAGACCCTCATTTTAAATAGAGCTGTGCAAATAAAGCAGAATTTAATAAAAAGTATTAACTCTGCAAACAGACTATTTATGAATGGAAAAAAAATAATGAAATGTATTTGTTTTGAGGTTACTACAGTTGTGCACTGGCAGACTAAAGCATCAGTAGGTATGCATACATACATACATACAGACAGACAGACAGACCGTTACCTGAGACCAGGATGTGGTGAACCATTTGGAACAGGGTCTCTGGAAGCAGGAGGAACTGGTCTCGGGTTTGTTGGTTTGGTCACAGCTGCTGTCTGGAAACTCTTTGAACACTCCACTCTCCAGCCCAGCACACACCACCTGGCGCTGACGTACACCGCGCCCACATGTAGCATTACACTGAAACACACATCACAAACACATAAAACAAAAACAGAGACCTCTTAAAGCTCCTTACAAACCGGTTCTTTAAGGTTCCCATAAAGTTAATATGAACAGTCAAGTGTTTTTATCACTCATGTCCACCTTTACAATATCTTACAATGACACAGAATTTCAGAGTTTTTTGTTTCAAGGTAAACTATTAAATTATGTTGAAGAGTCATGCTGTACTCCAGAGAGTAAAATAATTGTGTATTGAATCAAATGTTTTCTCAATTTTTTATGAATCAGCCCAAGTACAGTGTATATACTGGTCAGCCCACGCTGTACAAAAAGACTGTTTTAATAATTTTTACAAAAACACAGCTTTATAATGTTATTCAGTGATTTTGATGGCACTGAATTGCAGTTTACCTAAAAAATATTTTATCTTTATATTGTAGCTGCTGCTATACATAATTATGTAAATATGTGGAGGCAAAAAGCATTCAGGGTTACTTTAAATGTTTACCTGTTGCCATTCCTGTTCAACCCAGTGAGGGGCGCAATCTCTGTCACCACAAGGGTAGATGGCAAGCGGGCGTAGTGATTGGTCACACTGCTCCTCTGACATCACTATCCCACTTGATGATCGACACATCACTGCACGCACCATCCTTCCTTCTCCACAGGCACCCGAGCACTGGCAAAAATACAATGTTTTTAATTTATATATTTATTTATATATTTACGTAAACAAGACTACAATTTTTTAGTAATTCAATTAGTTTTGAAAGACAGGTGTTAAAAAGCCTCATCAAGCTGCTTTGCTAAAGAGTGTGTGTGCTTGTGTGTGCTGCTTAACTCACAGGTCCCCAGTCAGAGACTGTCCATCTTCTGTCACAAGGTGGGCCTTCGCATTCCTGACTTTCTATTGGCTGTGAGGACTTGTTACATAGTTTAAATTCCATGGAGCAACGAACCTCCCGATGACGAACCCCTCGAGAGCCGCAACGTGCCGAACACTAGCATACACAATGAAACACATACATACAGCACACATACACATAGAGTCACATTAGTATAATTAAGAGACTATTTTTTTTTTCTTTCTCACCTGTCCACATGAATGTTAAAGTCTTCTGTAAAAAAAAATTCAACAGCCACACATGTTAATAGAATCGGATGAGTAGTCTTTACAGCAGAGAAGACTGGTCATAATCAAAACCACATGTTGACACTAAGCATTGTTGTAGAGAAATCATCCAACTTCATTTAAAGCACAATGCAGAAATTACCCAGTAGCAATTCATCTACAGCATAAATGCTGCTGGGGGTCACAGTCGTCACGTTTGACTTTAACACTGTTCAGTGTGTGTGTGTGCTCAAGCAGCAGACAGGCTGCAAGAGCAAGAAGCTGAAAGGAACGTGACTGTACATCCCAGTGCTCAACCACAATCAACAGTGTGGAAATACTTTATTAGAGCAGACAGAGATTTGTTTAATCAAACATTTTCTGTGTCATGCCATGTGAAACATACAGAATCTGAGGTATTCAGAGTAGCACTCACATTGTTACAGCAGGAACAGTATCTTCAGCTCAGGAAAGCTTGCTGAGGGTTTAGTCTGATCAAATCACAGCTTTTTTGTAAACAGCAACAGTCACTGACAGATTACTGCATGTTTATTAAAAGAAAAAGGGACCTTGAAGTTGTATGTAAATAGTACACGAGCACTCTCGTCAGAAATAACTAAATCAACATAAAGAACACTGTTGCTAATTTCTCAACTTTTTTAATTTACATTTTGTATCAGTTATTTTATTCTGTTAAGAAGTTTTATCACTCAGGGTTAAACTGGCTACTTATGGTTCCCCATGAAGTCTTTGTTTCTTTTCTAATGCCATAAGCCACAATGAGATGTGTTGTTTTACAGTTTTAGAGGGCCTATTGCATTACAGCTCCTTCAAATGAAAAGAAACCAGCTGAGGTGGTGCACACATCACATAAAGATACCTTCTAGCTGCCTCCCTTTGTGAATATGCTGGGGGCGCCCAACTTGGAAGACACCCTAGGGCAGACCCAGCATTTGATGGAGGGATTAAACATCCCTGTCAGGGAAAGAGCAGGAGAGTCTCTGAAGACATTTGCACTGTTCAGCTTTCCCACGCAAACATCAATAAAGGGAAATGTGTAAGAGTTTTTTTTGTGCCGCTGTGTTACATGTAAATTAAAACAGAATGCAATTGTTTGTGTGTTTGTAAACTGTGTTTGTGGACAACATCTTTTAGAGCTAGCATTGTTACATCCTTGATACAATTGTGTTTCACAAAGTGGTGAACCTCACTCCATCCTTGTGTTTGGACAAATGAGCTGTTTTTAGGATCTTCTGTTGACAATGAACCTGTTTCCCGTGTTTGTTAAATATAGATGTTTTCTGAGCATTCCACAACTTTCCTATTCCTTTGTTCCTCCTGTTCAAATGGTTTAAATTATGTTGCAATCATCAAATTTAGAAAAACATAGTGTGAAGATCAATCAAGTTGGTTAGTTAACAATTTAAATATTTTGTCTTTGTATTGCTTTTAAATTGAGAGTATTTTTTCCTTTAAATAAACAAATTATTGCAATCTGTGTAGTTATTTTTTATACAGCCTCCTAAATACATTTGTAATTAAGGTTGTATATCTAAAACATCTTGAAGCTTTCAATTAAATTTATTGTTAACAGAATGCACAATGGCAGATTTTAGACAGGATTTGTATTTTTTGCTGCTTTTACTAAACCAGAATCAGACTTCTCTTATCAAACTTTACGATGTTATCAAAAACCAAACTTTGATGAAATTTTCCTGAAAACACTAGGCATCAATATCAACAATACTACTGTTTATCCATCCATCAGAAGAACCATTGCACTGTAGTATTCTGTATTACCTCTGACCACTCAGACACTTCCCACTGGGGTCCACAGCTCTGGCCAAGACAGACCTTCCTATTGGCTGGTTTGTGAAGGTCATGTGACAGACAGAGGGAATCATAGACAGAGGAGTCAAGACCAGGTGACAGCATCTTCCAGCAGCGCACAGTACGATACTGAACGCCCTCACCACAGGTCCGTGAACACTCACTCCAACCACTGGTCTCCCATCTGAGAGGAAAGTGGTGAGATGGTGCAGTTTGTAAGGTCTTCAGTGAAGTGGAAAACAATTGCAATACTTGGTATATATATATAAAAAAAAAATCCAGTCATAGTAAGAGAAAGCATTCCCTTCTCCTGCCTATGCTCTGAATTTCTTCAGGAAAACAAGCATCAGTTCCTGCCTGCCTCCCGGTGTCTTATAGTTACAACCACTATAGGGTGGGAGTCTCTAAGCAGCTTATGATTCAAGCTGATTTTTTATTCAGAGGTGATAAAAATGATGATTACAAGTGACTAAAGATGCATATTGATGCACTATCATCTCATTTAACATGCATTTGCTTTTCTTCTCTGTCGCATAAAAGAAAATGATCAATTTCTTGCTACTGGTGATTAAAATATTGCCAAAGTCTGACGTAATACACATCAGGCTTTTAATTAAACAAAACAGTCAGTTAGCTAAATCAGTAGGGGCAGTACCTTGGAGGACATTCCTTTCCAGTGCAGAACTCATGAGTGGGCTCAGGTCTGGTCAGAGAGTCACAGTAACTGTCATCAACTTCAGTACCATCGTATCGTACACAAAGGGCGTAGCTAGTGGTGATACCTGAAACACAAACACACAGTGTGAGCAGAGAGTACACAGTATCAACACAGATCAACATTATACAAAGCATGTGAAGTAGACTGTGTGTATGGCTCTTTTGTCTATTAGAGTAGGATTAACAATTGGGATTACAATAACAGCAATGCAGATAATGCAAATAAGTAACCAATAGATATATGTACTTCAGTAATATGACTCTTCTCTCGTCGAACCACTGACTTTCTAATAGCTAGAATACCTGCTCTATCTCCTATATTTTATCTATAGATACATAAAATATACTATTAAACTATCAAAATATCATAATTTCATATGCAGATGTGATTTAGAGAATAATATATTGCATTTTTGTGTATTTACTATATCATAGCCCCCCTTTAGTTTGACCATACTACACCCTTCAAGTTTCATGAAAAGCAGACCAGTAGTTTTTCTTTGATACTGCAGACAAACACAAACAAACCAACAAACAGACAAACTAAACTGAAAACATAATCTCTAAGGCAAAGGTAAAGATACGTAACCTATATGGTCAGATTCATGGGTAAGATAGGTGATAATGCATGATGTAGATATATATGAAACAATGGACAAGTTGGAGACAATGAGCAAGAGTATTTTCTCTGTAGGACATAAAAAAATAAGGAGACATATAACATTTCCTAATCACTTTAATGGTAACCTTATCAGTCTGGTAATTTTTTGTGAAACTGTGTATTTTATCAGACACAAACAGACAGAAAAAGAAACAATAGAACCGATATAGGTTTACTGGTGTAATTGCATGTGCCTGTGGCTACCTGTTGTACAGGTTGAGCTGCATGGAGCATAGGCAGAAACTTTCCAGCGATACATATCTGCCAGGCTGATGTCTGGGTCCAGACCCACATCAAAGTCATTGCTTTAGAGAAACAGAAACACAGACGGGCAAGTTCATTAAAACCTAACATTTGTCTGTTTATTTTATAAAAAACCCTGAATATATTATGGGTTTTTGAATTACTTGTGCTTATGCTTACTTATGCTAAGCAGATAAAAAAGAAAGTTTTGTTAATAAAGTTCAATGAGATGATTAGAGACACAGGCAAGCCTTTACACAGTCTGAATCAAAACTGCTTAGATACCACAAGATTGATCTGTTATTTATGCAAAGTTTTGCTCATTATGAACTAAAAGCACATCGTGAATGATGTTCTGGAGGGTTATGAGAGTGTAATACAATAAGCACAAAAGATTCAGACTGTTAAACGTGGAATAAATGCTTTGAGAAATTACATCTTACAGCATAACAGTGACCCTCAAGCGGGTATCTATTCTACAGCTGTTGCCTCATACCTCACTGTGTTTGCCGCCTGCACTGCAGACACCTGTTGCAGCTGTACCAAGATGGCAGTGTGTGCGTCTGAGTGTGTGCCAGTTTCTCTATCTCTGTGTGTAATGGAGTGTGTGTCAGTGACTGTGAGCATGTCTGAGTGTATTTCCAACTGTGGGTCTGTGTCTTTTTCTGTGTGTGTGGCAGACAACGTTTTCACTTGTGTTTCTGCTGATGACTGTGGATCAGTGAGTGTGTGTTTAACAGAGTGGGTGTTTGACTGTGTGAGGGAGTGTGTGTTTGAGTCTGTCTGGTTGTAATGTAAATCCTCCAGTATCATATATGGGGTGTCTTCTGGCAGGGCTGCAGGATGAACACCCTGAGTGCCTGTGAATGGACAGAAAGAAACAGATATTTTGTGACATTATGACATCAATGGATACGTACCAACAAAACAATGCTACACTAATCCAGTATATTTCATTTTTCTGTTCAAATATTATTTTCATTGTCTCCTGTCTCTTGATGGAAGTTTGAACCTGAAGTAAAGTTAAAGGGCAGCACACTGAGGTTCTTAGACCTGTTATGTCTCTATGTTTAAGAGGAGAGAGTAAAGCCTTCCCACCACTTCCTATCTTTTTGTAAAGAGTCTTGCCTTGTTGTGGCATTTACCACACCAGTTAGTAGTGATGCAGACTTATTAAACTGAACAGAAGCAAAAGTCCCACAGTTTTCTGTTATTCTGTCTGAATGTTCTTACACTATTATGATATGATATTTACCCTGTGCATAAAAATGTAAGCACAATCATAACAAACAAACAAAATATATACAAACAAATTATTTCCATTATGGTGTTACTTAACTACAGAAATAGGCTTTGGTTGTTTTTCCTACCTGGAAAAGAGTGCAGTAGAGTGTTGTCATCAGCAGTAGAAGGTTTGTCAATGGAGTTGGGGGAACTTCCTTTATGAACAGAAAAAAAAGAGAGAGCTAATGACTTAGGGAGATGCAATAAGTTAACAGCACACAGATAAGCCCACAACACCAAGAGGCTGGACAGGAAAATTTCGCAAAGTCATTTGTTTCTGAAAGCATCAGTGAGGGCTACATCAGACAACATTTTGTAACTTTCCAAATCTGTCAATGGACAATTACAAACAGGATAAAATACCAACTGGACTTATTATATATATATTATTTTGACATATATCATGTGTCACCTAGTAAGTGACAAGATATTGTAGTACAAACTAATATGTTTAAGATAGTTTTGAGAAATTCAAAAAATTCCCCACTGCATAAGTTTGTCAGTCTGATCAGTGAGAGCTGTCAACTGTAAAAACCTCCCCACTTAAAATAATAATCAGTAACAGTTCTACAAAAACATATCTTGTGTGTATATGAAAAAAAATCAATCTTAAAAGCACTCAAACAGTGATAAATGCAATACAGAATCAGCTTTACAGTGCATGTGTGATAAATTAAGGCAAAGTGGGCTACAGAAGTGATTAATTTAATATTGGAGCACTTTTAACTGGCAGGTTCTAAGCACAGATGTTTTCTCAATTTTAGAAAGTAAAAAGCACAGTCGTAAGAAGACAGGTCACTCTCTGACTCACGATAACCAGATGGGACGGGGAGTCCCTGCTCCTCAACATCATTATGGCTGAAAACATGACTAGTGACATCAGCAGGTCTGTAGACCAACATAGCAACAGGTGGTGGAGGGCTAGGTGTCCTGATCTCCCGCACTACTTCCTCTTCCTCCTCTTCCTGCAGCTTGATATCTGATTGGTCATCAGCTTTGAGCTGGGTGTTGTACTGATGGACAGATGTTACACTTGCTCTGCTGTAATTTGTGGCTCGAAGTTGATTCCCTCTGATGTCCTCATTAACCTCATTATAGGTGAGATTAAGATGGGAGTGAGGGTCTCTGATGATGCCCTCTGCTGCTGTGATGTCATAAGATGTGCGGGAGATGGTGTACTCATAGGTGATGTGGGGGAGCTTCCCGTTCAAGTTGTAGTACTTAAAGAGAAAAAGCACAGGTTAATTAGCTTATTCTGGAATTTAAAATTAATCCTATATTGTAGTACAACGGGACACAAATGTACTTGTTATGATGTGTATGTGTGCGTGTTTGTGACCGTTACCATAACATTCAAGCCCTGAAATGTTGGTCCCTGGGCAATGATGTACTCCAGCCCATCAGAGAAGATATTGCTTGGACGTCTGTATTTAAACACTGTTCCTGCCACGTGAAAGTTCTGAGGATTGTCAAACACAGTGTTTCCGTTGAAGAAGAAATGACCGGCTTCATCTGACAAGGCTAGATAGGAGAGGAAACATCAGGGGAGGGACTAAAAAAGTGATATTCAAAACTGGGTCAGAATCTACAAACACAAAGAAAAAAGCCATTTATAAGATAGTGATACCTTTTAGAAAGACCAACAATCAAATTATCCTGAACTATACAAATTTGTCTTCATATAGTTTGTAAAATACAGGTCTAGACCATGTTTAAGCTAGCTTCAATCAAATGGATATGTTTTCAAAAATTTTAAAAATAAATATTCTCCTTTGTGTTTTAAATCTGTTGATTCACACCATTTAGTGAGCTTCATGAAGTTTTAAGTTCTCACCCAGGATGTTCTCAGTCTTATGTCTCTCTATGATCTGAATGTCTGAAGCTCCAGCTGGGATGTTGGTGATGAACACGTAGCCTGATAACAAAAACATTGACACAATTGTCTGTCAGGAACTCTCATTATAGAGCATCATAACAAAAGTTATGCACTAAATAAAATCATTTAAACATTATCCAAAAAAGGTCAAATGTCTTCTTCTAATAAAGCTCATTTATCCCAGCTGATAGAACAAATGTACCAAAATTTCTTTGACAAAAACTGTGATAAAATGTTTTAGACAATAACCTTTTTTCCCATGTCGGAGGTAAAACGTTGACATGGCAGCAATAAAAGCATCATGATACCATCACCTGTTACCAATACACCTGTTTACTGTGGTATATTCCAAACACGGCTTTTGGAGTATTCCACAAAGTTTCCGTTCTTTAGTTGCCCCTTTACATTGTTTTTAAAAAAAGTTGCTGAAATCAAATTTAGAACAAACATAAACTAAGTTGATGAGGCAACATATTAAATATATTGTCTTTGTCCTGCTTTAGTATATGTCAAAAAGAAGTAATTTGATATTGGTTCTTTTAGTCTAATATCTCCTGGGTAAGATCTTAATTTAAAGTAGTTTTCTGAAGTTTGATAAAATGCTCTTGACTAAGTCTAGAGGGGGCACGGTTAACTTTGACCGACTAAAATGTCTTCTTAGTTTTATTTGGCTAAAATTCAACTAAAAATGATAAGGGCTATGCCCTAAACTAATCTAAACACAGCTTAATAAATGACCACTATTTTAGCAAAGTGATATTTTAAGGTCTCCTAGGAGAAGTGCATTCACACTTGACAGTAAAGGTTAAATTTGCAGTAATAGTGGTAGAGCTATAACATACTAATCCAAGTTTCAGGCTTCTGTGTCAAGACATTCTGTAAGACTCATGATATGCACATTCATTACCTGAAGGTTTATAGTGAGGACTGCTTAAGGCCTAGAAAAGTTTCTCTCAAAAAAGAAATTGCAACTTTGCATTTATGTCTTATCTCTCTCTGTCTCTTTTATGTCTATGTAGTTAAGTTGTGCAAGTGTAACCAAATTTAAAACTACATATACACACATAACACGTATGCACATCTGTGTACATCTGTCATCTGTGTTTGTGTGTGTTACCTAACTGTGTGAGTGCCTTCCTGTATGATCCCGAGACGCGCTGGCATGATGTCCCGTTGCCTCCACATACTCCACATCTGTCTACCGTTCTACTGCTGTACAGCTCCCCATCACAGCCTACAGGCTGCAGGATAAAAGATATTTACCACTTAATTACTTTCTGCCGGTGAATTGTTATCTTAAATAAGGAACATGCTTGAATAGAGAGTAACACTGCAATATATTTTCCATGGTATTAAATACATTTGACACATATTACTAATTCTTACAGGGAAACTTGTGAAATAACAACTTTTTCTTGTTGGATTACCTGACATATTCCCTCTATACAGACTCCATGGTATTTGGTATCACGGCAGAAGGTGCCATCGTGGGCAGGAACTAGCAGCTGTCGCTCACCACTAATGGTTGTGCACTGAAGGTCACATGGCTTATTGGAGATGCTGATGTAATCAGCTACACAAAAAATTATGTATTTAAAGAGATATTTACCTTATTGACATTGCAATATAGGATTCCTGTGTAATGAATTCAACAAAATTCAACTAGACCCACATGGTTATCATGTGGGACTGCCAAAATGCAAAGTTGCTGAGATGAAAGATCAAACATTCTTTCACATTATCGGTCTTTGTAAGATTTGAATATTCCATGTAAGCACTCAACTTACTGAATATGCCTCATTGATAATTTTGCAACAATTCATTTTGATTTTTTAAAGAAAGAACAACATGCAAGTTGTGAATGAGAGTTCATTTAAATGAAGCATTTGGGGCAGTGTGTTTTTTTTTAACTGTGTTAAAGATTGACACCTTGATAGTAAAACAGGCAGGCAGATAGACAGAGAATAGAGACTGATAGAATATTATTATACCTGGATAAAGAGGTATCCATTTGTAGTACTTTCTTCCAAAGGCTTTAGAATTGAACTGAGAACACTGGTGCTGTTTGAAGCTTACACTGGGGCTGGGACAGGGCTAGATTACCAACAACACACAGTAAAAAAATCTTTAAGTTGCAAGTATTTTTTTTTAATTAACCTCCATGTTCTCTGGTTAAAGTATCAATTGAGAAAATTTATGATTATATGTATAACTACCAATGTAGTATCATACCTGGTTTGGACAGAGCTGGTACTGTTTAGGGGAGCCAACACAATATGAGCTGTTAACATTCTGTGTGGTGGACAGCCTGAGACAGAAACAAGATAAAATACAGGATAAAGAAGATAAAATGGTTAATATCCTGTTTATATAAATAAAATACCAGATCCATAAAACCCTACATTTTATTTTTCAAAAACATTTTAGATTTAATAAGGGACGTTCTTGCTGCAGTTGAGACCTTAGTGTGATCCAGGTGGCCATCCATCTGCCACTGTTATCAGATTTGTCCTTGTATCATGCATTTCAGAATATATACTAAAAATGCAGCTGACAGAGTTGTAACCACCTGGGCTATGTTTATTCTTGGCACTTTTTTTTATTTTATTCTTTTCATTTTTTGACAGCTGAAGAGAATAAGTCCTAATATGATTTTTTTTAGAATTTTCCAGATAACAAAAAAATGTGCAAAATTAAAAAGAAAAAAAATTAAAATGGATGATGGTTTGAGCATGATTTTAATTAACTTTCTGTTAATTGGTAAGACTTTGCATTCTCTTTTGCTTGCATGACATTTTAAGTAATTGCATGCACTCACATCCTCATAAGAAACAAAAAACGTGATCAGCATTAACTGACTTTAAAGAACAGTCAAAATTTGAATGTGTTTTTCAACAGACATGAGTAAGGACCTTTTCATTCACTTCAAATCAAGGGAGGGAAACACATTACAGGGGATGTCTGAACTTTCCATGTGTGAAAAGTTCGCAGCAACACATAGCATGTGTCTGCAGCAGTTGCAACAGTAGGCAGGCTGTAAACTTAACAGATCATTTATTAAAATGATCATAAACTGTGGTGTCACCTAGGTTACCTGTAATGCCGTATGAAAACACACATCACAGATCTGGAGTCCTACAATGTGTTTGCCCACACAGGGAGAGCTGGGTTAAGTAAGCCTGGCCTACTACTAGGTGTGGTTGAGTAAGGTTTATTCATGTACTTGCAATTTTCATTAGGTTACTGAAAGTATCCATCTTGGCACAAGCCACAAAACTTAACATGCTTGAAGCAGAGAAGGGTGACAGAAATGGTGCAGTGTGACAATGAACACATGACGCAGGGCAGCATGACTTCAGTCTGCTTGCTACTTAAATGCAACCTGCTCTAGGGACAGAGCAGGGGGAATGGTCTATCATGCACTGGGATTTTATAACTCAACTAGAATCAGGATGCACACTTTATCTTTCTCTGACTGAGAGAAAATATCTTTTTCAACACAAAATACGATAATTGCTTTACAAGTGTTACATTTTGAATGCAAAACTCTTACACACATATAGTCCTTGATCGTGATGCTGAATTATAAAAAAAAAATGTTTAAATAGAAGTTAAAGTTAGCAGTTGGTAGTTAAACCATTTTTTGAAAAACAAAATCCAGTTCATCTGATTAAATTCATAAAACTCTGGTATAGCCCTTATCTATGTGTGTGTGAGTTAGGAAGAACTTTTACATGGAGTTAATGCATCTGTCTTTCATTACCGTGTTAACTGCACCTCCCACACACACCTCCTCTATCTGTCTTTGTCCCTCTTTCTTCACCCTTTCCTCCTACACTGTTAGGAGGGTAAAGAAGGAGAGACAGCGGGAAGAGGTGAGTGGGAGGTCACTATAAGAGAGTGTCACATTTAATTGGTAGAAGGTGATGAGGATAGGACAGGAGAGGGAAGGGAAGAGAATAAAGCAGGAGAGGCGAAAGAAGTGAACTGGTGGGGAGGGAGAGATGAAAAAGAGTATAGAAAAAAGAAGTAGAAAGGATAGAAAAGGGGCAAATATAGAAAGATGAGTGAACATTAAAAGATAAAATGAAAAGGAGATGTACAAAGGCGGAAGAAAGAAAGGAGGAGGAGGAGGGGTGAAGGGGAAAAACAGAAGACCAGCAGTGAGGGAAGAGTGGCATTAATCTTGGTTGACAGAAACTTCCGCAAGTCTGACAGGAGGAGGTCAAAGGTTACATGATGGCTACAACACACACATTCTGTCAATGCTCTACCTAATTTTCCTCTGTATATTACCATGCCTCTACTTACTCTTACACCGAGTTTTACTGCTCTCCATATAACTTCACATATATTTCTTTTGTGTGGATACTTGCACTACGAGAACAAGACATCAGTGACTCATTGAAAAGCCGTGCTGTTCTTTCAGCATTCAATTGGGTTTTCCATCCTAAATACTTATGGGCTCCTTCAAGCACAACGCCAACAGTTGCACATACCCAACTGTAATGCCACCAGCTGGGAGTCCACATGCACTTGTTTGGTTATCTCCTGGCTATAAAAAAAACAGTTTTACATAAGATGGCTTGAACAGAGGATCTGTGTATTCACCAGTGATGGCACAGTTGTATTTTTTTTCCTTCTCATTTTGGCATAAATTTCCACTGGCCTGGACCACTTCCTCTCCCAGACTTAAGGCAAATTTAATGGCTTTGGAGGCAAATAATAATAAAATAAATAGCTTTAATGTACGCCGTGTTTGAATTCTTAATTTGGCTACACAGTTTTACTACTAAAAACACACACATTTAGTGAATCTGTTACAGACGGAGACTGGCTGAGTCTTATTTATGATGTCATGCAGCAGCAACTTCAGTTATTTAAGTAGTTGATCAAATTCACATGCACTTGAACCCAAAGATTACACTTCTCTTTAAGTTTTCACACAGTTCTCCTGTTGCCCTCAATGTAAAAAACACAACATTATACATTCATCCATGCAGTACTTTTAACACACTACCTCTGTATGAGGCAGTGTCTCTCCTGACTCCTCACTCCTCCTCCACAGCTCATGGAACAAGAGGACCAACTGGACCACTCCCCCCACCATTGAAACACCTCCTCCTGGGACGAAATAAAGACAGTACAACAGCAAGTAAGGACAATCCAATGAAGCATGTATTTTCAGTGTTGCAAGGTGTAACATTGACTGAAAAGATTATGGGCAAGCAGTAAAGGACTGACTAATGAAGCCAGTGCGAAAAATGACAAAAATGACATTTAGGAACTCTTTTTTCTTAGAAAACCTTACTTTGTATTAAAGGGACAGCAATGTATATTACTGTGTTAAAACAGTCTAAAAATCTGTACACTTTCAGCTCATGCACATTAATTCGTGAGTGGAAAAGCTTGATCACATGGAGCATTTCTGCTACATGTTGAGAAATGCAGTCCTATTGAGCTGTGCAGGGCCTGTGATACCAATGCACAGTTTCCATGAATGTTAAAGCATGCTCACAAGGGACATGCAAGTCCATGTGCACAAATACATGACAAGTGCAATCTTGCTGCCCCAAGCACTTGAATAGCCATGATTCAGGCGCTGACAAGATGGCAATGGCTAGAACTACCTCACTTGGCTTAGTTTCACAGTGGCTCCTCAGAAACTTATAGGTGATGCCAAAGAAATTGCATCAATGTCTTATACAATGTATGGTTTGGAGATGGAGTTAGTGGTCATTTTCTAGATTGTCAGATAAGAGAATTTTGCGGTAATTAAAACCTGCCTTAATGGGACCTTGTTGCCAAAGGTGTGTGGGCTTACATCGAGATCAGTAGGTATGAAGCTAGTGGTCTTAATGTTAACTAACCATAACCTAAGCAGAAGCATGTGATTGGTTGTGCCTGGATGTAGGATGGTGCCTGGCAGGAAACTCCACAGAGACACGCTATACCTGTCTGTTTGTCCCCTGCCAGATTAAAACGGCCCTACCTGCTATGATGAAGACTTTCACACATTGATGGGAGTCACAGAGAAATGTATTAAAAAGTGTGTCAGTATGTGACTACAGTACCTTGTTAGTTTTCTGTTTGACATTTTGACTCCCAGCGCTGTGCAACTGTAGATGGATGTTACGCTGCTCCACCCTCCCATCACTTCTGTCCTGGCAGACACACACCATATACACAGACACATACACATGAACATGCAACACATTCATGGTGTGAGTTCCAATGTATAGCTGTACTCATGGATTTCTCAGAGCTTTAAAACTTAATTTATAGAGCTGAACCTTTAATTCACTGGGAAACCTAACCTAAACTTATCATCTACAAGTTTTTCATGCATGTATAAGCATTTTTAAGAAATGGGATTAATGGTAGGCTCTTGGTTAATGTTTATACATCTATGTATAAATCAACATAATCGACTGTTTGGACACTATTTTGACATGAAATTGATGATAATTTCAAATCCAAAATCAACATATCTGTCCCACATGGAGCTAGAAGTGATGATTTGCTTTGCTGTGTTTCAGAGGGATGGGATTTGCTTAAGTCACAGTAAAGTGGTATTTTTTTGATCCCTCAACCTACAAAACAAACACACAAATTAAGGTACAAAGTTCCGCTACTGTGTTGTCTCAACAGGGTCCAAACAAGCCCATACAGGCACCTTATTCATTCAGATTACCATCTGACTAACTTAACACATAAACATTCACATCAAGAAAGAGTGTGTGTGTGTGTGTGTTTGAATATTTGCATGATTTGTGAGCTCAAATGGAAGGTAATAGTTTCTTTCTATTAAAGCTAAAGCAACTAATGAACTTCTAAGATGACAATGGTTCAGACATTAAAAAGTTAATCTCAGGTTGTATGATGTATTGCAGCAGGGCCAGTGAATTTTCATGTTTTAGCAAGCAATAAAAAAAAGGCTGCAGATTACTGGCACAATAAGGTTGTTGGATTGGAAACACCCTAAATAAAGAGGTTTTTGGACAAAAGGCATGCTTAAACCTCTTCCCTGAGAAAGGCTTTTGGGGTTTGAGATCTAATTAGGATGTGGTGATTTGGTGTAGTGAAGGAACTCTTTAGAAATAACTTAATGATAAATTTTGATGTAATTTCTCTACAGCTGTTGAACTTGCACCTGGTGGTTGTGCCAGGCATGTGTATGAGTTCCTCATGGGCAGGTTGGCACTTTATAGAGAGGCTTCCTGGCATAAGTGTGTGAATGTAAAGACTTGCGTTGTAAAGTATTGTGAGTAGTTGATAGGATTAGAAAAGTGCCATATAAGTAAAGTCAATTTACTGAATATCCTGTATGTTTACATTATAGACATCAACGTAAAAATGACCATTTATGATCTTGTTTATTAATCAGCCATCACAAATGTTGCAAAGCTCAAATGCAAGATTTTAGTTCAGCAGCAGGATTCTGAAAAAGTTATAGGTATGGAGTGCAGCCCATATCAGGACGCACATCACAGGCATATATTGGTGTTTATGTACTGAAAGATGAAATAAAAAGATACGCTAATGACATTTAGAGACTGTCACTTAATTGCCTTGCTAAATATTTACCATCCTCCCTTAATTTCATGCTAAACCAAAAGGATATCACAGAAATGTTTATGTATGTGTTTCAGCCGAAATATTGAAAAAATACTGACTAATATATTATTATCTGTTGTTTTCATTTCGAATATTGGTGTCATTTTTGGCCTGAAGAAGCAGCCTACTGGTCAAGTTTCAATATGGAGTCTTTTTGACTTCATCCAGAAATCCACTGCAGTCGAGGTGCAAAGTCATGAATAATGTAACAATGTTATTTAGTTCATCTCATCTGGTCCCCAAATACACCTCAAAAGATCTATGCAGTGCACACAGCCACTACCTGCATGGGAATGCGGCTGAATAAACAAGTTCATTTCTTGACTTCTTGATAGGAAAAATAAAGACTGCCAATTCAAACTAAGCAGTGTTACTACCATAACTTCAAACTTTAAATAGCAAGCATTACCTCATTGGTGTTATGGTGCATTACGTTTGTGTGTAGTAATGTGCAAAGAGTGCTTTAGCACTGTTGGAAGACAACGTCTTTCAATACTCTTTGCCAAAAAGCATTTTAGATGTAATGCCAGTTGTTGTGCACTCTACACAAGTTTCCTTTTCTCAACTATGTGTAGTCAACTTTATCCACAAAACTCAGCTCACCATCCAGACCTCCCTAAGTTACCTACAGTATGACTTTCTTCTTTAACTGGTAAGAATGAATGGACTTAATGATAAAGGCAGTGCAACCCATTAAAAATATGGGGCATTAATACATAGTCAATTTAAGCATTATGGGTTATGGGACAGAAAAAGAACAGTGACTGCTGGTAACCATAGCTGAGAAAAGTGTCTGCAAACATTTTTTTCACAGCCTTTGGTAAAGCATCTGTTTAGAGTTTCAACCATGAGACCCCAAGGCACTCTGATAGGCTGGCTGGCTGCTGGCTGTCACCATGTTGTCTTCTTTAGTCAGGCAAACACTCAGACTGTGTGAACCTTTTGCTCAGGCAGCAGATCAATCTGTTAGCTATCAGGAAGCAAACATGTGACTCCAGTCTTAGAAAAACTATAGTTCATTTCATTGAATTGCAGAATCACTTGTATGCTTGGCCCCATGAACACAGACAAATTGATTTTTCCTACATCAAAGAGCTGTGCAGTTTAAAATACTGACAGTAGCAAGGATAAAATCAACACACTAGTGAATCACACCTGGTGAATGTGAACCAAAACTATCACAAAAGAAAAGCTGGTCATGACTGCTGAAAAAGGTATCAGGTTTTCTCACTGTGTGACTGTTTATCCCATTACATCTTGAAAAGATAGTGGTGAGGGCACACAGTCACTGAAAATTTTGAGTAAGAAGATAACTCACAAATTGCATGTTAGGTTCTTAATCTGTTGGCCCTGTTATTTGCAAAATTTATATATGCAGACATCTGTCTGAATTTTAGAACATCAATACAAAAGTAATAATTGCTTCTGTTACGTCCAGTGGACCAAGTGTTCAAGTTCAACAATGCTACTGTTATACCTACACCGTCATAAACAAACAGGCTACTTGAATGGAGGTAAGCAGTAGGCTATGTTAGTTCAAACATCGAACCCACCCTCAGAAAGTATAGGCTATTTTTGTTTGGTTAACCAGGCATTATAATATGTCGCGTTCATTTGATGTAGTCTGTTTCGAGCAAAATTAAAGCAAGAACCCAATTCTTCAAGGGGCCACCAACCACCACTTACATTTTTCCATAATTTAATTATTTTCATCACTGCCTTTTTTATCCTCTAATGTAAACACATCTGAGACAGCAGTTTTAAACGTCGTTGCCGTTCATCCTTGACACAAACATGCATTCAAGCATCCCACCGGCTTTTGTTCAATAAAGTATCAACTTTTCTTGGAGGTTCACCGAAGGGAACAGTGACATTCCCGCATTGGGTAACTGTTAGCTAACCTTCACATACACATATACAGTTTAGTTAAAAGGTTTTCGAAGCCCGAGCTACTCCAGAGACCTAATATTAATTCAGACTCTGTCCTTGTTGGTTTAATTACATCTTAGCCGAATTCAAATTATTACTTAAAAATTAATTAAAAGTGAAAACTAGATAGTGTTCTTGACGATAAGCAAGGCAGAATCAAAGTGACAGACTTATGAACAAACTGCCAGTCCCAGACCCCCTTCATAACTTTTGACCATTGTGCAAATGCACACAGCTCTGAGAGTTGAACAAACAGCTATTCTGCGAGCTATTTACCTTAACGGGCCAATTGTTGGTTAGCGGGAGAACCGGGAGATGTAGCAGGAGAAAGCAGCAACCCGGGAGAGCTAAGCCTCCGTTACCGAACATGGTTCATTCATGTCATGGACCGACAGCACTTCCCCTCCCCTTACCTCCGCTCCGCTCCCCTTCTCACTCCTCTCCTTTTGCCCTCCTCCAACCATTTCGACCCCCTTTTGATGCAGCTACGCCTTCTGGTGTCGCTCGCGCTCAAACACTTGTGCACGCGCGTAAGCACGCGCACGAGGCAATGCATCCCCACTTTTGTTTAATTTATGACATCCATGTGAGGTCTACGCTTTGTTTCAAGGCAGTTGCTTGTTTCTTAGTTTCGGTCGATTTCTTTGAAAAAAATATTTTTAATCATAATTTTAATCACCTTTCTGATTGACTCATTGTCTTTAAAGAATATTAAATGTGTACAGTTACCGAATTAAGAACTCAAACACAACTACTGCCATTGGCTAAGGTTTTTTTTTTTAAAGACAACATTCGATGTGTACGGCAGTATTTATGGGGCGAGCTGAGTTAGGTGAGTTAGGTGGCAGTCTCTGATAGCGCCCAGTCTCTTATTTAGTTGAACCAAAGTTTCCCAGTCAATTTCTAAAAATACTTGCAGTTTCGGTCTAATAATGTAGCTCTTATCTGACTCAAAGAACCGTTACCCACTTGTCTCATCATTATTATTCTACTACCACCGGTCGACTGGTTTGTCATTCGCGCACTTTTGCAACCCCCCTGATTTTCGGCTACGGTTTCTTTGGACATTAAGTATGTCTCTCAAAGCCTCAGAAATTTCAACTTGTCTCCACAAGTCTATTTGATCCACTCATTTGATCTCTTCTCTGCTAATACCCAGCTGTGTGTGGGAGATTACTTTGAAACCATGGGCCTACAGCTTTGGGGAAACCACATGCGTTTTAAATGAACAGTGTTTAAATACTAATTGCATGGTATTCGCAAGTGCCAATTTGTACATTAGTAGGACCCGCATTTCCCCGAAATACAGGCTAGTCATTTGAATGGTTAAATGAAACAATGGCTTTACAAAATCAGACTTTCAAAATGCCTTCACACGTCCAAGTCTTTTAGTCTTACTAATCACAAATTAATACCTTTTGGTTACTCACATCAGTAATAAATAATTTCTAACACTTAGAGCTCTGATGACTTCTAGTGGTAACAATGTAAAACTACATCACAATCGATGTGCTGCTGGATGACCCGCATGAGCAGAACTCTAACGATTGAAAAAATGAATAAATGAGTGAAGGTCTCAGTCGGTGCTGCTAAAGGAGAGATAGCATACGGAGGAGAGAGACAGGAAAGAAACTCAACATGAAGCCTAAATTGTCCGTTAGTCTGTATGTTGTTCAAAGTTAGTTTTGGACAAGCTTTACTCTACTAGCCCATCTTTTTGATTGGCCCATTTCTTGAAACGTCTTTGGCTAGATACCTTTGCCTACCAGAAATTGCAAACTAATCAAAACCATGTTTTGTTTAACTATACTGTCTGTCTTTTTCCTCGACATTACACAACAATGCATTAAACTGGTTTGCATGGTTAAGCGTACCCAATCCCCTTTAAAATAATTTTAATGTTTTCAGAACTTGATTTATCAATGTGCTGTTCAGATCCAGTGTCGGGACATGGGCGGGTGTTTTTATATTAAAGAGCCCAGAGTAACTTTAGGCTGAAAACTCTTTCGGAGATAGGAGTCTCTTGCTTTCACCTTAATCACGCACCTCCATTTTTCGATTGGGAACCGTGGGCCTCATTGGCAGAGCGCCTCAATTTCCCAGACGACATCGCTTCTTGTGTATCCGCCATATTGCCTTCGCCTAAACGCGCTGGCTGGATCGGCTCGTACCAGCAACTGAAAATGTAAGTACAGAAACAATCATACAATCACATTTTAAGCATGCTTGGGCACATAACAGATTTGTCTGTATTTGTGTATTATAAACGTTCGTATACGAATTTGCAACTGCTTAAAATATTTGAAATAACGTTCCATAAACATGTAGCCTACCTCAAGAGGTTGGTGCGTCGGCTCTTTCTCTGTTGTTGTTTTTCCCTCTGTCACAGCGACAAATTACATGCACGACTCCTTCGCAATATTTTAGATATTAGCTTCTTGTATTGTAGGCTGTATTATTTGAATTGACAAGGAGTAACAGCTCATCCTTATTTATCTTTTCTCGGCCACACATATGATTTATCTCGAGCCTTTTTGCTCCTACTATTAGCGTTACGAAGAATAGCTAGCTTCTGTGGTAGCAATTTAGCATTAGCCGAGCCCCACAGATTTTGCATAAAATCTGTGTGCGGGGTCTGTGATGAGTTAATACCAATGAGACAGACAGAAACATGTGTCAGCGTATAACATTGGCTACCCCTTGTCTTGTGATAGTTGAAAAAACTTTATATAAAAGCCAGCAACCGCAGAAATGTAACGTTTACGTTAGGTATGAAATTTGAGTCACTAATAATAACAACCTGGGCTTTGTATAATGTCATGAATAAATGATTGTAGTGTACTGAAATGTAAATTGTGGTCAAGAATTAGCAAGATCAGTGTCTTCTTTGTTCCTCATGTTTTTTTCCCCCAATTGAAATCATAAAGCCTGGGTGGAAAGATCAGTTTGCCTGTAACCCCCCATTCCCAAGAAATACGCACTTTTACCTTCTCTGTCACATGTATGATAGGATGCTACACTACTGCGGTAACCTAGAGTAGAAATGCAATTAGACATCCCTTGCTGACTTACTACATTTCTTTTCAATATGTTGTTAGATAACATATGTAGACTGTCAGTCTCCATACTCAGTGTAGATTGACTTCACGTTATGTTGGTCGTGAATTTTGGCAATGAATTATCAGAATAACTGTCAGAATTTGAATAACTTTCGTCAGTCGGGATCCAAGAAGATCGATATTAAGCCTTAGTATTGTTAAGTAACTAACATTTTTCAGTAATAAATGTAAAATCCAGATATCATTTCCCCCAAAATAAATAAATTACAGTATTTTGACATAAAAATTTATATTCTCTCAAAAGTAATCGTTTCTTGACATTTTGTACTGTGGTTAGGCACAGTAAAATACAAAGAAGTAATCCAGTGCAGTAGTCATTTTTTCCACATTTAGTTAAAAAAAATGTGTTTATGAAGGAATGACAAATGCAATAGAATTGTTTCATATTTTTATGTAAGGTCCGATTGAGGTAAATGAAAATGCATGGGACAAGTAGCCTTACTTTTCAAGACATGGAGGTGAAATAGTGAAAATGCACAGGACTCAGATGCTAATGAGCATCCCTGATTAAGAACATCAGTGTTAAATACAGGTGCTCTAATCCTCTTGAAAGGCTTCACTGTCACTGTATAACCATCTCTAAAGTAAGAAGTCCTCGAAGAAATTTGGTATAAACCTCTCTCCCCTCATCCAATCCTACTTTTAACAAGTATAATTTAAATGGCTTCTTTGTTTTGAAATGTAAATAACCATTGTACCATATAGATTTACCAATCCATAAATATGTTAAAGAGATGAGATTACTACCAATGACGTAAACTTAAAAAGTAAATTAGCGAAATACACAGTGTCATGTTGGAAATCAAAATTTGAGAGGAAAACACAGGAAATACCAGATGGTAAGTCAGAGAATAAGGAGGGGATTCTGCAACTTAGCTAGCCATTCTGTGTACTATTGTTTATATTGCTCACTCACATGATTTATCATTTTCATTGGCAACGTTGGCTTTTAACAATGAGGACAACAACTCACCTGTGCTACTTCATGATTGCATCAGACCATCTTTATTTAGTGTTTTGATTGGGAGACCTGTAGAACAAGAAAAAAAATTAGATAATAACAATGATAATGACTTAAATGAATTTTTACCAGGGATGCTAAGATCTGAAGTTAGAGCAGATTGTCCATTAATTGCAGGGTTTGTGGTCAGGTCTCTCTCATCATATGCCTATGTCTCCCTTAGTAAGACCCTAAACCCTAGTCCCTGCCAATTGCTGAGCCAGTGCCTTGCATGGGAACTTTGCTGCCATTGGTGTATGAGTGTGTATGTGTGTGTGTGTGTGTGTGTGTATGTGTATGTGTATGTGTATGTGTATGTGAATGTGTATGTGTATGAATGAGAGGAAAAATAATTAAGTGCTTTTCCCACTAAGAAGAACTAAAAGTTTAGCCACATTATTTACAACCAAAAATTCCCAATGATAATTATCATAGGGTCACATTTACATCCCAGATTTCAAAGCATTTCTAATTTTGTGTTTATGTTGCAGTGTTGCAGTGATGACTCAGACAGTTCAGACCAACGGGGTTCAACCCCTCAGTAAGACCTGGGAGTTGAGTCTGTATGAGCTACAGAGAACACCACAGGTACCAGTCATACCATTTCAGTTCATCCCTATAAGTGTCTCATCAAAAATGCTGATTTTTTTTTCTGGTCAGTAAAAATCACATAATCAGTTCATTAATAAATAAATAAAGCAATTAATTGATTTAAAATCCTTCTGTTTTCATGATTAGAAGAATCAATGTAACCAGTAGTTCTAATTATGCAATACTGTACAACTATTACATTTTCTGAGTTGGTAATATTACCATGGAAATCTCTTATCCTTGCATCCCTTGAGTTCACGTTCATCTCGATCTGTTTCATACTGTCACAGGAGGCTATAACAGATGGACTGGAGATAGCAGTGTCACCCAGGTCATTGCACAGCGAGCTTATGTGTCCTATCTGTCTGGACATGTTAAAGAACACAATGACAACCAAAGAATGTCTGCACCGCTTCTGTGCTGATTGTATCATTACAGCTTTGAGATCTGGGTGAGTTTTACAAAGGAGGGGAACCAAGAGGACCCTCACTGTCCCTGGAATGTGGTTAAGATTTCTAGGGATCTCATGACCAGCTAATTCAGCAATGTGACTGTCTGAGCTGTAGAGACTGAATTGTGGTGACCTCTGAGGGAAGGTGGTTATCAGGCATAGTCTCCACAATCAGACAAGAGACTTCTTGTCATCATCTTACCAGATTAGTAGTGGTGGTGTCAAATCACAACAAAGTTGTCTCAAGACACTTTACAAATAGAGCAGGTCTAGACCACACTCTATAAATACATTTATATTTTAGATTTATAGGAATACAGTATACTGAGTTCAATGCAAATATTGTTAAAATTGTTAAAATTGTTATTTATCATTTCAATTTACTGAAATGATAAGCCTTTGCTGTTTCAGTCAGACATTCAGGCATACTGAGCTCTGTATATATTGGCTCTGGACAAGCTTATGTCATTAACAAATCAAGGCAAATAATATGTTTTTACACTGACATAAAAAACACATGAACTTGGGCAAACACTTAAGGATTAGTCTGTGACTCTCTTATTACAGTTAGCAGTAACATTTGTTCTAATGTGCTCTAAAAGGTTTCTGAGTAAAAGCCAAAGTAATTGTTAGCTCAGCTCTCTGTTGTCTAATGTACTGACCTGTCGCCTAAAACAAGTGTGTATATTCAGGTTTATTTAGGTATATTCAGGCAATATTCAGGTTCAACTTTTATGTTGGATGGTTTTTTTTTAGAGGTTAACTTTAAATGTATTGTTGATTTAAAAACATCCACACAGAGATTATGCATATAAAATAGGATGCATTAAAATTGTTGCACAAACACTATTATTTAAGTTAAAGAAGACAAAAATGTCTTCTCTTCCTGTGTTTGCAGTAATAAAGAGTGTCCTACCTGTCGTAAGAAGCTGGTGTCAAAAAGGTCACTGCGTCCAGACCCCAATTTTGATGCCCTGATTAGTAAGTAACCATACAAGGGTGCAAGAAAGTTCAATTATTAATCACTAAACTATCAAAAAAGTTCGTTCAATGTCCAAGAATTGTTTTTTTACATTTATTTATCCTATTTCAGGCAAGATTTATCCCAGCCGTGATGAGTATGAAGCCCACCAGGAGAGAGTGTTGGCCCGTATTAGCAAACACAACAACCAGCAAGCCCTGTCCCACAGCATAGAGGAGGGGCTGAAGATACAAGCTATGACCCGGTTAATACAGCAGTCTCAACACACACAAAAGTAATGCAAATACAGTTAACACCGTTCTCTCTAATATGTCTAGTTTGCATTTATCTTTGTCAGACTGCAACGTGGCAAGAGACACACAGTGGAGAACGGCAGCGGAGCAGAGGACAATGGAGACTCCTCCCACTGTAGCAATGCCTCTGTCCACAGTAACCAGGTATGCCATGTTTAGTACATTGCCAAACATCCTTATTTTGTTTAGAAAACCCACACCCAGTTTCCCTGGGACCTATCAACATCACTGCTTGAATTAGTAATCTTCAAAAGCGTACTTCTCATCCAGGTGTGTTTACCATTATCTAAATACTATATATTTATACATTTTTCTTCAGGAGGCAGGTCCAAGCATTAAACGTACCAAGACGAGTGATGACAGCGGGTTGGACATGGATAATGCTGCTGAAAATGGAGGCGGGGACTCTGTGATCGATGGCGGTGCCAGTGAAATAGAGCTGGTGTTCAGGCCACATCCCACCTTAATGGAGAAGGATGATGGTCACAACAGGTAGTGCTGCACACACATAGCTTCAAAGTAGCCTTATGCTGGTCTTAAAATAAAATAATTACTAAAGAAAAGGATAGGACTAAAGTGATCTTAGGTGCCATGAGAAAATTGACATTTCAGAACTAAAATAACTGAGACCTGCTCACTGACTTGTAGCTATGGCTCTTATTTGAATTTCCTGTCCTGGTATCAACATAAAATGAATTTTTATGACAGTGGCTAACAGTTACAGTAAACCATATGTACACTCACTAATACAAAGACGTACACATTATAAACATGAGCACAATACACCCACCTGTGCACAACAGGTACATGGTCCCACAGTATTATGTATTATGGGTAGCATATTTCTAAATTTCAACCTGGTATTTTGATCATGTTTAATAATGTTTGATGATAAGTAAGGATAGAAATTGTATTTTGCAACTAATGTGAGGATGTTTTGGCAAAAATGCACAAAAAGTAGCTATTTGTCATTGTAATTGCATATTGCTGTGTTATCATTTGGCGAAATAAGCAGGTGCAACTGCTGCAAAAACAATCTGAAAACAAAGCACCTTCAACACATCAGTGTTGTTGAATTCACTAAACTACCCCTGAATTTTATCAAGCCCATGTAGGACTATTAAAATCAGCCTTGAGAACACAAACATCTTTGAACTCAACTGTGCCATCAGGCTCATCTATGCATGTTTGTGTCTGTGTGTGTCTGCAGTGTGGAGTTTGTCCCTCGCTACATTAAGACGTCTGGTAATGCTACAGTGGATCACCTGTCTAAATACCTGGCTGTCAGACTGGCTCTGGAGGAGCTAAGAAGAAACGCAGAGGCCAGTCCTGTTAACGTGGAGGCAGCCTCAGAGAAACAGTACACCATCTACATACCTACTGCTGGTAACCAGTTCACTGTAAGTAAACAAACACAGGTGGTCCAATCATCCGTACACCAAAAACTGTATTGCACTCAGAACCACTCTTACTTGTGGTTAGTTGCACTGATCTCTGACTAAAGGCCAAATTCCATTTAGCTGCTCAGTTTTCAGGTATTACCTGTTTTGTTTTTTGTTTGTTTGTTGGTTTGTTTTTTGTCTTGCTAGTTTACTGTCACAAGGTCATGATTTATTGGGGAATTTGACTAAAAAACAGCCATTATTAATGTTTATTTACTCCTCCACTCCACCTCTAGCACATTTTTGAATTTAAAAAGTAAACTAAAATACCCTAATACCACAATTAGTTAGAATCTCAGTATGTTTTTCTGGCTAAGAGTATTTTAACAGACAATTAAATTTTACATCTAATCATACTGAGAATTCATTTTGGTCCCAGTCTGTATTCCTTGTTTTTTGTCTTCCTTTTTTCAGAGAAAATAAGTAAATTTGTGAGAAATATCTTAGGATTTGCCTGTGAACTGTAGAAAATCTGTATCCCCCTACCACTACAGGAAACATTCTGGGCCTGAAACTATTTTGAAAATGTAAGAGATGTGTTCAAACCAAAACAGGATGTTATGCTACTTTTAAAAATCTTAAAATGAATATGCAAGGTGAAAAGTAACAACCAAGCGAGTTGGGGAATATGAGTGAGTTATTTTAGCTGAGAAATAGATTGCAGCAGAAGTTTGATTTGCATATGTTTTGAATTTGATGAATATGGTTCAAATGCAGCAGAAACCAGTCTGCCAGTCCTATGAAAACAAGAACAACTCTTCTTATACAGGTGAATAAAATGTGGTCAGGGTTATATTTGAGTGTAGAGGTTAAGAATAGACAAGAATTAAGGCTAAAGTGGGAAAACCCTGCAAATGTTTCAACTCTTGAACTCTGTTCACAGGTTCTGAATGGTTCCTTCTCCCTGGAGCTGGTCAGCGAAAAATACTGGAAGGTGAACAAACCCATGGAGCTCTACTTTGCTCCTACTAAAGAACACAAGTAGTCACACAAAAAAAAACACACACACATGCATACACACTCACCGGTAGGAAGTAAACACATGGACTTGGCTACACCTGCGCACACAGAAACACGAGGAGAGGAATGTGTGTGTCTGAAGGAGATGAGAGAGGTTGTTGAAACCCTCAAAAGGACTCTTGTAAAAAGAAAAAAAACTTGTTTTATATTCTCTGTATCTTTCTGTGTCTCTTTCTATCTTTCTCTTTGTAGAGGGTAGCAGATCAGTACAGCAGCCGGCAGGTCGGTCGGATAGATAATGGACTGCTAACAGTGGTCACAGGTTCTCTCCAACTCTGAAAACTCTAAAAGGTTCCATGTCTGAGTCTGAACTAGCAATTTACTGTTTCAAAAACACATTTATTATACTATACTTGTCTTCAGAAAAGGCCCCTTCATGCGCTATAGTTTGAACCCAGAACTAACTGTGACACAAGTGCTTGTTTTGGAGCATTAGAAACCAACCACTCAACCAATCAGTGTTTGTTTTTGTTTCTCTTTTTTCTTTAAAAAAACAAAATTTCTTTTCCCAAGAAAATTCAAAGTCTGGGGTATTAAGCTGCTCATTTGGGTACGAGCATGTCTTTCTTGGATTACAACAGACTGATAAAATGAAGTGAGTAGACAGATTCAGGCTTGATTGATTGTCCTTGATTTCTCATTGAGAGTTTCAGACAGCCCCTGTGACATAACTTGCTGCTCAGAGCTTACTTTGTTTTTTGACTCTGAAGATGACACAGTGGAATCTGAGCGGCTTTAACATGTTTGGCACTTGAATTATCTGTCTGAATTTGAAAAAGTTCTCAGAATATCAATTACTTGATTAGCTACTAGGCTTTTGAAGAGAGAAATGCCAACCACGGAAAATATGAAAGAAGTAGTTTAAAATCAGTGTCCATCATCAAGGCATCATTAGTGAGATGGTTTTCTCAGGCCCATCTGGTACAGTGTGTCATGCTGATATCACAGAGTGTGTAGGGGCCCTTGAGAAAACAACTGTTAAATCATGTGTTGAGTGATTGGCATAGGCTTTTTTTTTTCTTTAACATGTCTTTAAATTCTGCCAAATAAACTTAGACAATTGTGATATTTTGAGTAGCTGTAATCTGTGAAAGTGAACCACTAGATCTAGAACTGGGAACAAGGAAGAACACCAAATCAGTGGAGCACTGGTCCCTCTTTGACCAACATGCTAATAGTGTGAATGCATGATAACAATGCAGCTGGACCTTCCCAGGTTTCGTCCTGCCGCAGTTTGTATAACATGGTCAGGGTCTCATGTACAGCAGAGTAACTTGTCTCAGAGTCATTGGAGAACCCTGAATTGTGAGAATCTTGGAGCTGTTGTCTTGATCTGTTGCCTGTAGGAACAAACTGTCCTCTAAAGTCTGTGGCTGCTCTCTATGGCTTGTCCTTTTGATAAATGTCTTTTGTAACATGGAGAGGAAGGAGTGTGTGCGATTGGAGGTGGGTGGGATGGGAGGGTATTTTTGCAGCACCATAGACAGTCAAACCATTGAAGTATTCACAATCTCCACAGTCGTCCTCCTGTTGCTGTTTAATCACCACTGACTCACCAGTGGAAGGTCATCGTCATTGGAATATTTTCTCATCTTCACTTTGAGATGTAAAGAATGGGCAACAAAAAGACTCTTAAACTATGTTCATATACAGCTCAGACATTAGATTATCATTTGCTTTTAGTGTGTCTTCATGGGGACAGACACATGATGCGACACATGGGTTCAGTGTTTTAATACAGTTTGTTTTAGTCTCCATGTAGCTGTGGATTTTGAAGTTCCACAAAAATAGAAACCCCAGAACATTTTTGACAATTACAGTGTGTGAAAGCAAGAGCGAGTGGATGTGAAGCCAAATGTGTTTGTACCATAAAAGTCCTGTTATCTCACAGCTTTTTTGTATTCCACATCTGATTTGGTACGTTGTCATGCCCATGTGAACCCTGACTAGATGAATCACAGCTGTTACATCAAAACTTCCATGTGTTTCAAACGTGATGTTGCTCTTTTTTACTGGCCTTTCTGTTTGTGGGGAATACTATTCACAGATTTGTGTGTGAGGAAAACAAGATTTTTTTTTCTTCCCTAAACAATAGATGATAAATGTTGTTCTATTCTAATCACTCTGTTGATGCTGGTCCTTTAATGTTACTCCATAGCCATCATTGCAACTGACAGACAGGGACAGTGTCCACACAGGGAGCAGGTCTTGTTGGATGAATCGGTCAAGCACAGGAGTTTCACCTGGGAGACCAGGGTTTGTGTTCCATGAGGGTGACCAACATTTTAGACTCTTTTTCTTTTTTAGTTTATTATCACTGCTTAGGCAACAAAAACACTTGGTTAGGTTTAAGAAAGGATCATGTTTGTGTGAAATAGACTGTTTTGCAATGTTGACCATGTGTAAGAAAGGCTACATTCATTGCGGCATAAGCACATTTTTTTTAATCTTTTGTCTCAAGTAGCAAAGAAACTACGTTGCAGATGTACATCCTATTGTTGGTCCCATGATTAGTCAGTTGCAATGATGATCCCTGAGCGACATCAGCTATGATGTAAGAACAACAACACAGTGATATCAGATTGTGTGAGAAATGTCAGTTTGCATGTCTGAAGTCCCTTAAGCTGATGAACAGTGTAACAAAGAGGATGAAAATTAACATCTTATGTGGTCTGCAGGCACTGCCATGCTGCTAATGACCACTAGGTGGCAGATACACTAATTGTGAGTGAGAGGTTGAATTGTTGAGTGTGTTTGTGCATCAGCTTCTAAAGGGGGCTCATATCAGCTGTGAGGAATCCCTCAGTTTAGCCTGTCAGGGCTCATGGTGAATCCAAAGTCTGGTTTTCCCTGCTTTTAGAAAACTGTGATGTTTTAGGTCAGAGGCAGCATGTGTTTTATAAAAAAAATCATTTTCCTTTCTTGTCATCCAGATGTCATGTAATTAGCAATGCTGTTCTAATGGACCTCATTAATTTGATCTGACAGTCAGAACACCTGCAGCATTTCAGGGGCAGTGTCAACTGATGATCACAGTGGTGAATAAATAGAGTTTCACATCAACAATATTTAGTTAGGGAACCATAAAATCAGAGCACAGTATTATTCCTGGATAAATGTTTAAGACATTAAAAAAACAGTAGCTGATATTTTGATGATGCAAATAATCCAATTCATTAAGTTCATACAATAAGCAAGAAACTGCCACTTCCCTTCACTTGAGCACTGCTCCTTATGATCTTTTGATCTCTGTTACAATGTCTGCATCTCACTGTCTCCATTAGAAGATGACGCTTGCTCAGTTGTCTCTATTAAAAAAATTAGTCAGTGAATTTTCAGTTACAATTATTTTGCCAAACTACTATATGGTCAAGAATAAACATTTGAATTTAGTTCTTGTTTTACCTGTTAATGTGCCAACTCAATGAAGCAGCCCATCAGGGACACCAGAAGTTCAAAAATCAATTTTTTTTTCAAGAGAACATGTCCCAGGATAAAGTGCCCTGATGGTAATGCATCAGAGCTGCAAGTCACAACTCAGTGAAGCTTCACTCCTGTCTCATTTGGTTTCCCGTGTCTGTGTGTGTGAAATATGAATGCTGCATCTTTCTGTTTGGTTAATAAACCTGAATCTGTGTGTTCAACATGAAGCACAGTGTGCTGTGGCTTTTCTTTTCACTGTCTGGTCTCTATATCTCGATGAGTTTACAGCTTCTTTGGTGGGGGAGATGAACTTACCCTCATACTGCCATCTTTGAGAAGAAACTCATTTAAATGTGTATTTTAACACTCACTGCTGCCTGTTTAGCTGAATTAGTAATGTGAGAAATTATCAGGCTGGATAAAGAACATAAAAGAAAAGCTGTTAGCAGAGGATTAAAGCAGCTCAATCTGCAGTGTGCTGACAGCATACATCACAATATACTGTGGATTTAAAAAGTTAATGCAGTCAGTTCCTGTCTGTTCTGTAACGTGTTGTGTTTTATCCTTTGATAATCCCTGCCAGATACTTTAGAAATTAGTCTGTTCACAAAACAGGCATGATTTAATACTAAGTGCATTTGCCTACATTTGAATCATGGGTGGATGTGATACATTGGAAATGTTACATAGAATATGTATGCTGTGATGCTACAAATCAATATTGGAGAAATATACCTATTTTTATTGAAATTAGCCATGTCGGCCAGCCCTACACTTACATGTGTGTCTACAAGTTATCAAGATGATGATGATGATTATGGAGATGATGGTGAAGTGCATGCAAAAGACATATGTACAAATGTTTGGGTCCAGAAGCACACACACATGTGAAGGACTGGACTGAGGAAAATCCACTGCAGCAAACTAGAACCCTGCACTCTCAGCACCAAACATGGAGACACAGCGAAACATGAGAACACAAACCCCAGTTGCAGCTGATTTGTGTCCACAGCACACCATAGTGACCCAAGATGTGGTGAAGGACATACACAGCCTGGATGGATTCATTCACACTCATGTTTGAGTGCTTTTTTAGAAAAGAGGTTTCAGGTCTTACAGTCTAATGGTAGATTTTATCATTGAAATGGGTTCAACTGATTGAGTTGTTTTATGTGTTAGTATCCAGCTGTTTAATGGCTTTTTTCTTTTGTCATGACAATAAAGCAGTTACAAGTGTTAAATGTTTTCATAATGGTTAGTAATGAGTACCTTATGTCAGAGTGACCTGCATCAAAGTGATCCCACTATGTAACAAAGTGTGTGAAGCTGTTTTGTTTTTTTCTACAGGTGTGCAGCACACAATATTGAAATGACCTTTTAACATTGGCAGACTGTCACGCTGGATGTCAGCCAGATGAATAATTCTGTACCAATTAATAAGCTCAGAAGACTATTTGAAATTATTTCTCTAGTTTTCTCCAGTTGTGCTGAGGCTCGAATCATTACATGATCAGTCAATTGAGCAAACCTCTCTGGCCTACTCCAGAAAAAAATTGAAAAAATGAAAGGGTCTGATGAAATATTGAAAATATCAGAGTGCATGCTTTTGCTTCTGTTTATACAGTGAGTAAATATCTTCCTGCCAACAACAAAGAACGATTTACCCCAGCTATCCACCCAACAAACACCAACGACACCTTTAACGTTAACCTTATAAATTAAAAAAAGCTTAAACTGAATGATTAAAAAAGAGTTTGCTTGTTTAACATTTGCTGCCTTAAATACACAGAGAAAATGTTTTTAAGACTTGACCTCTTGAAGTATCAAAATGGGAGAGTAATCAGTCCATGTTGAGCTTCAACACTTTATTTCTGTTTCATTTCAGATATAAAAACAATATAAGCAGTATAGCCTAAAAGCCAGGCTATAAACAAAAAATGTGATGTAAGAAAAATTAGGAAATAGAAAATGAAAAAAATGTTTTTAAAGTTTAGAATGAGAAGGGAAAAATGAATTTCAGCCCCAGCATGCACTAGGCAGAAGGCAGGGATACACCCTTGACAGACACCAGTCTATGACAGTCCATCCAAAAACTATCTGTCCCATTTCCTCTACCTGGATGACTCAGAGGCTTCAGAGGCTTCAGAGGAGGAGGAAGTGGTGAAGGAAGAGGAGGAGGAGGAGGACAGAAGCGGAGTAGAGGGGGAAAGATGTTACAGTGAGTCAGCAGAGGCATCAGAGCAGCTGTGAAGCAGTTTGAAAGGAACCTGGAAAGCTGCTTTGTAGAGAGTGTGTCCGAGTGAAGCATCTGAAATGTGTCTGTTCTCTCTGCATGGCTGGCAGACAGACAGTTTGAGGTGCCAGCACCTCTCCGCCTCACTGCCAGCACTTCTACACCCCAGAAGGGTAATTTCAAATAGTGAATACAGGAAAAGGAAGGAAAGAAGTGCATCAGGAATATGCTCAGCTTCAATATAAAAATAAACAGGAGTCATGTCCCAAAGCAGAAAAAGAAGAGGCTTGTCCCTGTTCTTAGCTCCAGTGGTCTCGAGTTTGATCAGATTATTGACCAACATCTGTTAACACACTCTGTAGGTTCTGAGATGATCAAACGGTCTTTCTGGCAGTCAGGACTCTGACTATAGAGCCCACTCCTCCCACTGCCAGAGCCTGTGGACACACACACACACATATCTGTTAAGTGAGTTCTGATAAAATGTCTTCAGCATCATTTGGTAAACCAGTTTGTTCATACAATACCGCAAGGAAAAGTCTACCGAGGTATGTATTTCTTCCTCTCAACAAATGCTGCAGCAATGAATGTATGTTGAATGATTGTACTGTGTTTGTGTATCAAAGCCTGTTGTATCTTCTTCCTCTGTTCTTTTTTTCTTTTTCTTTTCTTTCACCGAATCCAAAAAATACCACCCCACTGCAACAAATACTTAGAGCGCAAAATCTTGATTAATTCACCTCTGAAAACAGTCCCCAATTAATACACTGTTTCCTTCTCTGGTCACTAGACTAACGAGACTAACACATAAATGGTTTTGGTCTGTCGGAGAGGTATTTGTTAGTAGTCCAGTAGATAGTGTCAATTAGCCATTTAAAACTCTTAAGTTTGTTTTGACCATTGCCCTCATCACTTCTTTTACTTTTCAGCTGAGTTCCTGAAACTGGAGTTGCAGGAACTCAACAGCATATATGAGCCATTGGACAGGTTTAAAAAACATGTTTGGTTTAAGGTGATGTTAGGTGGGAGTGAAAGTTAAGGTGAATGTCGAAGTGTATGTCCACTCAGAGAAATGTCCATCAGTTTTATACATTTAAACTGAACTGGTTCTTACTGTAGTGATCCTGGCTCAGATTTTGAACTTTCAAACCTATAGTTAGCACTCCAATGTAATAAATAAGTCACTAAGCAACAGAATAAATGTACATCAGTCTTTCCCATGCAATGGGTATGTTATTTTGCTCACTGATCCTGTTTCGGAAGCGTAAATCACCTTTATCTGCATGCATTTTAATGGTGCAGTTTTCAGATGAATAAATACAATCAAATCTGTGGCTGTTCCTTTTAAACAAAGTCATGTTTGTGAGAGAATGAGAGCTCCGAAATATGCTTGTTCCAAATATAAAAATATCAGAATGCAGAATGAATGTATGGGAAACCTTGAACAATTTTTACATTCTACTTTGTACTCTTATGTGAAACTGACTCTACTTGAACGATTAGCTAATTTGCTCAAAAAATGATTTTAATTTAGAATTAGTCTTCCTTTCTTTATGACCACATACCTTTTCATGCCACTGCAGCAGCACAGCGCTGCTGTTGTCAGAAGGCTTCTCAAAGCCTCTGTAGATGTATTTCATCAGCAGGTCCACTCCAGCTTTGTCCAGTGAGGCCACAGCCTTCTCTATGTCACTGCTCTTAAAGCTGCTGAGAACTCGCACCACCAGCAGCTCTGCTCGCTCCTGAACACACACACAGAGGGGGAATACTGGATATTACGCAACATGTAGGTGAGTGACTTGGGGGTTTTCACTAGTGCTAAAGCTTCTCAGCAGCTTTACGTCTGAATAATATAACTCTACAAACTGCAGGACCAATAAAGACATTTGCAGAGACATCTTGGAGATTACGCAAAGTCATGCCATTCATAGACTTTCAGACTCTACAACTGGACTTAATGTAGTTTTAGAGTGTGATTTTTTAGTATAGGCTGTATACAGCATCTTAATGTGCTCTTTCAGAATTCAGTGACCATGTTCAAACTGACACATTAAATTCCACATGAAATACCATGTACTCATTAAATTGCTAAACATTTACATTAAAATCTAAAATCAGTATTTTCAGGTCAGACTACAAGTTACAGTCACAGGTACTTAAGTAAACTATGTCTATGACTATGTCAGCACTTCACCATCCACCAAGGAACCTTTAGTTGGCTATAAATTATATGATAAATAAAATGTATTAGTGATACTTATTGATCCCTTTCTTAGCCCCCATTTCTCAAGAGAAATGGTAATTGTGATGGTCTGCATTCATATTTTGTAGCTTCACTTGGTTGTCATGAAGCCTCTGCTAAGATCAACACTGTAATGTTGTTTCTTTTCCATAAACAGCTATTTATAAAATTCCAAGCTAAAATAATTGATATATATAAAAGCAAAAACACTAGCCTGAAAACTCCAGTTTTTTATGCAATGCTTGACCGATGAATGGCAGCCATGCAGTTATACAAGAAAGTAATAAACAAGAAAAGCACCCAGACTCAAATCAGAGAGGCAGTTCCTTGCCATCACCCTCCTACACTGCTTTCACTATGGCTCTGAGTGAAGATAAATACTGATACCTTGGCGTTCTGGTTCTTGGTGTTGATTGGAGGATTCTTTAACACAGCATGGAGAGCAGCATTCATGTTCCCTGTTCAAAACAACTGTCAAGGACTACATAGCTATATAGGACACACATGTGTATATTTACATTTTAAACTTAATAAACAAAGAACCTAAAGGAGCTGTTTCTTGCACTGTAACGTTACACAGCCACATTAAAATGAGGAAACAGTCCTTCACAATTAGCCCTCTAAGAACCACTGAACCAGAACCATGACTCAAAAGTCAACTACGTGATCAAGTTTATGATATTTGTGTGTTCTTGACATTACATTTTGATGGACTGGATGCAGCTACGTTTCTCATTACTTACCAGGAAAGACTGAACACGAAGCATTCCAAAAAATGAACATTGTGATAACATACATTTTCACAAATAGAGGACGCAGTATTATTACAACATTCTTTCCATCAGTAAACAACGTTACAAAGAAAGTTTATTTAATAATAACTTATTAAAAAACCAAGACTCCAACGACCACACCCTCCTGTGAACTGACACCCGGAAGCGCTACTTTGACAGCTATTCAACGGAAATTTCCTGCTAACTGCAGACATAATGTAACACAAATTCTCGCATTATCTCATAAGCCGTCGCAATTCAAATAAATCATGAATTATTGAAAAAGACTGCGAAGCGACAACTTAAAAACCAGGATTTGTCTTTTAACTCTCGGCCATTGTATATTAAAGTCACAAGAACTAACTTCGATGTGTCCTGAAAAGTTAGGTCACTGATGTAATGAGCTGCCTCATGCCCCTGTCTAAAAAAACTGTGTAAATGTCGAATAAGTTCATCAACTTCAAGTTAAAGGATATTGTCTGAGCAAACCGTCTACTTCTGCCTCGTCATGACCACCCTGGTTCTCCCCTCCGTCTTCCTCGTCCACAAACTTGTTCTCGTCAAATTCATCAACGTCTACTTTTCTAAACCGGTCGGAAACTGCAGCTTTAGACATTTTGGCTTGTATATTTAATAACACAAATCTGAGCTTTATGGACAGCAAATATTAGCAGCCGTCCTGCCTACTTTCCAGGACTTCCACTTCCCCACTTCCTCCTCTTCTTCCTCTGGAGTTAGAGGTGGCTTGGGCAGTAGCACAGCGCTTATTAGCGCCCCCTAATGGACTGGAGAAGGGCGCCTGGCACAATAAAAAAATCTTTCATTTTTTAAAAGTTCTGTTTAGAGGTGATCGATGAAGTTAAAATATGGGTAGGAAAACAAATAAATGCCCATTAAACACCCAGAACATTACAGCCTATCCTCTCCTGTACAAAGAGAAAAAAAAACATAAAAAAATACATACCCCCTTCCTTCCACTAAAGGAATTTAGTACAGGGAAATCCACAGCCTTGTCCAGAGTTAATTATAAAATTGAAATATTGCTTTTTTTGCTGTTGTTGTTTATTTAAGGTCTAAAGTAGCCACTTTTTAAAAGTAACTTTTTTTTCTTGTCATAAGAAATCATTAAAAAAGAAAATGCAGTAATGTAGAGAAAGCAATGTAAACAAAAATACAACGGGCAACCTGTCCCAGTTTCGTTTAGACCCTTGTATGGGGCTTTTTGCAACCTTTCAACACACACACACACACACACACACACACATATGGGAAGGAAAAGAGAGGTGGCAAGTCTGCAGATCCTTACTGTAAAGTTAGTACACTATGATTTCACACTGAATAATTTGCTCACATCACAACTTTCCAGAGGTGGTACTTGAGAGTAAGGGCATCATTTATGGTTTCTCTCACTGCTTTGACTTATCAATAATGCGTTGCCTTACAAGTTAAAGTATTCCACATGACATTTTGTATGTTCATGTCTTGTAACTTTATTTTATGTCTTTTACAAATAATCCCTGCTCATTGTTCACTTAACCACATCTCACGGTCTTTTTAAGCTTTTAGAAAACACTCAACAATGGACCCTCGGTAAAAGATATTTTGTCAAACTACAGTTCATCTACATTGAAAATATCAGTTATGAGACTTTTAACATAAAGTTAAAAAAACATTGCTTCTCCTGCGTGCCAAGGCCCTAAAAGATGCATCCTTCCTCCTATCCATGAGTAACTGATAATCATGAAAGAGAAAAGAATACTTGAGTCTAATATCCTCTTACTCATACTAGATATCCGCTTTTGAAATTATACCCAATCTCAGGTGCAAGCCTGTTGTCTACTGTCATATCTGTTATAATCTTGCAATATAATTTAAACTGTTGTCAAATATTGCCAGCAGTAACTCCAATATTTCTGAAAAAGGAGTTAATTTCCTTGAGTAATGTGGTCACAGGCCATATACTATACTGGACTGATCCCTTTTAGCTTCTACTATAAATTTAAGATATGCCCCAAATGTTTGGATGTTGTACCAAATCGTAGTAAAGCTGTCCTTAAACTACATATTTACACAACTAAGAATAAACTTTTATCTGAGCTGGAGTTCTGGTGTATTTGAGTTGATGCAAACATACAGCTTCATCCTCTGGACCAATAACTTTTTAGTGAACAGTCATATTTACTCTCCATCAGTAGTGACTTATTTTGTTTAGCAGTTTAGATAAAAGAAATGTTATTAGGCAGTCATGACCACAAGAGGGCAGACAAACAATGCAAACAAAACAAACTCCAACTGTGGAGCCTTGACATCAAAGCGACCCTACCATATTTACAGGGAGTGTTGGGCTCCAGTGATAATGTCAAAAACACTGATTGCAGCAGCTTTAAAGTCTTATAACAGCAAGAGGAGCTCATTATTTGAAATGAGCAAAGTTGGGCAGTCTCCTGAAAATGAAAGAAAATTAATTAACTAAATTACATCTGCAACAACAAAAATTGTGATTATATCTGTAATTAAGGCCTGACCGTTTTCCACTCTAAAGTGCAGAGAAGGAAAGATTTTTGTTTGATTATTTAGGTGCTGCTCTCTGGACTTGGTGTATTTGTGGTGCCACTGCACTGGAAGAGCATGATGGGTAACACAACATTTACTCTATGTAGTACAGAAAAATACACCGGTCATTATTATCACATCAATGAATTTTCAGTAAATTTGATTTTAAAAAATGTTCAGTATCAATATTTTATAAATTTAAAACATATTATGCTACAGCATAAAACTCTAATTTAGCCACAAGAAATTAACCCGACTGGTGACAACTTGTACATGACCCAGTTGCTGGAGACCACCATACTGCAGCACTGCACATGGAACATGCCCACAAATATACTCTGCACATGGTTAAGATCATTTCCTAACCAGAGTTTTTATTTACTTCTTCCCACTTTCATTTCTGCTATCAGTCCTAACCACTTTTGCGTGACATCCTCCTCTTCATGCTATTTTTTATTCTTCCTTCTCGAGTCTTACCTATTCACGCCCTCTATAAGCAAACCGAAAGTATGGTGATAATAATTTTAAATCTGATTTTTATATCACTCGCACCAGAGGCTGACATGATGGTTTCTGACTGTGATTATTAGTTATTAAAAATGTGATCCAAGCTGTGTCAAAACTTCAACAAACCAGTGAAATCATAACATTATTTCCAACAGTGAACTGTACTTCTAATGTGTTTTTATTGAGTCCTTTGTGACATTTTCTGAACATTTCTAAAAAAGGATTTAACACAAGCTGGCAGTAGTAAAGTGTTGTTGGTGAACGATTTGGCTTTAGGAGCAAACTCCTGTACTTTAACAGTAGCAGTCAGCTCTCAGATGGGGGCTGGCTATCTGAATGATATACAAGCATGTGCTCCAATCATAGGTAATAAAATTACAAAGTTTAACTTAATTATAAAAGCCAGATGTGTTACTAACTGAAGAGCTGTTTTTTATTTTGTTGAGCTAAGCCAAATGATCTGACTCATGAGAAAGAGCTGGAATTTCCATCTCTGAGGGGCAGTTCCACTGTTAGCTCCTCCTTCTGCTATGAAGCAGAACCTGAAATTATGCTCTGTTTACTGTTGCTCTCAAACAGAGATCTGCCAGTTGTGTCCATGACATTTTTTTGTTCCTCTTTCTCTAAACTGCAAAGTCAACATAGAGTGAGGCACAACGGATGACATGAACATTTACTGCAGACAAGCTCGTGACCTTGAGTAGTAGGAAGGTTTGGCTCAGATCATTGCTTGGATTGCTGGGCTTGTCTGGACCTCCTGAAGGATCCAGTGACTCTTCTCTGAGGACACTATAACTACACCGGATCAGCGGGGCATGTGACTAAGAGGAAAAGTTCCTGGAAGGAAACAGAAATCAGAACAAGGGCTTGAGGGGAGAGATCACTGAGCTAAAGAGGAGAGCTGGAGGAGCTCTGATGCAGTGACTCAACTCCATTTTCTTTATTAGTACTCCCTGTTGTCCTGTCAGCGTCTCTACAGACACACCCAATGCCAAATATAAACTACAAGAATTCTTGTCTTTTCCTTTGTGAGGAATTGCCAAAGCTTTTACTATCAGAGACAGAAAAAGCTCAGTATCGGAGTATTTATGCAAAAACTGCACTAACCAGATTTCAGACAAAGCTTTCATGCAATAAAGGGCTATAAATTGTTTTTTAAGGAAAATTATGCAGCAGAATCTTTTTAATATGTCCTCTATCTTTATGTGTAGGATGTCTGCTCTTGGTAAGTCTCAGTAATCTGTGTTTGCACCAGTTTTACAGATTGTCTCCACATCACATATTTTTTTTCAGTGATGGGTAATATATCTATTATTGTTCAGGTCAGTCAAATAATGTTTTATTGAATCAGATGTTACAAATTTCAGAAAAACCAAAATGCTACAGATGTGAAAATAATGACTGAAAATTCTGAATAAATATTAAAGAACTTTTTAAAAAAAAACTTCTGTTCACTGATACTTGTACTGTCAAAGAGCCAGTATATATTGACAGTATATTATATAGTCACTGTATGGATAAGGAAAATAAAAAAGTAAAAAATAATGTAACAGTTACACTGCCTCAAAACAGCAATACAAAATGTGAAAATGAAATCCCATGCAGGCATTTGAATGCAAAGTACTGTGCATACAGACAACAGTAATAGCAAACAGTGAAACAACAGTGATTTATTGGTGTTTCACATAAGAAAGAACTGTTACTTGCACTTTAATAGAAGAAAGGAGGAGAGGTTTTCCCAGTTTCCCATAACAGACTTAAAACACCTCTCTTTACTTTTTTTAAAAAACTAGCTTCAATGATACTGAAAAATATAGAATGCACTTTAAAAAACTGTCATATTTTTCCTTTTAGTGGCTTTTGTGACAATGTAAATATGGCTAGTGAGTGAGTGAGTGAGTTTGGGTTTTGAGTTTAAAAACTGCAGTAGGACAGGAGATGCTCTAACAGTCTGTATCGCTTAAGTAAAGATGTTGAATTTGTGCCCATCCAGGGGTGATATCATCAGCCGTGCTGAGCCTGGCGAGTGAAGTGGCCGCCAGATGTTCCTCCAGATGACAGTACAGATTCGGAAAAGCAGCAGGATACACGCTAACACCAGCAGCACAACTGACAGGGCGAGAGAGAAGAAACCAAAAATGCAGCAGTCAGCAACAGGGTCGGCCATCTTACTTCGAGAATCTCTTATAAATTGGAAATCCTTTTAGGGAGTACAGAGAGGCAACACAAATGATATTAGATATAATACAGAATTTTGGAAGCAGCTCCCTGTTGACCTCATCTTGTATTCAGACTCGAGTTACAACTGCAGGCATATTCCATAGATAAAGTGCACCTCCATTTAAACAGTGTGTGCAGTTTGGCTTTGCTCTGTCTGTTCATAATCTGTTCACCCAGGATTTATGAGCCATAAATGTCAGAGGAGAATCAGCCAGTTTGTTTTTTTTCTAACTCTGCTGTAAAGATGGAGGTAGGGCTGGCTTTTCTAGGGTCCCAGTTTGCAGTAGCTGTAATGTTTAACTCACCCATAAACACAGCATTGGTGGTAGGGTCAGCTGGGTGAAAATGTTTCAAGATGTTTCCGACCAAAGCCACAATCACCACAGGGTAGACTGTCAGGATATTACGCACCCAGCGGTCCAGCACCCAGTTCTCAAGGATGAACCTGCACACACAGACAAAGCAATTGTCAACCAACAGTGTAAGGAGCAGAGTTGGTTTTTCACAGTGATACCATGAATGTTAATATCCATAATGTTGCAGGTGACCAGGTCAAGAATACAAAAAAAGCTGATACTGTCACCTCACCCAGGAACCGGAGGATTCTGCCAGTTCATGTTATATCTGTTCTGGCAGATGTGTCTTGATACCCTCCCATTAAGACAGATTAACATCTGTCCCCGTATGTGCTGGGCCAGTCACAACCATTTATCTAACAGAGGATGACTTTGATACTAAACAACCATGATGGGTGCAAGAGAAATGTCAGAAAGCATGAAGCCAGAATAATTTAACGTCTAGCCTGGTGAATTTAAAGCTTATTTGGACCAAACAAGACTAGGGGTTGCTGGAACAGTAGGACTTACAAAAGAGAATTTTGGACATTCTGCGACAGGAGCAGTTTTCTCTGTTACATTACATTACAACATTACATGTAATGTACCTTCTTAGCTATTTAGACAGCAAAAATATACATATTCACAGATATATTAACAATGCTACATCATCACAATTCATCTCTCTGTGCTGAAGTTTATTCTCATAGTTTTGTGACCAGCTCAATGTCACCTTCCATTGGTCTGATTTGCTTAGGGTCAATAATGCTGAATGAGAAGGAACTGGGTCTAGATGAATTTGCATTTTCTAACTGGTCAGGAGATGCGAGGTTATCTGTTCCCAGTTTTTCTGCACCAAGGCTCACTTGGTAGCAGCTGTCTATCAGAGTTTGTGCTTAAGATTTGAATGTTACCAATATTTTGGTTTTTCACCAGTGTTTTCTTAATACCATTAAAAAGACAAAATGTAATGTACCTTCAGCAGATACTGTACAGAGCACTTTGGTTGAATTCATTATGATGAGGATTCACGATAGAAACTTTCACTGTCAAAACTTAAAACTTGATTAATAAGCTGATATCATGTAGTGAGTTGGTCACTACTTTACTTTGAAAATGTCCATCATTTAACCTCATCCAGTCAAAGCTCACCATGCAACCACCTCTCCAAACAGGATGCACAGAGACGCTGTTGCTGCTGTGCTTCTGTCCACACCCCACAGGTGGAGAACCAATGAGAAGTTGATCAGAGAGGCAATGGATGTCCATGTGGTGTAGAGAGCCAAACCATTCTGGACCTGGACAAATCAACATGTACAAGTAAAAGGTGACATCGCACACAGTCAGAATGTGTTCTCAAGAGAGTGAGACTTTCTTCGTCTGCAGTGCATTGAATGAAGGCTGTCTGTCATACCAGTATTCTGAGACAGGCTAGGTCTTTGCGATGGTAAGTCTGTAACCAGAGTCCATAGTAATCCGTGGCAAAGCAACAGAAGAACAAAGCACTGTAGTTAGTAAACGCTATCATGATTAACACAACCAAAGCTGCTAGCATCAACCTGCAAGACAGAGAGAGAAAAAAAGGGCCCATTAATGAAGCATGTCAGCAGAATTGATGTCATTTTTTTAAACTGCAAGTTGACATTTTAGAGAAAGCTTAATTAACTCTGTTTGTAATACTGATTCACTTCCACTGACACTTTTTTGTGAAGAGTTCAACAAGGTCCCTCTCTTAGTACATATCTACATTGTTGACCAGGTTTTATTACATAATCCAAAGCTGTTTTTAATTACTGTAATTATAACGAGGCAAAACACTACATGCTAAAATTTCAAATAAAAATCAAGCTACTTATATTGGCATATATGAACACGAAAGGGCAACATTATTTGAAAAATAATTTTTGATCATTAAAATCCTGGGATGCTATCTAACAAATCGACTGTAATAATTGATGACACACAGCAGTTTTATCCACTAACTAAGCACACAGCTCATTTTACCTTGCCGGATTTGCAAAATCATGGAATCACAAAAGTTAAGGGCAGGGCAAGAATTCATCTTGGGCTTGCAGCTTAACCACAGTGGTTCATACAAGTCAGTGCCTTATGAGGAATTATTGGCAATTTAGGATGGGTGTGGTAACTTATTTAATAGTGCTGGGTGTGATGACAGCATGACTGTTCAATAGGAAAAAAATACAAAACAATGGCTCCCTAAGAGGTTAGCTTAGATGCTGCTGTAGTATCAATTTCATCAGTACTGGAGACAACGACACCCATAGGACAGCACTTAACAATGTTTTAACTTGTCCGATTTGGTTTCAGCAACAGCTCACTCTGCTGTTACCTCATATGATCGATCTGATTGTCTGAAGCCAGGCTGTGACAGATGCTTATAGACTAGTGATTCATCTAATCACTTATTGCCAAGTATTTTTGGTTTTAAGTGAATGCCCTTTTCCAGTTGCTCTGCAACATCTATTTAAAATTTTCAACATGATTATTTGTAAGAAATCATCTGGTGTGTCAAGTTACAATTTATTAAAGTTGTTTGTAGAAAATTTGTAAAATTTATAGAAAATGCAGACAATATAACTCAGTATCATTTGTAGAGTCTTTAAATGTCAATGCCTCAAATACTCGTATGATTTTCAGTTATACTGCCCGGAAATTTAGGATACCTATTAGCATCTGGCAGGTGGATTGCTGATGACAGTTAGCCTCTTAGCTGACTCAGGTGTGTTTACATTCGTTGGAATTTTTACCAATGTTCACTGTCCCTTTTCAAATAAATTATAACTAAAAATGACAATAGTTAATAACAATACAATGCACAATGACATAATAACAATATATTTTCTCATTGTTATTTGGATGTTATATCCATATCTTTCTGTCTCTTTCCTTATGCAAGAAAACTGCATGGAATTTTGTTTGTGATGCACACAACACTGCAGCATTGTGCATACTGCAGCAATGTGTCTTTTGAGACACAACGTTTCATTTTTTTTAAGATAACTGAGAGAACGAACTGTCTACAGTTTTCATCAAGACTATTTTTTCTGGATGGAGTAGAACCACTGTTTATAGTAACTGGTTTCTTGAAATGATATATTTTCATTTTTTATAAGATGTGTTTTTGATTGTTGTTTTGTAAAGCTATGAGGAACACATATGACACTTCATTTAAAATTATAGTTGCGGAGGGAGTAAACTATAAATCTAATACTTTGTTTTTTTTTTGGTTAAGAGACCCTTTTAAAGAATCTTGGGTCAATTTCTATCATGATTACAGTACATGTAATTTACTTAAACTTCAATGCTTGTGCTATACCCATTCCCCACTCGTCTCATTAGTTGTAAACTGTTGTATGTAAACATTGGTAAGTGCTTACTTCTGGTTCGCTTCAGAGAGCTCCGAGCTCTCCTCATCCCTCTGCCCTTAACCCTCGACCACAATGTCACCAACCCCAGTTCAACTTTCACGAAAACTCTCTCTTTTGTTTTCATCATATCTGTTGTTTTCAAGATTTTCTGTGCAATCACATTCATAAGTAGAAAAAGATGACGTACTCTCGGTCCCACAGCAGCAGCCATATTATGTTCAGCACCATGTTGCACAGCCAGCAAAAATAGAAAGCGTATGGCAGCAGACACTGAGCCCAGGATCTATTCACAGAAAGACAAATATCAGTTTCACTTACATGTTGCTCTAACAAGTCCTATCAGACAGATTAAATCTGCATGAGTGAATTAAATCTGCATGACTACTGTGATAGTGGCTTACCCTCTGAACACATATGATGTGATGTAAATGACCATCAGGGTTAGCCAGGTATAAATAACACCCCAGATAGAGAAGGTCCAGCCAGCTGGAGTGATGTCTGTCTCATAGCGGTATGACACATTACCTGTAGAGGAATGGAATGGACCTGGAAAACAACAAAGATATTTGGTCACAACACTGGTGGTGGTTGATTAGGTCTCCCAGTCAGCATCCCTGTTCAGCTAAAATGTGTTAGATAAAGGTTGAGGTCAGGCTTATGTTCAAAACAGGGAAAACCATTTCTTTATGGCGCTGGATTCATGCACCGAGGCACTGTCATGTAAAAACAGGAAAAGGCCGGAAACAAACTGCAACTTCAAAGTTGCAGGAAGGCTATTGTCTAAAATGATCATATGCTGTTGGATTCAGATTTTTTTTAAACCAGACTTAAGGAGCCTCCTTAGAGCAGTTAAAAACTAATGTATATGTTGGCACATGTGTTGTTCTAGAAAAAAACAGGACTATTTATGTTACAGAGCTGAGCAGATAACATGGGTAAATCATTAAACATTTGTGTGAACCAGTTAAGTGTCCAAAAGCATTGTCTTTTCTGTCCCAAAAACAATTAATCAAACACAGTCTTCTCTCCTAAAGGACAGCAGTGAATGCACTAAGTAAGAGTAGTTCAACAATCTTAAGATTCCCCATTACAAGTAAAACAGCTTACTTTAAAGACCAGTTTGAAGTCTTATTGAACGACTGACACAAAAAAACAGTTCTGCTAGGTCTGTTTTATATTTATTAAAATTTTCATAATTTGTTTCTTCTTTATGAAATGTTGCATAAATTTACCTCGTTAGGCCTAGAAAAGTTATCAACAACATGCCAAGCCACTGACTCAACCTGCAATTTACTGGGTATTCTAATCTTTTAATATTCTGTTAATTCTTTTATTCTTTTTAATCTGAACAAGCCATATGTGACTACAGCTTGGAATTAAATGTAAAGAAATAAAATGTTTAATACTTTCAACTAAAATGTGGTTGAGTATCATTTGAAAGAAGTACAAGTATCTAAAAAGGTTTGGTACTTCAGTTAACGACCTTAGTTGCTTTCAACCCCTGCTTAGGAGCCAATACTTCAAGGGCCAATCCAAGCCTTCTAAGTCACCACACATCTGAGAAATATTCTTAAAAGGAAAAAAAAACTCCAACCAAAGGCAGGGTGTGGCACAAAAAAATCCAATTCTTTGTACCAGAGGGCAACACCTTCAACAAAAGTTGGATGGTAGAAGAAAAGGAAAAATGCACCAATGTGTATCAACACACCCTAGGGAGGCAAGTTTTCCATCCGTTTGAGAGCCTTGATTTGGAGCTTTATGCCACACCCTGCCATGGATGGAGGCATTTTTTTCCTTTTAAAAAAAGACTTCCCCCCCAGCCAACAGCACAAGTGAGTTAAGGACACAACAAGCACTTCTGTAAACATTGCTTTAGTTCATCCTGTTTCATTGGTAAAAAGTATCTCTAATAAAATCTTAAAGAGATTTATGTCTATTTACAGTGATGGGTACCTATATGGGGAGGGGGGTCTTTTGAAATGCCATGAGCACCATAAACTGCCATTTACTACATGAAGTTTAGTTGCAAGTACAGTGCTGTGTTCTTCTGTTGTTTAGCTACACCGTTAAGTGTTGCTTTTAACAGTTAAAAACAACGGATTTTTCTTCCTTTAGTAATATTAGTTTAACAAGCCGTTTTAAATAGCACATGGAGTATCTTTTATTCCTGAAACGAATCACGCCTTCTTAAATAAAACGCCTGTTACTGGAACAAGTATGCAAAAAGAAGTGTTGCACAAGTTAGAAAGGCATCGTTGAGAAAATATCTTCACTGTTTTGGACAACAGGAACATAATTAGATGCCAGCAGTGCATCATTAACTGAGACTCTCCCAGTTAACAGTTTCGTAACTATTGAAAACAGTTGTATAAGCTAGCCAACAACAGACCCGAACGCGGTTATGTCAGTTCACATTAAATCAACACGTCGGTGAATGTTACAAGAGATACTATTTCAGAAAGCCATCATAAACCTCAACTTCAAAAATAACTGTCGTTTACTGACAAGGAGTCATGTCCGAATAACATAAACGTTACTTTAACTCACCTCTGCCCGATCCAGCCAAAGCGTTAACAACTAAAACGGCGATGAAAACCGCCGCACAAACGATAATGACAACAATTCGAGGCAAACTGTTTTCCCTCATTTTAGCTGGTTTGCTGCTCAGTTTGCGTGCTGTGCGTTGGTCTGTGTGTTGGTCTGTGTCTGCTTTGCTGTCAGTTACCGTCGGGGCGGAGAGAGAAACACAAACACACGTTGACCAAGTGATGCCTTCACGTGCTCTATGTGAACGCCCTCGGCCTGCAAACAGCCAGAACCGATGAAGTGCTAGTTTTCACCAGATATATACTTATTCAATTAGCTATCTATATACTTGTATATGCGACTCAATCTCTTTGGATACGACGGCAACACTAACAGTAAAAGTGCTTTTCGTCGCTGTCATGAGATTTCAGAGTTTTGGCACAAACGCATTTGAGGTGTGATAGTGTCCTCCACAGGAAATTTGTGGAACTACAGACAAGACCTCTCTATTGCTGTTTCAGAACAGCTCTGTGTATTGAGGATGCTTTTTAAGATGACCCACATCCAGTTTCATTTAGTTCCATTGCAAGGCTGCGAGTTCAATCATTGAGTTAAATGATTTGTTTTTGTTAAAGAGTGTGTCTATGGCATGGCGATTGTTTTTCATGTTTCACAGTGAAGTTGTTGTAATTTTACATTGTTCAATATGCCCCAGAGATCTCAGCTGTTAACTGTCAACCTGAAGACATATTTGCCAATATTCACTTTTAATCAAAGCTCCACCTACTGGCAACAGAAAATGAAATGTTTTAATGCTTTCATGTACTTCTTTTAGCAGGTTGACCAGATCCACCTTACATCTGGTCAGAAAAGTAATAGCTGTAATAACCTGTTCTTTTTCTTTAAGTGGCATTGGCATGACACTGTGGTGAGTTTTCATGTTTCCTCATAACACAGGAAGTTGTTATTGGGACTCAAGGGACGCTTCAAATCTAATGAGACCTGGTACACCTGTCTGAAATTTGAAAAATAGATGAGTTTCATGATTGGGTGTGGCAAATGGCCAAACAGCACCCCTACAAAATTTCAATAAAGCAGCCCTCAAAGTGCATTTCACCTACATAAGTAAAATTCAATTGTTATATGTTTTAGTGACTACAAAAAATGCTCTAGAACCAAAACCTAAACCCAACAGGAAGTAAGCCATTTTGAATTTACTGTACGACTTATGCACATTTTGGGTGATTTTCCACATTTTGTATTTTAACTTTCTTGTAGAGAATTTTTTAGATTGACTTCTGATTTAGTCTCTGCAATGATTAGACCAGAAGTGACAAAAACTCTTCAAAGCTATTGTTCTTGTTGAATGATGTGTCAGTGCTTTTTTACACCGTGAACCAATAAGTGGTTGTAACCTTAAAGTACATAGTCCAATATGGAACACCGAACTTGACCCTTAATTTGAGTACTGGCCTAAAAGGCAGTTTCTAACATCAGTGTTAGGTTTGTCTTTTCTGGACTACCACAGAAACCAAACAGTGCAAACTGACAGCCTCTGTGGAGGACCCACTCCCCTCTGTAGATATAAAATGCTCAGTCAAAGATAATTAAAAACACAATAATTCTTATAAATTCTGGTAATAATACACTCATTAAATCCAACTAGTTAGTTTCCCTTTTCAAAATTTTTTGCCAATGGAACCTTGCCAAGTTTAACACAGTGGCCCTTAGCATATTAGTGAGCTCAGGAAAATCTGTAGTGCAGTGTAGAATAATAGTAGTGTAATAGTGTAATGAATAATAAGTAAGTAAAATACAGAGTATGAAGACGTGTCAATTTATAAGGACTGACAGTTTATATAGCATATAGTGGTTCTCTTGTTTTACAGGCAATGTAAAGTGTTTCCCAGTATGCATAACAAATTAGCATTTTTTTCACTTGGGGAATAATCATATGCAGAAAAACTTGAATGACAAGTAGAACAACTACTAGGCTTGCCTATGTGATATTAGCGGTCAGACTGAGCATGCAGCTGCTACCAGGCTTCTCTCAGATGAGTCCACTGCTGCATCAGGGAAACACCACTCTTTTGAAAACCAGGATAAGAGTTCATGTTTGGGGTCACATGTAGATGTGAACACTCCAAATCATCTCCTTCAAAGCACCAATCATATAAATCTTCAAATTTGCTCTAAGAAATAATGACACAGTGATTACACCTGACTGTGTTAAACACTTGCTGCTACATGTTTGAATAAAATCATCTGATGAGCTGTGCACAAGTAAATAATGTTCGCTGTAATCGTTGTACCTTCATTTGTTCATTAACATGTTTTGATTTTGTATTGGAGCTTTTTGTCATCATATGTATATTTAAAATGCTGCAGGTACTAAATGATGAGCACATTAGCATAGATGTGCCCACAGTTAAGTCCCTGAGTCAAGTCAAGATGTACCATGTACCATCCCAGCACCCAGTGTCAGCGCCGAGGGATAAAGTTATGGCCAATATGGCCATGACTGACAAGCGCATGGAACTGGAAACTGATTTTAGCACTGTACTGACTGCTAGTTGAACTCTGAGTGCAAGCAATGACCTTAAGTTGTATGTCCACTTGTTAAATGTAATACTCACTGTTTTTTAGCTTCAGTGTCTGCTTCTTTAACTTCACTACATTCACCAGCTAGTTACTGACTGTCTCTAACTGTGTTTGCAGGGGAAAAGACAGTGCAAAACTGAGAAAAACCCTCTATCTCCACTACAAACCAACAATCAAGTGATACCCACACTTGTGTGTGCAAATACACACACTCACACACCAAAACACACTTTTTAGGAGTGAACACAAAACAGAACAAAAATATAAAAATAAAAAATACAAATATACAAGGTTTACTTATGAGTTATCAAATGTAAAATTAATGCTGACAGGTCTGGTTATTTAAAATCAAATATTTAACTTCAGGCTCGGAGATATAGCTGTTTGTCAGAGCCTAATGATCGACAGGGAGCATATTCCATACTTCAACAAATTTAAAAGAAAAAGCAGATTGTGCAAAGGTGAAGCCTCGATTGTAGACGCTACAATGTCCCCTGGAGGCAGCCCTTGGTACTTATTTGCCCTGAGGGAAGCTGAACAAAGCTCCAAAACAGAGAACAGTTTTATTAATTATCTGCTGCACTTACATCTGAATACAAGACTTAGGTAAAAAAAGTTAATATTTTATGTTCAACCAGTATATTAAAACTATGATATTGTTGTGATTTCTTGGGACTTTCAGGACTTGTTTGTGAAGTGGCCTTATGGGTTCTAGGACAGGCCTCCCTGCCAGAGACCAACATGATATGCATTAATGAAAATGTGAAAAAATTATCAAATTTAAATGCTTGAGGCTTCAATTGATAATAAATTATAATATGTCTAAAATTAGCCATGTAATGTTTAAGTACACGGCACATCTTTTTAAAATGCCTTTTGAATTCTGGCCAGGTATTGAACAGTAGGTTTATTGGACCATTTTCACTTGAAACTTCTGCCTGCTGCTGCTGGAAACGAGGTTGATGTGAGGCCAAAAAAATAGCTGCGAGCTAAAATCAGTTAGAAAGCTTGGTAGACTTGAGGGAAACTGTAGGTGAAAATTCTTTAAGGCTCTATTAGTACCAGTGGCCCCTTTTTAAAATCAGTTTTACCCATTAATGTTATTGTTACATTACTTATTGTAATATAAATCTTTTTTAAAAAACATCCTTATAAAAAGACACAGTTTCCTTTGAAGTTGAGAAAGGATGATTAACTCGGCACACACACACACCAACATAAACCGTTGCGGCAGTATCCTGTTATTCATTGCTCTTGCTCTTGACAGGAGCGCCCCCCCCCCAGCATCTCCATCCCCTGAACTTTTATTTAGTGACTCCAGTAATTACTTTTTCTTTTTTTATATATTACCAAAA
>JAPZDV010000004.1:1288977-1304449 GCA_029814665.1 Acanthurus lineatus | reverse complement strand
CTCATTGTTGTAAAGCACTTTGGTTCACCGAAAGGTTTGTTGTAAAGGGCTGTATAAATAAAGCACATTTACATTTAAAGCACATTACATTGCTAATATGTATTTCTTACATGTAGTTTTGGAATTACACTCATTTTTTTACTTCAGGAGAAATGCAAAGAAAACTTGAGCACAAAAGTCAGAGAGAATTCACAGTTTCTATCAGGAAACACCTTCCAATTCTGTCCAGACTCATGTATGCAGTGAACACTTTAAAGGAATTTAATTCAATGTATTAGATGTATTTTATGCTGAATTGAAAGTTATCACTATTTTGACATACTTAATTTCAGTGAAAAAGTATGAGCTGTATGGTGTCTTCACTTTACTATTTTTAAGACTATTTTTACAAAGGAGTTCAGAGAACTGATAGAGAGCTTCATCACATGGTGACAAGACAATCACCTGAAGCTCAGTATCAGAAAAACCAATGAGCTTGTGGTAGACTACAATGCTTCAAATATGGATGTTGTTGCAAAGCAGCTACAAACTCTAAAATGTGGATGCTCACCCACATCTTCACACACACACACACACACACACACACACAAAAGATCTACACAATTAGTACATTTTAAGGTTGACCAAGACACTCAAGATTAATGTCAACAATTTAGTATCTGACTGAATGAGAAATAAATATATTTTGTCTTGAATAGCTTATCAGTTCAGTTAGAGCCACAGACTTCAGGTCACAGTGACAATTGACGACCAAATGCTAATCAGTTTATCTTTGAGTCAAAGTCGATGCTTCTGCCAATTCGAAGAAATTTCCTTCAGGTGTTTGCGAGAAAGAGACAGACTGAAATATCATGACTCCGGCCACTGCTACTGCCGACACAAGGATATTAATAACAACAGCAACGACAGAGGTCCCTAAAAAATATAAATAAGCAAACAATGTATAATTGTAAGAAAAACTACATATTCTACTGTATAGTTTGGGATTCTTTGTCTGATTCATGGAAGAATCTAATTTAGTTGCTGTTTAAACTTTAAATTTTGTACTTCCATTTTTGTTTTACTCTTTATAACTGTACAGCTCTACAAGTTTATTTATCTCTAGTTTATGTTAGCTTATTTTGTGACTCTGACGTAAATAAACAAATTGAAACAAATATATATTATCAGCCTATTTCTTGGTCAAACTTTAGTGCATACTAATTGATATAGATAGACAGATATGTCCCTAAGGGGTAAATTCAAATTTCACCCTCTTGAGATTATGTTGCAAACAACTGCCAATTCAATGCATTATTCCAACTGAATTGTTGTGCACTAAAGAAATCAGTGAATTATTACAGTTGCTGAATGAATTATATTGGAGAAATCCTCAGTCTGCTGTGGTGGGGCTGGTCTGATATTAAAGCCAGCTGAGGAATGTGGAACTCAGTTTAATGACGCACGGCCTGAGGCATTTCACCCACCTGTTGTCAGTTAAGAAAAGGTTGAAGCAGGGTCCAGGAATAGGTAGAGAAGCACTTCTTCTATAAATCCATCATGTGAAGTGATAGAAAAAATTGTGGTTAACACTGTTCAATTTCTGCTGGGGGGAACATACTGTGTGCTTGCTCAAGTGAGGTTCAAATCCTTACTAGAAGGATAAATCCATTTCTAGATTGAGTATGCAAGAGGAACTAAAAGAATATAGGAAAAAAAAACTCTAGACTGTATTCTTACAGTAATCTGGTGTCTTCAGTTTTTGTAAACAGTGTCATTGTCTTTTACAAAAACTAGATCCAAGATAAATAACTTTTATGGTCACTTGTAACAACACTTAAAATACAGTAATCATGACCAACTGCCTCGAAACATGTTCCATCTGTTGGATAAGATATAATTTACTTTGAGATTCAATGTAACAGCATCCATTGGGTCATTTTTAATGTAGTTGTCTTTATCAAACAGTAAATCGACTGAACACAAAAGTAACACCTGTATGTGTGTGTTTGTTAAGAGGCTTGAGGTTGGCAGTCCTGAGTCTCTGTGCTGCTGTGTTCATAGTCTTTGTGCAGGTCCAGTGAACCATACAGGCTCTCCAGTACAGCCAGTACTCTGCTCTGGACTGAGTCCACCTGCTCCACTGGACAATATTCATCTAGACTGGACCTGAAAACACACACATAAACAAAAGATTTTAACCTTTCTTTTCTTTTCTTTCTTTTGAATCCAGGTTACAACTCACACTCTAACTTCTACAGATCCTCGACTCTGTGCAGCTGTATCATTTACCTGGACACAGTAACCAGTGTAGGTTTGGGCAGAGCCTTTAGAAACAACTGTACAGCTGAGATGAGCCTGTCGATCTCTTCATCAGTGCTGATGTGGTGAGGCAGCTCAACAGAGTCACAGGTTAACCCTGCCTGATGCACCTGAGAGAGAACAGACAGAGAGACAGGGGTTGAAGCAGAAAATTTCATAGAGTAAAGGAAGTAAACAGATATTTGAATTTGGATGAGGGAAGACTGCAAGGACAAAAACACACAAGAAGAGAGAAGCATTGATATCGGAAAAAAAAGCTAATAAAATATACGGTGTGAAAAAATCAAGGCCCTAGGATAAAACTTATTATCTACCTTTTGATTGTACTGAAATGCCCTCACTTTGAAAAGAACTGTATTATTATCATCATTATTAAATCCTTTCTAAATGTTTCATTTACATCATGTGCAACATTGAATGTGTAACTAACCTTTTAACCAGGCCAGTGGCAATGTTGCAATCTTTAAGACTGTGATAAGGCAAACAGCCATGTGAACAACATAATAACCTGATGAACCAGATGGCTTGTTACCTTGCAAGGTGATAAACACAAAAATGGCTTGTTATACAGAACCATCTGGGAGGTCGTCCTTGGAAACTGTTTGAAAGAGGCAGGTTCTTTCAAAAAATTACTGGGCAGGCGATTGGACGAGCTAGCTTCAAACAATCATATCAACAAACCATATAACACAGTAGGAGAGTGCTAGCTGCAGAGCCAGCTGGCAAATCAAACTGCTGAAGCCAGATGGGAGAGGAGTGAAAACATCTTTTCAATCAAGAAAAGCCCTCAGTGCCGTTCTTTGCTCCTTTGTCACTGAAGAAATACTTTCCAGTTCAGATATAACTGATGTTTTACCAGTATTTATTCCAACCTTTTTGGGGAGTGCCATTGTTGTTTCTAAAAACAAACTCCCTCTCTTTGTCACACATAAACTGAACATGTAGCTGCTGGGAGTTCATCAGAGGCACTGATAAGTCCAGACCACTGAGGTTCAGGTAACAGTGTACAGACTAAAGCCTGACCTGAAGATGGACTTGTGAGATCAATTGATAATGTGATCTTGCAAATCTAGTTGTCTTGCAAGGTAATAAACAAAAGTAGGCTGAACAAACACATAGAAATGACAGTTCCACTGACAAAAAAGAGGTCTCATTAATCAAAAACCCATCTTCCTAGATGATCTATGCACATTAAAGGTACAAATTGTATGAATATAATATGTCAATTATTATGACACTTATTACACTATATTTTTTAGGAATATTGCAATAATAAATAGCAAAATAATAATAGATATATTAATGTTAGAATTGTGGTTCTAGCAGCAGTATAACATACAATTACAGTACAATATTTTATTAACATACTTACCATTTCATAGTCAGGGGAGGGATTTCTTGACTTCAGACTGGAAACCAGTTGAGCTAATGAAGCCATGCTGAACACACATGGCAGGGAAAAAAGTTGATATTATGCTGTGTCATATTCCAGCACTGGCCAGAAAAAAAGTAGCTGCATGGACTTTCTGCTTAGTTACACAATTAGGGCTCTGCATTTAATACATAAAACAATTTCTGTCACACAACACTCCTTCTGTTAGTGACAGAAAAATGACCATAATCAAACAGTGTCAAAAAAAATCCATTTACTGGACACCCTATGACAGTGCAACCCAGTTTAAAAGAGTGACATATTTTAACTAAACAACCAATAATTGTCATTTTTCTATTTTCCTGTGCCATGTCCATGTGGCACATTGCATTGTGGGAGTGTCTGCAATGTCACCATCACACAGTCCTGCCAGTGTTTACATGCCAGGAACGGAAGACTGTTTTAAAAGGTTAAGCACTGTTCCCGGTGAAATGTAAGCTAATGAAGAAACCAGTTGAGTTACCCTTTAAAAGTAACATGAACATCAATGCTAACAGAAAGTTCTCCATACTGTGACAGAAAAATCGTACCCAGGGTTGCTGGCCAAGCGTGTCACCGTCTCCTCCCCATCATCCTCCAGCAGATCTGCAAATGCTGCTTCCAGGTCCTCTAACTGATGCACACGACGGTACACACACTCATCAATCTCTACCTGCTTGCACATGTGCACACACACAAACACACATATATCTAACATTTATATTTAAATACGCTAAACAAGTTAACAATAAAATGTATACAAAATGCAGATCATTGGTTAATGAAAAATGGTCTGACCTCATCAGCATCAGTACTGGGTCCTCTGAAGGTGTAGAGCTCTTTAAGTATGGTGTACTCGTCCTTGACACAGAGACAACATGGGGCTGAGGTCAGAGCATAATTTAATTCCATTGTACTGTGGTTTGTTTTGTATGATTCATGGGACAGTGTTGAGAAAAAATTAGTTTTGGAATAATATGGTAATATCCATTATGCCCATGTCTTGCACTAAACGATAATTAAATATAATCAAAACCAAGTGCTTGTTACAGGTCAGAACAGAAAGATAATAATATTCTGTTTTAATTAATGAGCTGTGACCTTGTGTGTGATGTGACTGCATTTTTTAAACAATGTTACTGTAAAGTTAGAGGTTCATGCCTTAAAAACCATTGTCATCAATGTAATTATCATTATATTTTTGTTGCAGAATTTCCAATCAGTAATTTTACAGTCATATAAACAGTGGGTATAGAAGTAATGACCTGTTTGTATTTTTCAACTTATTATTTCAACATATTTGAATATATAGGCTGCTTCAATACTGTTTACACAAAAATTTCCCTTCCTTAAATTCATTAAAAAATACAAATTAAGTCTAGTAACTGTTGTTCACTGCGTTATTAAAGTATGCTCAGAAAGTACAGAGGAGGAGCTCTGAGCTGTAGCCATCTGATCGCTGATGTGCACCAGAAAACATTTATAATGTCTTGAAGGACTGAGCAGCTCCTTAAGGTGATTCTGCAACAGGGACCCTGTTTTTTCTATTTGATTAAGGATTTTTGCTTTAATAGCCCTTTACTTTCTGGATATGACTTATTTCCTGTTGGAACAGACTAGCCATCATTCCTAAGTCTTGTCTAATCGTAATTTCCTGTTTTTCAGGAAGCTAGAATCTTTCACTGTTAGAAAGTAGATCCAATCAAGGATAATAGCTTGAAGTATGATAAATCAGATGGCTGTAAGAATTCTCTGCACTTGTAGATGTTCGATAAATGCATGTTTATGTTAAAAGTGTAATTAAATCTGCTATGTGAAGATGCAACACAACCAAAAAGTGAGGTGGACATGAGGGAATGAGACATACCTGAGTGTATAACTCTTTAAAGGGATTCTTACATGAGAAGAAATCCAAATCAATGTCCAAGATGTATGGCTCTGTATTATCTAACACTGCAGATACTCTCTTAACAACATAACTGGTGGATCCTTCATCATCATCACCCTCACAGTTTGTCCCATTGCTGCCCTCTGCTGATTGCAGTGTGTCAGTACATCTAAAAGGGGGTTCAGAGCAGCTGGCTTCCCCAGCTTTTCTGTCCTCTGTCCGGGGTCTCTTCGTAGACCATGCCTTTTTGTCCTCTTCTGTTTTCTTTCCTGAAATGTCCCAACAAATGTCATTAAAGTGTAAAAAGGAAAGTTTTCCCATTAGTGAACTGAGTTATAGCCCAGAATATAATCAAAGATTGTTCTATATTGTTGTATTGGGATGCATTATAATTTAAAAATACATTCTGTAATTTCTCCATAAATGACAAAGTAAGCAAGAGCCAACTATAAAGATTTGAAATGAACCTCCTTAAAAATAATTTTCTAAGTAACTCCTCTGCCCTGCTTCATCAAGGCTGTGTGGGTGTGGTTTAATCAGATTTATTGGCAAATAAGAAAAGCTCTTATGTTTAACAAACAGCTATGTTCTCTCTTTTGCAGCAAATTGTGTGCCAGTGAAGATAACAATTAAACGCTTTAAGAAGCTGGTTGGGTCAGATTTGATTTGTGCTTTGAAGGGGAAACAATTTTTGAAATGCACACTGTTGGAAAATAGATAGATGTTTCAGATCACAGGAGGGGTACATGAACATGATGATGTACATAAAACTGGTGACACTGATCCACCATATTCAGTGGGGTAAATTTCTAATTCTCTTGTGATTCACATTCAAATTTCATATTGTATAGTAATTGCTGAAACACGTCAATATTTTTACCATAATGTGTTTGAATTAATAAAAGCTTCTTGTTTTATAAGAATAAAAATGAAAAACTCCACTTTTGTTAAAAAAAGCTTGGAAAGGAGGTCATGACGCACTGGTGGACTAACAAATTTAAAGTGACCAGTCGGCAGCATGTAGAGGTGTGTGTGTGTGTACTCTGTTGCAACTCGCTGTCATATTTATATGATTTATATGATTTAATGGAAGTTAATACAGCCCACAGCTGGGTGAAACAGCACTGTATCCTGACATATCTATCTAATCAGAGGCTACAGATGTAATAGTATTTGAGTCCTGCTGTCTATACAGCAATTATCAGCTTACTGTGGATGTATCAGCACCTTTATAATGCGGTGTGTCAGCTGAGCAGTCCCATGAAAATTGTTACTTAAGTCTCACATTTTGTCCATACAAGTAAAACTTCCTATAATTTCTGTTCTCGACTAATATCTGCGACATCACGTATGTGATCACTTAAAAGCCAGCACATACAGAGAGAATTTTTACAGTGACAAATAAAGAGTTTGGGCATGAAAGCGTTTAAATAGACTGTGGAGCTAGCCTTTGAAGATGGGAATAAAATAGACTGCACACTGATGTAAACACTGAATGTTACAAAATATTCCAAACAGGCTCAGTTTTATGAAGTAGGAAATGTATTCAGTATGTTTGTTAGGCTTTTAAGGTTCCAAAAGAGGTGTGATTATTCTGTATACTCACTGCAATTCCCATGTTTTACAGAAACCTGGTAATTTTTTTAAAGCATGTCTCTTTTACACTGAGGCCTGCATTCACAGACTTATTTTTCTTGGTTATCAGAGTGACAGCCTTAAATGCGCGGCATATTGAAATTTCACAGATCTGATCCCAATGATGCTGCCACACTGTTTTGGCACTAAGAGAGGAATCAGTCACTTGAGTGCTGGCATTAGTGATAACAGTCAACAGCAGCTGCCTTCATACATGAAAAAAACAATCTCAAAAAGTCAGAGGGACCCTGACAAGTTCAAATGAGACACACCTGATTTGGCCCAGACCACGAAAAGACACAAAATGCTTCAAAAACCACTTTTAAAAAATGCTGGCATTAATGACAGCATGACCTCAACAGCATTATAATTATGTGAGAGTAACCTCACAAAGATTGAAATCGTGTTAATTAAATTTTTCAAAAATATTGAAAAGTGCTGGTTTAGCCTTTTGACTGATTTCGCCAGTGCTCAGAGACAAAGAAATTACAGCTGATTATCATCATAATTATTTGGTTTGTTGATTAATTAGCTGTCAGAGGTTTAATAATTGCAATAACAAAAGTATCAATTAGTCCTCTCTCAAGCAAACAATATACACATTTATTGCTTCTAACTTGCCCAGTGTGGGGATTTACTGTTTGTCTGAGTTAATGGACTGTTAGTTTTGACTTGGCCTCTGCTAAATTCTAATAGGCATTTTAATTATTCTATGGAGTAAATGCACTTCATAGACAGCCAGAAACTGGCAGCAGAAAAGTACATGCATGTGCACGAGACACAGACCCCCCCATGAAACACCTCCTGATACTCATACAAGTAACCAAAATATCTCCAATACAGCCTTAAATGCTGAACATATAATCAGTGAATTAAAAATAACAATCATATATTATACATAAACTCAGTATTGACTAATTTACAGAGTTCAGGTATGAGGATTTCTTTCAGGAAGTAAAAAAATGGTATCTGAACATGACCAATAAGGCTTAATTAACTGAGCTCCTACTCAACTGTGTTGCGGACTCAGTGGCCACAGTGCATACCTGAACATGAGCTTTGACTTGCTTTCACAGGATTGACTTTGACCACATTCAGACAGAGAGGTTTGGGGTTCTCCAGCTGCTCCTCTGAGACATAAAGACCATCACTGAGGAAGTAGTGGTCTATACTGGTCACCCTGTAGAGAAACACAGAGGGAAAAAAACTGTACTATACTTAAAGCCCCTGCAACACTCAGGTGTTTTCAATACTCTGGCTGCTAAAACCTCCAGTCAGGTTGAAGCTGGGTGGAGCCATGTTCTAAAAAGAAAGTAAGTGAGATGTAACTCCAGCCCAGTTTTTACAGTCCCAAATGGTTCAGAGAGGAAGTCTACCTCAATGAAAGAAAAACATTTAATAAAGCATCAGATGAAGTCATTAAAAGCAGTATAGTTCTGTTATAGTGTATACTACCTGATGGTGGTGGTGGATGAGTCTTTTCCTACAGCCATCCTATGCTCTCCCTCTTTGATCTGCTGGGCCCAGTATGGATGCAGCCAAGCCACACAGGACACATGACCAGCATACACCATGGGCATGATCCAGTTTTCTATACTCAACTCGATGTTAAAAAAAAAAAATAATAATAATAATAATAATAATAATAATAAATATATATATATATATATATATATATATATATATATATAGATTGGTAAAGTGAAACGCGATGGTTGTTCCCGGACTCACTGTGTAAGAGGCAGCATACAACCTGTTGTTGATAGACAACCTAAAGGATATATTTACTTCATTAACATGGAATATAATTATATGCTTTTAAATACAATGACTCAGATTGTGGATCCTCTGACTAGACCTCATATCAATCTGTTGTAAATGGTAACAGTAAATGGACTGTATTTATGAAGCACTTTTCCGGTCTATTGATCACTTAAAGCTTTTGTAAAAAAATTGGCATTTACCCATTCAAACCAACATTCACATACTAATGGCTGCAGCTTTTACACATAAAGCTAGTCTGCTTATTAGGGGTTGCACAGTTTTTTCACCTGAAATTTTTTCATATCTCCTTTCAGTATAGGTTATAAGCAACATTATATAAAGATGTGAATAACACATTTAGATTTTCTGTTAGAGTTACATTAAACACGATGGGACTACTGCTGTGCTGTAATAAGTGATGCAGCCTCAACTTAAATTGTTGTTTGTATTTTTGGCTTTTATGATTTCTTGTTAAGGGGAAATAAAACTGGTGGCCTGCAAATGGAACAAACTGACATGACTGTAAATAGTTCACTAGGACACCGGGAAGACTACAGGCACATCTGTGTGCTTCTGATGGTGATAACATAAAATGTAAATATGACAACAGATTTTTTGGTTTTTGCAACGTAATTCACAGACCACTCTGTTGGTTTCATGGTGACATTTCTCCTGTAGGAAAATGTATCCTGTTTGGGTGAACCAACACTTTGGCTAGCCATAGTAAACTTTATTGCGAATAAGCTTCGGCAGTGAAAAACAACAACAAGGCCCTTCATGCTTGGCATTAATGTCTCTCCTGGTTGATCTTATCTGAAGTGGACATCTCCAGGTACATCAGTTCACCTCTGGCATTACAGAGTGTCCCTACATGCCTCTACAGTGACCTCTTGTGATTGGCTCTCACTTCCCTGCTCTTAATTCAAATTGTAACCAATATCTTTCTTTTTGCAAAGATCAGATGTTGGTTGTTTCTAACCAGGGCACCAACATTTGTAGCCAACATGCTGGGACAAACAACCCCTTTTTTCATAAAAAGAAAGAAACAACAAAGAAATGAGACTGATGGGGACAGATGAATGAAACTTGAGAAATGCTTTGATATTGATACAGTTGTGTAAAATAAATTGAAATATTTTTAGTTAATTTGCATAACAGATAATAGCCATTCTTACACTGAATGAACATGCATATTTGATACTCCCTGTAGTGAGCACACACACACATGCAAAACAGGATTTAGGATAATAAATACAAACAGAGATATGATCCCTTAAATATATTGAACAACATATGAATCATACTTAAATAGTTCTGTAATTATAAAATTTTTGTATGTTTTTATTGGGTGAACAGTATAACAAGCTATGTTTAAACTGGTGCCATTTCTGGTCCCCTTAGTCAGGCAGATGCAGGTGCATGGTTTTAAATCTTATTTTCACATGTTTGTTGCAAAGAACTGTCAGAAAGATAATAGCCCTTTCACAGTCTCTTAGGCCTGCAACACAACAAGGCGTGAAGAAATAACACCATGCATTATTGAGTAGATCTTTCAGTGGCTATACGGCTTATGTCACACTAAACAAATCTTTTTCTTTTAAAAACTTGCAAACCTGGTTAATGAGTTGGTGGTGTCTTGTTGAACTGTATCTGTAAGAAGGCAGTTGCTGGAGATGCATTCAGTGCAATGAAGACGTTGGAGCTGGCGCACTAGGCTCCATCTGCAATAGCAGCACTGACCCAGCATGGACACGCCATGACTTAAATAATACAATATGTCTCATTTGCTTGTTTTAAAAATATATTTATATATTATATGTATATTATGAGCGATACAAATGTTGTAACTGAGTTATGTGTCTTGCATATTGTGCTCCCTTCCACCTTCATCAATACTTACAATTGTCCAATTATTTTTGTGAGTCACTCATTGAGGGGGATAAAGCCTTGTTCCTTTCCCCTGCCCGTGGCACGGACACTGTGGGGCTATAAGGCGATGGACCTTAAGGCTTGTCTTGTATGTGGAACCACGCTTAACTTTTGGTCCTGAGCCACAGTTATATCCTATGTTCTCCACGTTACTACTCTAATGCCTTTTTTATGAATGATTTATAAAGGGAAACCAGTGTAGGACATGCATGCACACTGTTTTGTAAATTAGAATTTTTCAGTCCATAAGCACTTTTTGTGTGTTGTCTATATACAACCTTTTGACGTGAATCCTGTGCACACTTTTATAAATGAGGTCCCAGGTGTGCCTTGGCTCATGGAGATTTGGGGAGTTTATGCAGCATGACATAGATGTAAGTGACATCATAGCCACATCCAGTTTTCTCCTGTTTACATAATTCTCAGTCTGGACAAATAAAAGCCACAGCCTCATGTTTGGACTGACTGACTGAATGAAAAGCTTGGATGTTTTTCACTATCTTTTAACATACTGTTACATGCACATACCTGAAGAGTTTCTCCTTATCAAAGACAGTGTCTGCGGGCATGTTGACAGGAATGAGCAGATCAGGATGAGAGTCTAAATGAACCATCTTTATGTTCTTCAAAGGGAGGTGTCTTGTAGCAATGGCACGATAAATATGACATACCACCTGATGGAGACACAGTAAAATAAGCCTTTTAAGCTTTTTGATTAAACAGAATGTAATTAAATGATATGTAAGCAGTTGTTTTTCACTGGCCCTTTCAGTATCAGTGATTGACACTTTACATGTCAATCACTGACACAGAAAAAGCAAATGTTACATTGATGACTGATACATTAGATAGCATAAATGAAAGCTGTTCAGAATCCACAGGAATTTTATGCACAAAAGTTGGTGCTATAGTAATTGCTGATATATTAGCACATTGGCTTTAAGAAAGGAACCTCATCTGACTGCTTGAGGTATTAGCTAAAATCTGGACGGTTAAGATCTATGTTCCCTGAATAAAAGACAAATGGCAGTGCTGAAACTAAAATAAGCCAGTGGACTGCAGTATTGATGAACAGTAAAGACAGAAAAGAAAGAAAAGAAAGGCTGCTAGAAAAACATGATACACCTTATAACAATAAGAACAAACTGAACAGTCAGAAAATAACTCGATCCGGATGAGAGAAGATATTTTTGAAAGAAGAAAAATATGATGTCATGCGGGACTGTGGTGTATTTATGGTTCTTCAAAATCAGACACGTTTCTTCCAGAAAGAGGTCAGGGTCCTTTTCCAAGTTTTGGTAAGCTGATATCTGATCTATGTTTGGTACAGTGAGTGGAGACTTGCTGTGAGGCTGCTGATTGGCTCGAGGGGCGAGTGACATGCACGCGGCTTTCACTTGAAACCCCATGAAAGGAGACAACTGTTTAAGATGAAACTTTAAAAACCGAAACTTAAACTTAAATGAACTGTAACTATAAAAACAGGCGTGAGTTTTGCCTGTGCATTAGCGTTACAGCTGTACTGATGGAAGCCAGCCTTACATCTTGGTGGTCCTCCACTATCCACACTGGCAGCTCCTTGTAGTACCTCTTCAGCGGGACAGAGCTCATCATGACACAGAATAACGTAACGTTATGTTTCACGTGAACGTTACTCTATCCGTGAACGCAATGGTTTTCTTGAACACGAACTTAGCTTTCGTTATCAAATGTCATGTTCTTATTCCTCCCTGTCCAGGAGACATTTTGAACACGTTTCGTCATAAAATGTTTTAAAGTTGAGCCTGCAAAAACATACTGGTAGCAATTTAACCAAAACGGGACCATCTCCGATTCAACCGGCTAGCATGAGTTCATTTCAGACCCACCGGAAATGACACCAGACATTGTTTTTGTGTCCGGCTAGAAACAAGAGTTAAGGTAAAAATCAGTAAATAGAACAAACAAAAGTTAAGTTCTCAATGTTGACGCACGTAAATAGAAAAAAGAACATTAAATTTATGCTTTATGTAAATTAAACTTGGCAGCAAGAGAGCATTACATAAACAATGTTGGTCGTTTGGAGGGCTGCAGCCAGTGAGTACAGATATCTACACCACTCTGTACACTGTGAAGACATAATATATGTTAAATTAAGGTGTTTTAACTTCCCTCTTATATTTATAATTTTTTGACCTACATGAGTATTTTTTTTCATATGTAAATTATCAGTGGGCCAACTTCAAAGTGAGTTATTAATGAAATGTGTAGTTTCTAGCGATATTATGCTCTTTTTTCCATTACGACGTTTCACTATCATTCCCAAACGCATTGATTTAAGCATACGAAATTAATAAAGCCAAGGAGTCTTCAGTCAGCACTATTCAAATGCACAATCAAAGTCTCTCTTTCATATTATTAACTGTCTTTGCATCCGTCCATGCAACACACACTGGGAAACATTAAATTTGATAGATACCACATCAGTCACATTTTCAGAAACTCATGATATGACAGTTTTGAGACAGGCAATCACCCAAGAATTAATTGAAATGTACAATTATTACAAAGCAGTTTACCTCAGCATACTAGGAACATGTGTATTTGCCACAGCTACACAGAAAACTGTATTGAAGCAATATTATGAGAATACAGACAGATTTGTTTTGATGAAAAAAATTATAGTGTATAGTTATAAAAGTTAAAACACTCAGTCCTGTTATTTTTTCAAAAAAGACCAGTTTATATCAAAACTGCGTGTATTAGAAGTAGTAAGTCTAACACAGTGCTGAATTAACAAAAGCACCTAAAACTGATACAAACACAACTTCCAAAAATTGCTGATGTTCTGTATCTGCTTGATGCATAAATACGCTTGTGTTTTTCTTGTTAGTATCACCATCTTTAAAAGATATATGTCAGTATTGTGTTTGCAGCTTTGGTAGGGAGAGGAACAATAATTACTGTTATAAAACTGTGTCTGACACAAAATAAACTAGCAAGCTATAATGCTGGCTATAAATGCCACTGGTTACTCATAAAAAACTTAATCCAGCTCAGTTCTGCTATAAAATCAGAATTTTGCAAGAAACATTAAACAGATGTAAAATCCACAGTAAAAGTCTTGATTAGTTTTTTTTTTTAATCAAAGAAAATAAAATTTATTTAAGTAACCAAAACCAAACACTATATGTAAGTGAGATCATATCACAGGAGACGCATGGCTGTGTTCACTCCCTCCATGTTCAACAGGAATTGGTCCGGCCAAACCAAGAAAAAGAAAGAAAACATGGAGAAATAAGAAAATAATGTTCCCATCAGCTTGTGTAATCAATAACTCATCAAACGCACACAAACACACAAATGAAAATCCAGATGCTGAAATGTTTTCTTCTTTACCATCTTATACCAACTCTATCAGCTGAAGCAGTGTTTCTGTATAGATGTGTGATGGGATTTATCCAGTAGGTGTGTATCTATGTGTGTGAAAGAGAGTCTGCTTATATATCCACCCTTTGATCTTGGTGGCTTTTGAGAGCAATGGAAGGCTTTGATCTCTCTTCCTTTTGGTTTGGACTGCAGCCTATATGAGATGACAGCAGGACGATGAGTGGAGGGAGCAACACCGACAGAAGAGGGATGAGTGAAGCAAGGAAGAAGGAAAGAGAAAAGAGCAAGATTAAAAGTACAGTAGCATACTTGGTGTAGGTAGGGGGGATGGAGGGGAAAGAGAGACGACAGAGGAAGTGAACAAAAACACAGCAGGAGATTTGATGTAGAAGAAAGAATGAGAGTAATGGGAGCAAATAGAAAAATAGAAAGACTGAGAATGGAAGAAAAAAGGCCCACAGCTCAGGGTGGAAGTGTGCTACATGTAACTACTGGCAAAAGGTACATGGGCATTTGATAGGTTCAGTGTCAGTTCGGCTTTAAAGGATCAGTTTACCCAAATAATGACAATTATTTTGCCACTTTTAGACTGTGGTTTTACACCTCAGGTTATTTTTCCTTACAGATAATTATTTAATTTGCTGGTATTTTGATTTTATTTTGACAGTGAGATTTTAACCTCCAATCATGTACAATAGGGATAAATGTATTTGTATTTGAGGGGCCCAGTATGGATGTTGAAAATTTTCAATGACAGAAGTTTTTTTTTCTTTCCAGGAAAAAAAATCTCACCTGAGAAAAGCAATCCTGCAATTCACACATTTAATAGTTTTCAGTTCTCTTCACTTCAGTAAAACTATACACACCTGAGGTCACCTGATCTCCAAAAGAGTCAAAGTTAGGGGTAGGTCTCAATTGTTGAACATCATAACCACAAAATTATGTTATATAACATCATGTAACAATATCTGAAATGAGGACTCAAGGACTCTTTTTATTCACTCATAGTAATGATTCAGCTGGATTGCATTATTAAAATCTCTTGGATCAGAGGAAGGCCAAAATATTGACGATAAAAATAAATAAAAAGATTATGTCATTCCAAACACAGCTGAGTGTAGTTGTCAGCTGAAAACCGATTCAGGTGATCTGTGTTTGGATGCAATGAATGCTGG
>JAPZDV010000004.1:1273850-1287445 GCA_029814665.1 Acanthurus lineatus | reverse complement strand
GAGATTAACTGTTTAGCTGAGATGCATGATGGAAATGCAGGCTGTGTTAAGAGTTTTGAACATGTGACTTCAGTTTCAACCAATGCTTGTTAGCAATTGAAAAAAATTGTAAACACAAGAAACTATGGGCTTCAGAAAAACGAGCAAAATGCTACAGCATTTTACAGAAACATCCCCGTTTATGATGAGGAAGTGTTAATACAGTCATACCTAATCAGCTCTGACAAAGATGTAAACGTTCGTTCTGAGAAAAAATGTAACATTCTTTTTGGGGGAGCCTTTTCAGTTTGTTGGACTCTGGAAACTTGTTACACAAGGTTTCAAAAGCTTTTTTTGACCTTTAATGGGCTGAACTGTTATTCGAACAGGTGAAAAACAACAATAATTAAATGGATCAACTAAATTTCAGCAAAGCACTTAATGATGTTCCAGCTTATCATGTTCTGCACATACCAGAGATTTTCAAGTTGTATCCTGCTTGTGTCTTTGTCTGTACAAATAATTATTGAATGATGACTTAAAGAATTCAAAAGGTCGCTCAGACATTTAATTGCAGCTTGCGAGAGCAACTGCCAAGGAAATGTTTTACCAAAGATTTGCTTTAAATTTAATGTAAAAAAATGTTTAATATATTTTGTCTTGTTGGACGATAAGCGGATCCATTCACAAATCAGCTCAAAGAGAGTTTACTCGGATTTTGTATTTGGAAGCTAGCGGGGTTAAAGCTGCACCAAGTGATTTGCACTTTTACATTCACACACAAGGCTTTCATCTGCAGGCTATAATGAGAGATACCAGAATTAAAAAGACCCCTGTCTTTACTAAGTTGCAGGTACTTAACTTTAGAGTTCAGTTTGAAGGTTATTGATAGTCCTGCCATCAGATTTTTATTATGTGTAGTTAAGTTTAACATTGTTAAACATAGTGTTGTTGGCTCATGGTCTTCCCCTTTTTTTGACTGGATCCTTCAAATCTGTTTTTGCCAAGTTGTGAGCCATTATTTTCTCTTTGCAAAAGTTACTGTTTACTATAACATACAATAGGGTTTGGGGGTAATTTACAAATAATAATAAAAATAGGTTTAGATTGGTTATAATAATATTACCTCTTCATTGATCCAGGAAGTTGCAATATTGGTAATAATTTGTGTGCATATTAGGGATCCCATTCATTATACCCCCACCCCAAAAACACACAAACACACACACTATAGGTGATGCAGGAATGCAAAGACATCAGTTATTTGTTGTTACCTGCACACTCCCTCTAGCCTTGGAACTGATGTTAACTTGCTGCCTAAATTCATTTCTACTGCTGGGAAACCAACTAACTTATCAGCTTCTATGCACTGCGGAGCAATGTTTTAGCCATGTAATTCCGTGTTTTTAAGTGAATGCGTGTGTGTGTGTGTGTGTGTGTGTGTGTGTGTGTGTGAGGGAGAGAGAGACTGTGTGGTATGTATGTGTGTGTGTATGTGTGTGTTTGCATAGTGTGTGTATGTGAGCATGTACAATATGTGTGGAGTGTATGTGAGTTTTTACGGTGTGTGTATGTGAGTGTGTGTAGAGTGTGCATGTGGTTTGTGTATCTCAGTTTGTACAGTATGTGTGCGTGTAACTGTGTGTGGTGTGTGTGTTTGCTGAGCACGTTTATGATGGATCACTTTAATGAAATGTGCTCAGTGCTTTTCATCCGTTCGCTAACACCCCACTGTTTCCCATCTCTCTCTGTCTTGTGCCCTTGCTACTGACTCTCTTTTATTCTGCTTTCATTTCACACTGCCTCTGAAATGAAAAAGTGTAAATTGTTTTTCCTTCTGATCAAAAGGATGAAAGCGGGGATATGCTTGGCTTTGCTGATTGCATTAGATTGGAAGTGAATAGAGCGACATAGATTTGGAAATTCCTGAATCATTTTTCCCTCACAAAATAACATCAGGCATCAGAGTTCAAAGGGACTGATTTCAACGGAATTCTTGGCTGATTCACTTTCAGTGTGTTTGTGCTGTCACCTCTGGTTAGAGCGACATACCAGGACATATTGTCTTTAAAACAAAAATAGGATCTGGCCCAGTGAGTGTCGAATATGACACAGTTGTTTTAAATAAAATCAAATGTTAAGGAAGCATTGTTGCTCCAGAGGTTAACATTTTCAACACTAAAGATTCATTTGTTTTTAATTAAAGATGTAATATTCCTCCATATGGTAGACTACAGAAAACAATAAAACACAAATTCTGTGTGGCTGAGAAAGATTCATCTGATTTGGTGGCTTAAATATTCAATCAGTCAATTTATAGTGCATCTTTTTAGTAACAAACCACATTGGGAAGAAGTTACAGCCCACACAGTGCAGCTGATTCCTGTTATCTCGTGTTCCTTACGAGCAGTAATTTGCATGACAAACATGGTTGGACCATCTTTATCCAGTCATGTCTTTTAGTGGTTTTTAGAGCAAAGATGGTAGAACTTCATTTTCAGCAAAGTTCAGCTCCTTCTTTTCTTGTGCACTGACAGAACTCAGTATCCTTTGTCTTTATTATGCTACTTCCAATGACAAAAGTCGTGGACCCTGATTTCTCTTGATAAGGACAAAGATCAAAGAATCATTCCTGATACTCTACCCATTAAGCATTGAAAATGAAAATGTGCTGACGGTATAAATATCACGCAGTACCTGATCCATGAGTCTCTAGAGTTTTACCCCATTTTGTAATTTTATGACTTGGAGCAGCAGCTCACGGTGTACAACATACTGTCAGATCTTTGAATACTGGATGAAGGGGACCATACAGTAACCTTTGCAAATACCTATGATGGTAGATAATGTTAGGTGTTGTTCTGTAAACTTAAGACTTTATCTAATCACTGGTAGTTCCACTCAAAGTCCCTTCAGTTATTCCCTCTCAGTCAAAATTTTTAGGCAAAAGTGTATCTGATATAGTTTAGCTAAATTTAACGGTCACATTGATTTAATATGGCCTTCCTGTAGGCCCACACTAAGATAACAAATGGGATTTTAACCAAATAGTTTCAAGAGCACATTAGCTGTTTGGTGCCACCTCATCAGAGACTTCAACACTCAGCACAGAGCAATTCACCTCAGCTTAGAGTTGCCCAGAGATAGTTTCCTATGATTTACTGATTAGAGACACATCAAAATGTATAGTGAGTTATGCTACCATCATCCACTCGAGTAGCCTCTGGTCTTGGCTAGTTTTCGAGTTAAAAAGAACTATGAGACAGGGGAAATGTTTGGGCCATATTAACCTGCAAGGACTTAAGGACAAGTATGTATGTAAGTATGTTGACAATGATGAAGTACAACTACCAAAAGAGGATGTGAAAAATACAGACACACAAAAGTTTGTCACCTGTAATGATGGAGGTGGCAAACAGTGGGCGGAAAGCACCAAAGACTCTGAGAGACTGTTGTGCAGGCAAAAGAAAGCTGCATGTAATTAGCATGTATTGATTATAGCAGCAACACTTCACTTCCCTTTCTTCAGATTGACCGTGCTTCCTTTTGAGTTAAAATGAGTGCTTTTAAATTAAACCAGCACCAAGCTGAAAAACTAAAGTGGCACCATGCCTAAAAGCTGCTGCATGGAATTTTGCTCACCAAACAATATCAAACTCTTCAGTTTACAATTATCTCCTAAGAAAAAGAGTTACAAAGACTGTTAAAGTTGGGCTCTGAAAAGCAATACTGATTCCACCAGTCAAACTAAAGTTTAAGAGGAGGTATGGAAATCATGCAAGGGCAAAGTACCAGAATGTGCTGCTCTAATTTATACAGAACTGCATAAACAGTAAGGGTGAGACTGAGTATGCTGTGCTCCGTAAAAAAGCCATTACATCACCTAAAACTGCCGGTGTGACGATGAGTGACAGCAGGGACTTTTTTAGGGACTGCCATAATGATTCAAACTGTTCATCACTGATGTCTCACAAAGTGAGGTGGCAATGTCTTTTCTTTAAATCCAAACTCAACTATGGAGTTCTGAGCATACTGAGAAAATGCTGCAGCATCAGTTGACAGCATCATTGATGTATGAGTGGTTGAGACCCGCTTTAACAAGTGTAAGTGACTGAGGAGCCAAAAGTATGGACACAGTGTGCTTAAGATAGGACCTGAGAGCACACAGAGTCAGAGCATGTCAACACACAGAAATGTAGTCAGTGTAAAAACAGCAACCTAACTTTTCCAGCATGCAAAAGTTGAAATCAGTGGGTTCTGCTTGCCCAGGGCCAGGTTTCACTTACTCTGACTGAGGTGAACACTGCAAGAGCCATGAGCATAAATACCCTTCTGGAGTGAGTATAAGGCAAGTTATTTAACCCTTAAAGACCTGAGGAATTTTGACTGTCGTGACTTATTTTGTTTTTCTTAACTTATTCAAGCAGTCAGCATTGCGTGTCATATCATAAATCATTTGATTCAGGAGAGCTTTCAGTTTCAGCCTTGTCCATTTCCAAGTCTGAATTTTTAGTTTCCTTTGTTTAAGAATGGACTAACTTAACCCTAACCCCAAGAGATTGTGTGTCAGGTGAGGAAAGTGATGATCTGCTGACTAACATAGATTATTGACACAAAATTGTGTGTAACACATCTGTGATATTCAAGGAAGCTGTGACCTCATTTAAAAGGAATGGCATAGTGTGATGAGTGAAGAAATGCAAGTTCTGAGGATGACACATTTACCCAGAGAAACCTTCCCCTCTGTAAGAGTCAGTTGGGTGAAGATGAATGTATGTTATTAAAAACAATATCAACAGATTTGACAATTACAAGGGATGACATGTAGCCAAAGGAAAGGGAAAATATCCACTACTGTTAACCTGACCAATGTTAAACTGTTGATGCAAACAGCAGCACAGGAACATCAAATAGATTGTGAGATTTTCCCTGAACATTCAAATGGCTATGAGGTGAAATCCAGCACAAAAAAAGTTGGTGTACATAAAAAAGACACTAGGGCTAAAACAATGAGACAGAAACACTGAAACATGAGTATCTGAGTGGAAACAGTTTTGTGCAAAATGCTGCTTATTATTGTGTTCACACAAAAGAAAAACAGAAAATGAGACAGAGATTGTGATAATACGGGTTGACGACTTGATTATTACTGCCAGTGATGTAAATGCACTGAAGGCTGTGAAGATGCTCACAGCAAAATTCAAGATGAAAGCCTCGGGTAAATTGAAACATTTTCTTGATATTGATTTTGTGTGATAAAAGTGTGAAAATGTCACAGAAGAGATATGTAAAGAAAAAACTTGAAAGGGTTTTGACATGCAAGATTGTAAACCTAGAGCAACACTTTAAAATGGTCTGATCATGCTATGATTTTAAACATCCATCAGCTGTGGAGATACGAGGAAATGAGAGGGAGGACTTCTTTAGGTTGAGAAAATTCGCTGTCCTCCAGAATTCTGCTGGATTTGAAAATGATCTGGGAGCTAAAAACAAATATTAATTAGATTTAGCCTTTCTTATTTAAGATGTGCATTTGTTTCCAAGCTGCCTGAAATCAGGCCAGTGACCGCGTTTGTCTGGCAAGAGTCCAGACTTTATTTTTTCTCTTTAAGCAGAGATGAAATTTGTGCTGAGAGCCAGGGACCTCAAATGCTCCTGAGTCAGTTATTTTCCTTCTCTGTTTGTTGAAATGTAGTCAATTGGAGATAACTTTTATGGCTCTTTTGGGATTGTTATGGAAGGGTCAGGAACTATCTGTGAGAATTTGATGTCACCTTGTTTAAATAATCAGCAGCAGGACTGAAACAATAAAAGTGAAAGTCATAAATCATTTTGGAACTTTTATATCAGGCTTAAAGGTCAGCTTTTTCACTGACAGCTGCAGAGGAAGCAGCAGGAGGTCTTTACACTCCAAACACACTGAATTATTTAAAGGCAGATTTTTTACAGCTAAAAACTCACAACATTTTTCCACTGAGACTGTGTTAAGAACAGTATAGGTAAAATAAGTTCTTGCATCAATAGCCATCATGTTCAACAAAGCTCCTAATATTTATGAGAATGGAACCTAAACCTCTGCTATTCTTAAAGTCTCAGGGATTCAGCACAGGGTAAAGAGTAAGCTATGATTTTAAAGAGGTAGTGAGGTCAGCTTTTAAACCTGTGAGACTAGAGATGCCCTGAATGAAGACCTCTATAAAATAAAGTTAAACTTACTATGACTGAACTGACTCTTAATTTTCTGTTCACACCACATGCCAGTATCACTGAGACGTTTGTGCGACCATTGTGCATTTTCAACATAATTTAGCTACATTGTTTACTTAACCTTAATGTGACAATGTTAGCTTCTTTGAATTTCCACTTTGGAGATTTTTCTGTACAATATTTTATGTAATAACATGTTTGTAAACATGCACATAACATTCCTATAGTCTTTCTCAGTGCTGCTTTAGGTCTATGTGTACTACCATAACAGAAAAAAAACAGTACAATTCATACATCCTCATAATATTTAAATTTGAAATAGTATAGACCCACAAAGAAGAACAATTAAATGAACAAAGCTTCCATTTTTCATTGTTACAGCAGTGAAACATGAAGTTGTTCAATTTGAATTTATTTTAGTTGAGAAAAACATAAGTGACCTTAGATCATTACTTAACCAAAGCAGAGATTCAGAGCATACTAAGTGGATAATTAAATAGGCTTGAACCGTGACTTTCCATGAAACAAGTCCAACCTCTGTCTATTTCTTTTTTAAAGTTTTGAGTATGGTGAGCTAAAGCACCAAACTGAACACACTGTGCACAGAAAAAAACACAGATTTTGATACTAAGAATCAAATTTCTTTTACCAGTGACTGAGATCTTTTTTTAATCTTCTTCTTCCTTCTCTCCTTGTACTTTCAGTGCTCAGTTTGGTTGAACCATTGTAACATTTATTTGTAAAGAGGACTCTCTACAACCCAAAAGCAGTAAAAAACATTTGCGAGTGTATTCCTCCTAACCACTGCACTCCATTAAATAAAGCTTTTGTGGCCAACTTGTTTTCCCGTCTTGTCACATACAAAAGCTGGGTCAGGACCACTTAGCTTCATGTTTTAACACACAGGGTGACCCTTTAGTACTGTGTGTAACACAAAAGGCTTTCACCAAATGCAACCCTGTCTGTGTAAGTATTGAACACTCATGGCAACAGCTCCACCAGATACAGTAAAAAGGGTAAAAAAAATCCATAGAAAGATGGATGTTGGGACAGAGAGGTGGGTCACACACTGGCCTTTCAGCCTGGAGACCTGAGAGTAAGTCCATCACCTTGTCTCAAACCTACAATACAAAAATATTCATTTGAACTGTGACCATTTCACTCGGCTCACCTCTTGTTAGAAAGACTCTTTGGCAGGAAGGCTTTGTGCATCATACACAGATGTCGAGGGTTACTGAGTGCTTCAAAAAGTGACAGCCAGGAACAAACCACAGTATATGATGGGTTGGGACTGAGAATACTGTGGCAAGTGATTCCAAACTTTAGAATGGTAGTAAATGCATTTGTTGTTGCCTCTTTTGTTTGTTCTCTCTCTGGGAATGGTGCAGCCAATCAACATGCACACCAGTGACCTAATCACTCATCAGGCTCGCGCAGCATATAAACCCTGGCTATGAGTGGTGCTGCATACACACTACAGCATGCAGACTGGAGGATTAAAACTTGGACCGTCTGATATGTGTGACCTGCTATACCTCCTGAGCCACAGCTGCCAGCTATGGCATAATGCACCTCACACTCTTCAGAATGTTGCATTGTGTAATGCTTTTTTCACTGATTGTTATTGGTCTGTGGTTTATTTATATGTGTGTATTTCATTTGTATTAAGATATTATGTTACAGTTTTTTAAGAGTTTGATTGTCTTACACATTCGCTCTAAACCCACAACAGTAACAAAATACCAAAACAAAGCTCTAACCCCTTTTCTTGTTTAATGTCAACTTTAATTTATTATACTAGCTGGTAAATACACAACTTTAATCACAGAGCCAAAAGTTATATTTAACTAACATTAATCTCTTTCTATCCTGCAACAACCTGTAGCAACCTTTTTCTCTAATGTTTTGGTTTGCACTGATATTTCCCTCTGCTTCAAGGTCTTGTTAGACCATGTGTCCCAAAACTTCTTCATTAGCAGGTTGTTGCACAAGTCTTATTCATATGTTTACATCTGATTCTTTTATGACAGCATGTGAGATTGACCTCAATGTGGGCACACATCATGTCCTCTGAGGTCCTGTGTTTGTTTTTATTTGAATTGTGCACATTAATGTCTCCGGCAACCAAAAATGGAAACAATTATTATTTACAACTGTGTATAGATTATACAAGATGGGTAATTCATCCTTGTGAACACATGGTTGCACAGCAAACTAAAAGTTTGTAATCCTCTGTACAGTTATTTATATACATATAAATTTAGAACTACATACTAAGTAGTTTGAATTTGCTTTTGGCTGTAAATATCAGCAACAATATAGTGATGATAGTATGGTCAATATCTTTAAATTAAAAGTTTGACACACTGTAAACTGTATATCAACTGTAAATAATTTGCGCACCAAGCAGCACTGATGGAAAACACAGAGTCTCCCTCCTCACTTCCCAAGTCTTGTGCTCTGTCAGCTCTGAATGTTCAGTGCAACAACTTAACCAGTAATAATGTTGTGGTGGAGGTCGGTCTCTGCAAAGATGTGAGCACAACAGCTTCTGGTCTGGCTGGTCTAGCTTGCTGGCCAGAAGGTGCTGTGGGCAGTGATTGGCTCAAAAATCCACACTTACACTTGGCCTGGTTGCCTTTTACTGTTTGAGGCATGATTGTCCATCTTCCCCACTCCTCCACTGACCTGCACTCACTCTGCCCCAGCCTGACATACAGATTGCGTACCAGTCTCTCAAACATTCAACCCCAATGTACATCAATAGGTGATAAGTTATAATATATAGTATTATAGTATTATTAAAATGTCCACTGCACTTCTGGGGTTTGTGGTGCTAATCTATTTGTTATCTAAGTTTTTACCCACAAAGCAATGCAGACAGCTTCTAACAGTGTGTCAGCCTTGCAGCTAAAATATTATTCACATCTATCTTTGATTTTCTCCATACAGCATTTATTTCTGAGTGAAAGTGTAGATATGTCATTAAGGGCTATGCTGCTAATGAAATGATGATAACAATAGACAGAAAACTTATAAATAGATGAGTGGATAGACACTTTATATTTTCATCTTAATTCAAGGCTACTTTTGCTTTTGTCTGCCACTTAAAGGAAGAAGCCAAGTCCCCTGCACTTAACATTATAAAGGTAGACAGTGTCATTCTCTTTTCCATTTGTGCTGTCACTGATGATACAGGCTGCAATAGGACTGTTTGCCCAATCCAATTATAAGGTAGTGAGTTCAACAAGATAGGTTCAGGTGAATTGGGGATTGTTTATGGAAAAGAAATAGTTACACTTAAGTCCACTACTCCTGGTAATTATGGTGGAGTATTTTTATAATCTACTGCGGCTGATTTCTCAAGACCTTGAGGGTATAATGTGCAGTTATGTTTTCAATTTGAGAAATGTCAACATTTGTTGCTTGTCAAAGTTATACTGCAGCTCAAGCTGCAGTGCACTTACAGTTGGCCAGTGTTACAAAGTTTATTGGTGGGGCAGCATTTCTTTTTTAAGACAGGGTTTGGTTTCAATAATAATCTTAGAGGTGGGAGTTGACTAAGAAGTGTTTTAATTAAAAGAGTCCAGTGAGCAGGCTTTCAGGAGATTAATTTGAAGAATTTAATAATAGCTGAAGCAAAATAAAAAATTCAAAGGGTATATTTTCAGTAGTGTATGATGACATGAAATTAGGATTATTTTCTTTTATTTCCTCAGAACGAGCCTTTCATATTTGAAGGGGGAGCAGGTCCTTTTCCACAGAGTCTGTCACGTGGCATGATTACATTTCTACAGTAACAAAGAAAAACTAACACTGGATCTGGAGATGGCCTTTCATGATTTATGCAACTTTGTGGCCACCATAGTTTCTCCTGCATGCTTGGAAGGGGAGAGTGAGTGAAGGGATATTCAGTCGTGTTACAAAATAACTGCTTGATGCCACTATATCTAAAAGGGTGCAGTGAGCAGGATTTTCTGCTGAATCTTGGCTAATCACTTAAAGCAGTGTGTAGGTCTTATCAGTTTCTCATTGCAGATGACATTATTTAGATAATATAGAAAATAATCAATGGCCAATCAGTTAGAGCATCTGTAGTTTTTATGCAAGTCTTTGTATGTTAGTTTCTGTAGATTTGGTTGAACTGGATTATTACCCCTTATAGTGCCATCAAGCCATAGCTAAACTATACCTATCCCCGGAAAAAAAAACATCTATAGATTTCTGATCTAGTCCTTCAGGACATTGAATTTGTGTGAGATGTATACACTGAGTTGCCAGTTTATCAAATACACCATCACTCAAACTAAAACAGTCCTGCAATAAACCCTACCTATGATTATTATTAATAACTGTTGCTGGATATTAGACCATTACATGCTCTGGTGTGGAAGAAAGGCAACTGTATACTATGCTTCAGTAGTGACACCTTTCATGATTTTGTGCCAAAGCAGAGCCATCAGCATTTGTCTGTGTTGGATTCTGGGTCTGCTCTCCTGTGTCCTTGGCACAAAAGAAGATGGAGGAATAATGGAAATTGAGGGAGGAAATTACTTACAAGAAATTTACTTGCCATTCCTTGTCAGCATGTGAACAGTGACCAGCGAAAGCCTGCATAGCGGTAAGTGGCACTTGAGTTGGCTAGACAAGCTGTACCCTCTCAACCTCATTCACTGTGTCCTCTATTTGTGTAAATATATGTCAGTGTTTTCTCTGTTATAGTGATGACTGTTAGGATTAATAAGAAGAAGATGACTGTGTCATGTTATGATGTAAGGATCGATACACAAGACTACAGGGAAGTTTACCAAATATATTAGGTTTGAGCAGGAGAGTTAAAGAGTTAAAAAATTGTGTTTTGATAAAAAACTTAAAGAATAGACTGAAATTGAAGTGTAGATGCACAATGCCTTTCTTCGACTTCTGTGGTCTCCTGGAGAAGTGCAGTGTAAGCTAGCTAGAGGTATTCTTTGTTAACAAAAAATAAAAGTCAGTTGCCCTAAAGCCTGAGGAGCAGGAAGTAATTTTGTTTCAAACCTCCTTGTTTGGCAAGTGCCATGCTGCTAGCTCCATTATTAGCAGACTAAGTGAAAATGTTAATGAGGAGCATGCAGGTAGCTCCATGCAGGCAGCTGTGGTTAATATGCTTCTGTTCATGATGATGCCACAGAAGATCAGATAAATAAAAGGAGTTGTTAAAAACATTAGATTTTTAAAAAATCTGACATTTGGGACATTGGACATTTCAAGACAACAGTGTAATCAATGTTTAGTTTAAATGGGTTGGATTCAAACTGACAGCTGCTGGATTGAAACCTGACTGGACTGTTGTTACATAGTCATTAATTAAGATGACACTAGCTCATCATGGCAGCTGGTTATCTAGTGTTTTGCAATTATCTTTTTGTTGCTGCTTTTGTTGTATACTGTTTAATCGAGACTTACTTTTAGTTTGTTGTCTTGTGTGAGATAATTATGTGCCTCAGTTGTTTAGGCTGTGTGGCTACATGGCAAGCTGGTGGAAAAAGCGGGACAGAAATAGATGGGACTACTAAAAGGGACACCTCAGTTACACCAACTGGTGACAAATGTTTGGCTGACTGCTGTAAATGTGCTCAAGGTTGTTAATTAATGCAAAACATAGGTAAAATCTAACAGCCTATGGCCAGACCCTGTGTGGTCAGTGTGTGAAAATATGGTCAATTTATTCCAGGGATGATAGTTTATATGAGGTGAATTTCTGGATATTAAATGTTCATCAGCAATAACAGCAGCTTTAGAAAAAATAATTTTACTCATACTTTAAGTTTTTTGATTTGAAAAAGAAAACATTATAATTGTAGTAACGTTAAGGCCTATTTTAATAATACGCTGACCCCATTGCTCTTTCATCTCTTTCTATCTAAAGATGTCTCTGTGTTCCCGAGACTCTGTATTGAGTGTTTTGTCAGACTGATGGTTATTTGTGTTGTTTCAAAGGGAACCGTCCCCAGTGCCTGTCTCCACTTGTTGAGCTATTGTATTTGCTTCTCTGTTTAATGCTGAACTGCTATAGTGCATAAGCAGATTTTTAATTTATAAAACTTACTATGAAGCAAGTGACAAAAGAGTAGAGAGAAAGTAAAGGGGTAGAAAAAAATAAAGCAGTGATTGGTTCATGATTCGAGTAGGAGCAAGTTTTCACCAGTGTGTCTTTGCAGTCAACTTGTGTCTATTGTCAGCGTTGTAAATGTATAAGGGATTATTGCTAAATGGAAGTGGTGGCTCTCTCCTAGTTTTTTTTAGTTAACATGAGTTTATCTCTGTGGCAAAAAATCATATCCCCCTATATAATAAGTTAGCATAGATAGATAATAAAAATGATCATTAATCAAATAAACATGACAAAATACTTGCCATAACAATTAAACTTAAACCTCTGCAGCAGTAATAACCAAGAGCTGAAAAAGCATTAGTAGAATGGCAGCAAGTTTTTTTTTTCGTTCACTGACATTGGTGCAACACTTGAGTGGATCAGGATCGACATGGTCATGCTGTAAAAGTTTTATGTCTGCCATATGAAATCTACTAGCTTGTCCATCACTAAAGACCACCATCCCTACCATCCCTATCACAACCTGTCACCCTTCCTAAAGCCTCATCTGTCCTTACTGTTTTTTCCTCTCTCATGTTTTTATGGTTTGTATTGTAAACATTTGTCTCATCTCACTTCAGATTCCACGTCCTGTCAAGCTCCCCTGCTGTGTGATTGCTTGCCCCGCCCAAATGTCTTCCCCCTGCGTCTGTGCCAAATTTTCTGTACTTAAAAACTCATGCTTCAGTGTTTCATAGCATTTCCTAATGAGTGTTTGCAACCAGTTTTCAGGTACCTTTTGCCTGTTTTACCAACAAATGTCTTTATGGGCCCCATGCCCCATTAAAGAGCTTGAACTTTGTGTTTCTGAGTCTGCTTTGTGAGTCCATCTCCAGCGTGTGCATGCTAATCCTGACACCACAGCTGCCAAAATCAAGAACAAACGCTGTGTAACTTTACGTAAGAAATATTAATAACCATGCAGACACAGAGAAAACGTGTTTATGTTATTTGCTGATGTCAGGATTAAATCATAGAGCAAATGGCATCACAGTATATTTTGCATGTACAGCAGACATTGAGCTGAGCTGCCAACATGGTTTCTTTCTAAAAGGGCAACTCCATCCGAGTTCTTTTAAGGGGTTTTTAAATGAGAACTCCCACTCAGTTGTTAGCAGAAAGCAGTGACATAGGTTTCAGGGCTGATGCCCTTTCCTCCTTCAGACCACACACACAGGTTTGCTGACAGAGCGGCATGGACAGTTATGTTGTATTACCTGATGATTTGAGCTTGGAGGTGGAAGATGTTGCTTCTTCATTATTATTAAGCCTTTAT
>JAPZDV010000004.1:1238999-1264864 GCA_029814665.1 Acanthurus lineatus | reverse complement strand
ATTAGATTCTAAAAAAGTTCCAGAAAAAAAAGGAAAAAAAGTGAAATGTATAGAAATGTCAGTTAGAGGCAAAGAAAGTGCAGCAGTAAACACCAATAAAAAAAAAGGAAGAAAAAACTAAAAGAAGGGATAGGGAGGGGAGATGGCTGGTTACATTTAGAGGCCACTTTAAGGCGGGAATAAGGAGGAGGAGAGACTGGAAAGGAGACACATGATTTCCAAAATATGACAGTGTTAGTGCTCCCACTGAGTAAGGGCAAATAGAGATGAGACGGAAACAAAAAGGGAGAGAGTAGGAGTGGCATTAACCTGCAAGTCAACTGGGGTTAGAGACAGAAAAATATACCGTGTCAGTTTAGTAAGTGAATAGGATGACTGTGCTCTGGTCATCGAAAAATGGTACATTTTCTAATGGATGTTTAGTGGCCTTTAATGTGAAGAGATTGCACAGAAGAGTATATTAGTTTTCTTCAAAAACTACAGTATTAACGATTTTAAACAGTAAATACTGACCCTTAAGAAAGACATTGCAACATTTGAATTGCACTTCCACCAGACCTTTTAGACACTGCAGCACATCATCTTCCTACTGTCTAGACAGTATGCTGTATATAAAACCTCTGCTGCTTCCAGAAATTCTTCAGTTTCTTTCCTTTAGTAGACTTTTGCAAGCACACAGAAAAACAGGTACTAATAGAGACACTGAGGCCTGGAAGGATGAACAGTAGACACTTGCAGAAAAGAAGAAAAAAGTGTTTGGTTTGGGGGTAACAAACTAAGAAAGGGCAACCGGAAAGGCTTCTAGTCCGACAGATAAGTAGGGCAGAATAAGGTTTCAGTTCTGCTAAAGAACAACTTAGTTAAATGCTATCTGCTAAGAATGTCATAACATATTATAAAAAAACTCAAATAACACCCACAGTAGTTCTTTATCCAAACACAGACTATACAAATACAAATGCACTATAGGGAAAACTTCATACAGGGATTGGGTTTTGATTAATATTTTATTTTATAGGTTGAAAGTAGTCACAGACTAGATGAGAGTTCATTAAAAGATTAAACAAATAAGGGCATGCAGTGATATTTCTTTGCTGTAAAACTTCAAGTGAGACTCATAATCTTTTGTATTAGATTTAGATATGCAGAAAAAACTCTGGAGAGATGTCTTCAATAAGCTGCATTAAAGAAATATGAATTTCTAATATTGCAGTTATGAAGTTTGAGTCTTTCATTAGGTAAACAGTACAAAAATACTGCTGGGAATAACTTCATAACTGTGTTCTAAGGCCACACTTTGATGCAATTTGGCCAAACTGTAGCCCTCATCTGGGAGCATGAAGGGAAACAGCATTTCTCACCCTCTAAAAGTAAAAATTCATGACTTCATTGATTTTTCAATTTTTGTCTTTTTGGAGCAGAGCGTATGAAGAGCTCTCTCCAAAAAAAAAAAAAAAAAAACTGGAAGCAACAAGCCAAGAGTGATCTTATCATCTGGGGCAAAGCTGCTTCACTTACAGCCGTTCACAGCTTCAAGCTCATTTTGTTCAGGAAGGTAACAACAGTGAGAAGAAGGGAAACGGAGAAAAAAAAGGAGAAAACAGAAAGCAAGAACACATAAAGCAAGTATGTGTATCAAAACTGTGATCTGTATAACAAAACATACTCTGATCTCCTTCAGAAAATGTAACAACATAGTACAAAAAAGCTTTTGCATATTATTCAGCAGTGGAAATAAAGTGTGGTGACAGAATACATTGGAAGGGAAAGCACCCAAAAATAGTTTTAAACATCACTAGAACAATCGTCTTTTTTATATTTAATTACTGATTTCTATATACTATGCTTTCTATATGTCTCTGCAAGACACTCATACATCTTTTTTTTAACAGCTGTTGGTGTTTTTAGGGTGGGAAGGCAGGGTTATCCACTTTTTCGGCTTTTCATTTATCAGCCTTTTCGTTTCATAGTAAGCTGCAGCTTGATACTAGCAAACTCAGTTTGTGTTAGGGAACACATTCATAGTGTCGCACAGATTCACAGGAGAGTGAAATAAGTAAAACCCAAACAGTTTATTCACTTGAAATTTCTGCTCTTATTCCTGTCATCAGAGAGTCTGCTGTGGCCGACATTCTGATTAGATTTCACACAACATAGTTACAGTCCAGCCTGAAGGCAATGCCCTCAACATGTGAGTGTGCTGGTGTATATGTGTGTCTGCGTGTGTGTGCGGCTGTGTGCGGGTGTGTTTGTGTGTGTCTAGTGCATTTGGTGCCCCATTGAGTCAGAACTGGGCGAGGAGCCCTCTGATGAGCAGAGAGATTGTTATATCCTCAAATGCCTGAAAGATGGATCTGTCTTTCATCTTCTGTCAGGTGGGCAAAAAGCTTTAGCTGTGACACTGATCATCGTGTGTGACTGTGTGTGTGTGTGTTTCTGCGTATGTGTGTGTGGATAGGATATTGATAGGTTTTACCTCATGTACTTTGTACTTTCTGAAGTCACTTTAGCCCTCCCACCTGTCCCTTCGTCCTTCCAAATACATTTTTTAAAATGTCATCCGTCGACAAATTGTGGATGAAAGTGCACATCATTGTGTTTTATATTTGTGAAATATAGCAAAGAAAATGTGTCCATAATTACCGTTGCATTACTTTTTTTTTAACAAAGAAAGTTTTAATCAATAACACCTACTTTAGACTTGTGCTGTCTGGTTGCCTTGCCAATAAATTGCAATACAGATTGCAACAGCAAGAGTATCAGACTCCCCCTTTGCGAAGCAAATCTGTTCTGGCACAACAAGGCACCGAGACCCTTCATACTGCTGAAGCTGCTGAACAGGGACGGTTTTAAAACAAAAAAATAATTCCATTTTACAAATATTAGTGAGAAGATAAAATCTCAGCTAACTCTTCATCCGCTCACTGTTTGTGGCCCTGCCCAAAAGTCCAACAGATTTGTAAAGTCAATGACAAAATTTGGGGTACAAAGAAACCAACACAGGATTAAAATGCTGTGGAAGGTCAGGTTTAATAGAGTTTAATTTTGATAATTCCAGAAAAAGTAAAAAAGTGATTGTTTATCATCATTTATCATTTATTTACAAAGGCCAAACATTTGGAGGCTCTAGCCCAGAAAAGTCCAGAATTATTATGTTTTCTATTTTTATAGTTTTAATGTGTCTGGGTTTTGAACAGGTGGACGGTCAGAACAAGCTGAATGTCACTCAGGGCTTTGAGTTAAAGTATGGCCTTGAATCAGGTTTATTGCCATGTAGGTTTACACGAACAAGTCTTGCCTTTTTGTTGCACAAAATAAATAAACAGAGGAAGACAAAATAAGCTGTAGAGCTTTTGCTTGAATGTGCAACATGCTGACCAGGAGAGGAGAAAAAAATTCACTGCAGTGTGAAAGTGTGGTTTCTCCCAGGTTGTGACAAATGTGCAAATGGATAATTGACAGAATAATTGATTTGTGGAGTGGAACAGAGCACTTGTAAAGAGAGATGAAATCAAAAACATTGACCTGAGAGGAGATGAAAAGCAAATGGCAGAAAAAAATGATGCAGAATAAGACCATGATAATGTTCATTTTCAGATCTTGAAATTTTGGCAGATTCAGAGCTGAACTGGTTAGTTAAGCTAGTCAGTTTTCCATTACTCATAGCCTATAGGACAAAAATAGTGACACAACCGGGGGATTTTTGCCTGCCAAAGGAGCTAATTCAACTGACAGACATAAAATCCTAAAAGACTTATAACACGATTTCCTCAGGCTGGTGGTTAGTGTTAATTTCAAGCTCTACTTGCAATATTTTGATGTTTAATATGTGTGATGTCTGCCAAGAATTTCCCAAGTCAACAAGCTTCCGTAACATGACAGTCTTACAACCACCAGAGCAGAGGATCAGACGGAGCAGCCTGATGACACTCTCTGGCTGCTTCGGTAATAAAGCCGAATGATGGCAAACAGCAAGACACAATTTCAGCTCAGCAATGGAAAATAAAGCTGTGTAATGAAAGCACAGATGTAATCTGTACACTGTCTGCAGAGGGAGTGGAGGAGAGACAGCAGAAGAAAGATCGAGGCAGAGGGAGAGAGTCATTTCTTGCAGATCGATAGAGAGATGAAAAAATTTGTTAATACCGCAGTTTTGGTGACAGGGAGGTGTGTTGCTTTTGTTGCTTCTTCTGTGGAGATGCACGATTCATCAAAGCAAGTTTTTCTTTTTCTGCCTTGTTTGTCACACAGGTCCTTCCTATGGATTGAATGCATGAAATGGTGCAGTAATTACATTTTATTAAGATTTTAGTTATTTAAAAATAGTAATGACTTTATTTGTACAACACCTTTTAAAACAGAGTTTACAAAATACCGACAGTAAAAGCCAAAGGCAAGATATTAAGCAAGAAAGTAAAAGAACCGAAAGCCAAAAAGTAGCAAAATGAATTCAGATGAAGTTAAATAGAGAACATTATGTACAAAAATTAAAATGTAAATAAGCCAACACATATATATATATATATAAGCCAAAAAGTATATATATATATATATTAGGGCTGTCAATCCATTAAAAAAATTAACTAATTAATTGCACGATTTTCTTTGAAAATCATGAAATTAATGTAGATCAACACAATGAAAGTACATTTAAATTCAAAGGCTATTTTAATGGATATTTTAATGAAACTTTCCACCTAAAAGTCTGTCATTATCCATCTTTGCGCCATAGACTGTGCTTTAGCCAGGATGGCTTGGGTTGCCTGGTGTGCCTGCACACGTGACCAAAGGTTATGGATCAGGCGCCACCGGAAGTAAACAAAACAACGTTAATTACGTTAACTTTTTTCAATGTGTTAAATGTTTTAAATTAATCTCCAAAATTGACGCGTTAACTTTGACAGCACTAGTTTATAACATTGCATAAATTAGAGTTTATCAGCTTCATGTTCATTCTGCAATGGTGTGCCCATGATCTCTGACAGAGACATTCAGTAGAATAACATGCTGACAGAAAAAAAGTTTGGAGCAGTGTCAGCTTAACACCACTCTCTCATATGTTGTAGTATTTCAAATGGGATCTGACACATAAAATAAAAACTGTCATACAAAAATGGAATGCTTTTGAAAGCAAAGAGCCCTGTTCATTATGCTGCATTCAAGAAATCAGGCTAGAGGATAGATGGCAGACAGGGGACACCTGCTGGACAGCACATGTCACACAAACAAGCAATGGTAGGACAGTGAATAATACACTTGACTATATGGTTATATGGCGATGTCATAGTGTTTACAACAAATTGTATGATATATATATTTAATAAATAATTGTTATTTTATGTATTTTTGATAGCTACGAATGTGGCTACAGGACTTTGCTTTCCTTAAATACTGTATTGCAACCTGAAACTTGATGTTAATTCCTCCAAAACTTCAGATTACTCATTCATTTCCAAGATGGATATTGAAAGGAGAACAGCACTTTGTATATCTCTTCTTTATGTTTCAATGAAAATAGACATGAATGGTAATGAAATTGACTTTACTTATATATCGCTTTTCTAATCTTTTGAATACTCAAAGCACTTAACAACACAAACCAGCATTCACCAACTCACTCACACATTTTCACACTAATGCCAGGTGGCTATTCCACAGAATGCCAACCTGCTCATCAAGAACTCAAACACACACAATAACACGCCACTGGCACATTCACTGGTAGCAATTGGAGGTTCAGTATCTTCCCATGGCTACTTTAACATAAAGACTTGAGGAGCTGGGATTGAACCACCTCTGATTAGCAAGAAATCCACTCAACCTCCTAAGCTACATAAAATGGGAAGACAGAAAGAGACAAACTAAACTGAACTAAACAAACAGAACAGTGCTATACAGGGCTCTTTTTGTAGTTAGTACAGTTAAGGTAACTCCAAATGTTAAGTACTGTATGAGAGTCAATCTCAAATAATGGGTTATATGACCAAATTTGGTCAAATAAAGTCTTGAAGAGGTGAAAAGGCCTGGAAAGTCTTGAAGAGGTCAAACACTCCAGCTCCAAAAGCATTAGTTCAGTTTTAGAACACCAAGTGTTGGAGACTATATACACATATTTATGTTTGTTTGTGTGTGTGTGTGTGTGTGTGTATATATATATATATATATATATGTATATATTAGGGCTGTAAAACTCCTCTTAACAGCACAAATTTTTTTAACGCACGATTTATACACGCACGGTCTGTGCCTTGCCAGCTCCCTTAGTTAGGAAGTAACGCTAAAATAACATTGCAAATGGTTACAAAGCAGAAATGGATACAGAAAAGGGACTTTAACACGGAAAGTTTAGCTTTAAAATTTTGCCCAATGGTTCTCTGGTCAAAACAAAAGTAATTTGTATTTATTGTAAATGTGAACTAAGTTACCACCGGAGCACGTCCAGTCTTAAATACCACATGATGGCCAAGAAATTATTATTGTCCTCTCCAGTTTTTCCTACAGTTTAAGAAACACAATATATATCTTGTTAAGTTACATATAGAGCAAGGTAAAAAATTTTCAATTAATTTGCGATTAATTGCGCATTAACTCAGGACACTAATGCGATTAATCGCGATTAAAAACTAATCGACTGACAGCCCTAATATAAACTCTTGCCTGGTTCCTTGCTTGGCTACGCGTTGAAACTGTGTTAATGAACCTGTCTCCAGGGAACATAGCACTGCAAATGCTCGCTTTATGGAAGACTCCACTACATCCAACCTTTGCTGGAAAAATAAACACATCATACTTGCAGACAATTACAGACAATGTGCACCGACATGCATGACTCCAGTTGGTGATAAAAAGATGGGGACAGGTTGGGAGACAGAAGGATAATCAAATTAATTGACAGACAGACAGACAGGTAAACAGTTAGATAAATAGGCAGACAGATTATAGAGAGATAGATTAGATATTTACAATAACAGTTAGCTAACTAGGTTAAATGCAAGTTGCGAGGGTAGACTTGGTTAGCTCAGACTCGAAGGGGCTGATTGAGTGGGAGCAATGGTTACAACTGACACCTGACTTTGAATTTCAATTGGCTTTATCAATAAAAAGTAATATGGATGGATCAGTTAATCATGCCTAAATCAACCCAGCTTCAGGAAAAAAAGTATATCAAATTTGAATTGAAGCTAATGTCTGATAATTTGAAGCTTTTCATTATGCATATAAGTTCCTAAATTGCATAAAGTCTTTGGTGATTTGGGTTCCCAGGGTCTTTAAAGCTATTTATGGTGACTGATGCACTCCTATGACAATGATGACTTCTGTTCTTTCCTGCCTCAATATGTTCTTACCAAATCTTAAACTCACAGCAGGTCTTGCATAAAGACTCACACACCCTGATAAACAAACAAGAAAAATAGTATGATGATAGCTATAGCACAGCAAAATGTAATCAAAAGGATTTGGTATGGTTACTTGGTTAACTGACAAAATGTAAATGGAATAATTATAAACTTTTTAATGCACACTCTGAAGACTGAGCTGATTTCTCACACCAGCAATTATTAAAAAAAAAAAACCTTGAGTAGTCTCACATGTTGACCTTGAGAAAATGACAGAAGTGAAGAGTGGATTTGGCTGGTATAAGCTTCCACAGACAAAAGCCTTTAAGCAAATTATAAGATGACAGCAAGCAGAAAAAAAGATCCCTTTTAAGGAGAGACAGTTGTTCTGAGAAGTAAAGAGAGATATTGTTTCCACTTTGGTATCTTCTTATTACTCACTATTTTCAAGTTTGACTGGTTAAGAACAGCCCGTCCTAAAAGCATGACACTGACATGCCCATGTATACTGTAGGTACACAGTTTCACTATTCATGCAAACACAGGCGTGACTTTTATCTTAACTAGCAGATGACTAAATCATGTTGCTGTAGTCTGAAAAGGTGCATTCTATAATGAACTGATAAAAAATTGTTACCTTGTGAAAAATATTGTTGTCATCAATAAAGCTAGTGTGAGACGTATAATAAATATGACAAAAGTCAAACCAAACTGTAAAGACAGAGCAACTCCTCAAAACATAATACATATTTACTGCTAAAATACAATTTTTTTTTAATTAACTGTGCTATTAAATGGATTAAATTTTTAAGTTCAAGGAGCCTGACTTGCAGCTCTTTGTTTGAACTTGGAAGTTAAATAGTGGATATGGCATGTTTAAGAAAGGCTAAATTGACTTTAATCATTCAAAGCGTGTCTTTAAATGCACTTCCCATTAAGACAAAGGAGGAAGGAAGAGTTTAATTAGAAAATTTAATCATATACATGTTTGGAGGTTATAATATTAATCAAAGCCAAGTATAATCTTTTAATCATTGGAAAATATTATTAAATAATTTGTTATTAATTAGAGGATATCTGATTAAATATTGAGTATTTACCATTTGTATTAAACACTGCAATTTTCTCTCTCTCCCTCTGCCATCTGTCTTTCAATTAATCTCATATTTTATCTAACTGCCTTGTCTTCATCCTGCCTTTGTAGTTTTAATATTTATATTTTAATTTTTCTGCATATATATTCTGTTGCCTCTTCATCCATCTCTACTGGATTGCAACTGGTAGGACTTCTGATTACTTCAATTAGCTCATTATATATGATGCTTTAATCGTATTGTCCTTTCTTAAAATTGTGAAAAAACAAGGGAAGATGGTCAGGATAGCAAGAGATCTTAAATTAAATAGATAAATAGCTAGGTTAAATGTGATTAAAATGGCAACTTTGCATATGCTCAGTCTGTTGTGTGTGTGTTCGTGTGTGTGTGGGTGTGAGTACATGCATGCATGCATGCATGCGTGTGTTTGCACCTGATCCTAGGATGATTGATCATTTTTGTGTCATGGCTCTGAATTTGTGTGTTTTTTTTTTTCCGCTGCTGATCCCTTTCTCCCTCTCCCTTTCGTTCAGCAGGTTCAAGCAGAGAGGCGGGGCTGATCCGTTCAGGAGCGAGCCTCATGAGCCACACCTGCCTTTCATTCTCAATCAGCCAGTCTTTAAAAGTCACTCATTCTCTGACTCCGGTGCCAGACGATTGCATTCATGCCCGCGTTCTCCGTGACCTCGCTACTGAGTAGATCTCCTTTCCCTCGAGTATTTTCTAGTGTTTATTATTGTTGCAAGTGTCTAGTTAATCTTCCAGCGAGTTTTGTAGTCCTGGGCATTTTTGTTCCTAGCAATATTGTAAGTCTAGTTTTTTCCCCTTCGGGTGATTTTCCGTTGTACTTTTGCCGTTGTGTTTTTTTTGTGTTTTTTGTAGTTTTTCAGTTTTTCCAATTTTTCCCCTTAAGGGTGTTTTTTTTGTTGTGACTTTTGCTAAATAAATTATTCCTTTACATGACTCTGCATTTGGGTCCTGGCTCTCCTTGACTACACGGTAACATTTTGACCAGAGACAGAAGAAACTGAATAAACTTTGAGGAAAACACTTAATATTAAGTAAAAAATGTAATGATTTATTAAGGTGTTCAGATCACAAATTCATGAAGCCCCAAGAAGAAGATCCTGAATGAGTTAAACTTGACAGGGACACACTAAAAAGATAAACGAGCCCAGAGCCAGCATGTCTCCTCTGATACTATAGAGATGGGCAGATGAAACCTTGTATTAGTTTTTTTTTTTTTGTTGAACTTTAAAAGCTGTTTTTCATTCATTTCTTTTAAAGGACAGTTAATATGTTACCACACAGTATGATCAGGAGGAATCATGCAGCAAGGAAAAACTGCACGAACCTCTTCTTGCATAGTCAGCGCTGTGGGTCTGACTGCATCCATTATCATTCTGCTGCAGGGGAAAAAACACCCTGACTCATTTGTATTTCTTTCAACCAATTGCAGTCATCCTTTCTTTGCTAAGTCCAGGATGCAGAAAGGAAAAAGCCAGCTGAAGTAGTTGCTAAGTGTCAGAATTAAACCCACTATTTTCTTAGACAGACTGTTTGTATATTTGAATGTATTCTCTTATCTGTATGTTTGAGGTCTGTGGAACCACAGGTAACCATGATTAGACCAGAAAGAAGGAAAGTGAAAAGTCTTTAGTCTAAAGTGAATTTTATAACAGCTATGAGATGGACGGCCAGAAATGTTGTGCAGGCATTTTGTTCTAAGAGGTCCACAGGAGCTGTATTGTCTTAATAGAATATAAAGACCATTAGCTTGTCTTTAATGAACCTGAGCATATATTTTACTTGGAATTTAATTATTAATAATTTATCCTATCACAGTTTTATTTCTCTGTCAGTATAAATACATTATGGAACTTGTCCCTATCAACACCACCCTGACAGTATCCTATCTGACTTTAAAATATTCTGAATCACCAAAATAACATTTAAACAGAGGCTTAATGTATCATTCTATTAGGTCAACCACCTCTGGAGGACATCTGTTGGGCAAATAGCAGCCTAAGGACCCAATACGAACCTCCAGAAAATATAACTTGTTTAAGTCAAAGTTTTGCCTTTTCATTGATTAAATGATTGACCCCCTTTTTAAACTGTAAAACATGACAACAGTTTTTGAACAGAATATTTCTTGGTAATACATTTGGATAATAGAACCTGTGTACCGATGGCATCTTTGTGTATGCTGCAAAACATTTTATTCTAACACTAAGAAAGCAGTTGCCTTTCCCATTTTTATGAAGAAAACCCATCAATTGTATCTCTAGTCTCATAGTGAAACACATTATTCTCAATGGGTTTTAAAAGTATTTGCACAGCAGGGCCTCAGCTATAAGATAATGTTATTTAGAGGTCTTGGCTTGGAAGAGTTTGGGAACCCTGTTGTAAAGATAACACATCCACACACATATCACATGTTAAGACCAGTTTTAAAAGAAACATTAGGATCTGTTCTTCAGGATAAGACACCTCTTTCTGACCCCTAAACAGCATCATAATCAGGAGTTCTTTGTGCCTCAGCCCTGCCTTGTCTATACTGTCTGTATTCAAACCCTTCAGGACTAAATCTTTTCACCTCCTACTTTTTCTTGGCCTGCTGTCCCAGTGAAAGAGAGAGCAGGATTGCACTTGGGGGCCTGAATCCCTGTTACTTTCTCTTATATTGTTCACCTTTTTAATGCAAGTTGACAATGAAACATTTCACAGCAATGCATGGTTGCTAACAGATCTGATTTAGCCTCTCGTTCCCTGTCTGTCTCTGTGGCAGTCTACATCAGCCTCTCCCTGGATGCGTGTTCTGCCTGTGGCTGAAGGAAAAGCCAAGTCCTTCAGGACACCCAGCAGAACATCCCAGTGAAGCAGCTCAGAACCTTGTTCACTCCATGCCTGGAGGACTCGGTGGTCACACATTTCTGAAAATGTGGGTGCATTTTTACATATCAAGTGTCTGTGTGTGTGTGTGTGTGTGTGTGGTACTCTTAGAGTGTGGGTGGGGTTAGTAAGTTTGACAGTCACTTTTTATCTCTTAACATGACAGCCCCATCAAAGATTAACAGTGAGGAAAAATATGGAGCTCTAATGGAGGCACGCGGTGTGCTCATAGCATGGTAAAGTTACAGCTGTCATCACTAATGCTGCCACACACACTGAAACTTGGACGGAAGTGTCTGACTCTACCTCTCAGAGTCTCCTGTCCATCTCCTGCCGACAGATGGTGAAACAGAAAAAAAAAGAGGAGATGGTACAGAGAGAAGAACAGACGGATGGGAAACAACAGGGAAAGAAAGGAACAGTGACAGAGAGAGAGAGAGAGAGCAAGACACACAGAAACAGAGAGAAAGGTGCATGATGAATGTGGTTAAATCATATGAGTTTTTGATCACTGTTATTATTTGATTTATTCATGTATTTTTTGCAGCAAACACATGTGTTGTCCTGGCACTGTGGATTTTTTGATGCATGACTTTTTATCCCCCACTGATCTGCTGGAACAGCATCATCTCAATGTTCCAGGACCTCATGATAAGCAAATTAAGCACTGTGGCTAAGGGCTTTAAATGAACTACACCAAGGTCATATGACTCCACCATCACCATCACTCAGCTCCATACACTACACTGTACTATACACATATAAGTGCTTGTAGGTCTAGCAGTGGGGAGTTTTGAATTTAAATAGTTTTAAAGAGGGTGAATAGAAACATAATGGGGCTGCAAAGGCAAAGCAGAAAGTAAGTTAGTTACCATAATAATGTTTAATGTCTGTAGTCTCATTTCATTTCTTAGCAACTTGCTAGTAGACACATAGAACACACATGACCAATAAGAGCTTCAAAAATCACAGGTGAATTATTACCAATGTATTTTATGTAAGAACAAAAAGCAAAATCCTTTTTTAGCTTGTGATAGCCATAGATCTTTTATCAAGCATTTAATCAAAACCCTGTTTAAAAACCCCTGACTTTGACACAAGTGAACTGTAGTGCAACAGTGCGAACTCATTTAGAGGTGTTAGGTCTGTGCTTCTCTTCTGCTTACTCTACCTTGTTTATGTCTCTATGGCTAATGAGTGAAACAATAAAATATCAAATACATCATATACGCGCAAAAGTGACTGAATGATTGTTGTAGCATGTAAGAACACATCCTATTTCCAATTTAGTATACATGTAACAGCAAGAGTATATATTATGCATTAGCCATAAGATACTGTTTTTGCTGTTGATTTTAAAAAACAGTCTGACATTAACAAAAAAGGGTTACAATACTTAATTAATAATAATTATTAATATTGAATGTCATAGAGAGAGAAAGCAAAATATTTCTACAAAAATATTATTCCAATTTTCCTGAGATCTCCCAGGAGGTGAATTGTCACAATAGGTATTTTTTCACAGCAGACATTTAAAAGGTCACAGTGGGGAAAGCACAGGCAGTACTATCAACATTAACAAAACTATTATAATATTTAAGAGTTCCAGTAAGCCATGCCAGCATGACAGTAAAGCTTGCCCCCACTAGGATGAATTTTGGGTCTTATTCCTGATTCCAGACCAGTTGGAACAGCTTATTTCCCTAAATGATCACATAGAGTGAGGGGTTTTTACAAATGCAATCTTAAAGAATACTCAGTCGGGTCTAATTGTTTTGGAATTGAATATGGTTAACTCGATTCATACTGACTTTGAATTCTTGTAATATGAAAGCAACAGACATGAAATATATAGCAGAAACCTGCACCAACCAAATGAGAGGAAGCTGACTGTGAAGTGTCACCAACCGGATGTTGTAAACGTTAGCTTGCAGCAGTTGCTTGCACTTGCACCATTTGAGACTAAATAAAACATTATTTCCAACCAGCCTCCAGCTCACACTGCAGAATGTAGAGGCCATGCTGATTCTTTTTCTCTGCAGTGACTTTATCATGTTTTTCCCTCTTTTGGTTTTCTGTGTAAATCATAGAACACACAAATGTTGATGCTGAGAATGACAGTCTGATTTCATGTTTGTTTTTTGTGGAGTCACATTTGATTGTGAGCACCCACAGCCCTTAAATTGCCACTCTAAAATTGTTCATTATAGAAGACAAGTGTGTGCCCTCGAATCTGAAGTGATTTTCTGGTGTGGGTGTGTATGTACTTGTGGTTAAAATAATAAAAGTTAAATGTGTCTGAACTCTCACAATGCAGATGATATATCTTCTATATCAGAAAATATCCTAATGAATACAAATCTTAAAGGAATTGAGCCCTCATTATTTTTTTTTATTTACAACTTACTGAGACACAGATTGTACTACTGTGACATGAGCAGGTCAGTGACAAGCTCATCTATTTCCCTTCTGTTGGAAATTGCACCTTTCTACAGTGTACATCAGCAGCAGTTACATGGAATTTCGACTAACAGTTATTAGGTCAGATGAATAGATTATAGACTTAATTTCTGCTTAAAACTAATGTCATTATATTCAGAGTCAGCTTTCAGCTAGTTTGGGTTGTAAAATATTTACCAAATCTCCAGTCCAAAGCAATTTTTGCTGGGACAGTTTTCAAACAGGATGCAAAGATGAGTGTCTAAAGTGCTAAAGGACAACAGGAGGCAGGCAGTGGACACGAACACACACAGTGATGTCTAGTGTTTGTGAGTGAGATTAAATATCAAGATCATTCACTCCAGTTGAGATCACTCCAGCCAGAAGACTCAGTACACTTCATCTGAGATCAGTTATGTAATTGTGAACCACCATGTCAACATGGTAGTCCGGGGTAAAAAAAAAATCTTGCGTGAATACTGAGCATTACATGCACTCTGACTTTTTTAAATGTAGTACATTTAGGGTCATAGGGTTGGAGTCTCTCCCAGCATGCATTGGGTGGAAAGCAGGGGCACATGAACCTTTCTCTGTTAGACCCTCTTGTCGGTTCATTAACATGTTAAACGTGGAGCCACTTGAATGTCAGAGGCTCCAGCCGGCTGCTTTACCCAGCTGATAAACAGCTTAGGTCACAGTGTTAACGTGGGGAACCTGTGTATTAACACAAGCGGGTAACACTGACATGCAAGACTGTGACAGGATGCAAAATTACTTTGGGAAAACCAATGAAAAATCAGATTTACAGGAGATTAGCTGAATGTTACATGCTCGTCCCAACTGTGCTTTAAAGCTGTAGAAGATTTGAAGGAAAAAAATCTTTTCTTAGCTTCAGAACTAGGATTTGTCTCTGCTGCCAGAGTTAGAAGAAATAACTGGAGGCACAACGAGGTTTGTTGTGCCTCTTCCTCTCTGTGGAGAGTTCATTTTCAGCTGTTGAGTTACTTCTCAAAACAGCCATTTTTAATGAGAGAGCTTAGCAGAAGAGACAGGTGTACCAGTTAGGAGGATCAGCAACATTTTTTAAGTCCGTTAGTAAGCGACCAAAAAAACAACACTACTTTCACTGTAAAAGTTTATTTTGATAAAATTAAACAACTTGATAATACATCATATACGGACGGTAGACTGCCCACAGCAAGTTTCACACCTCCAAAATTACATTAAAAAACAGTGAAGCTGGATGATATTTTGATTTTTTTTCCCCTTTAAGAATATTAACAATGTGTTCTATAAATATTTGGTACAAAAAGAATGAAATACAGTATAAAGAAAAATATGTGGACTTTTTTGTGTTAAGCCTTCAGAGCAGACCACAGTCACAAAACACAACTGGAAAAAACTGCTGCTTTACTGGAACTACCAAAAACACACAATACAAACTCCTGATGGCAAATCAGAATGACAGGGTCTAAATCAGATTTTTTGACTTTATAGTTTCATCCCTCATATTGAAACTACTGTTATTTTCAAAGTAGCACTAAGGCTGACTGATGCGATTCTGACCTTCTGCTTCACTAACTACTGTGACATCAAAGCAAATGATGATTACACTGCCTTCCAGTGTCGGTTAATTACAACATTTAACAACAAATCCTCATGTGTCCAAATGAAACAAAGAGTTGGCATGACCATAACTAAACAAATAAACCTGTGAAGTTGAATCTGTTGTGTTTTTTTTTTTCTTGTCCCAGACAAGACAGAGTGCACTGTGCCAGGATACCTTTGGGCAAAAACATTTGGATCATATCTTCTAGCTATGCAGTTAGCCTACCAAGAGAAAACACAGGTACGAGCAGGAGATAACATAGAGCTGAGAATGAGGTTACCAGTCATTGAAGACATTCAAGCTGCAGGGCTGACTGTGAAGTAGGGCTGTCACTTTTTCAACAGGTCAAGTTTCAAATGACTGTGTTCTGACAAGCAATTCCTTCCAATCAATTTGAACACAAAAATGGATCCTAGGCCAATTTTATTTTGTTATATTGACATAGTTCATCTTTGGTGCCTTGTGAGTGCAAAGCCAACAGGTGATTTGAATTTGTTGTCATGGTAATGTTACGCCAATGTTTACTCAGGCAGCTGTGTTAATGAACTTGACGTTTGTCCCCATTTTCTTAGTGTTAAATACAAATTCCCTTCACATGTTACTTCTGCAATGGTTGTTAATGATAATCTGCTTTTCATGTCTCTCCGTATTCCTTGCATTTATTTATTTGTTTTTTTGGCATTAACAAGAGGTTGCCCTGCAACCAGGAGAGTCCTTACAGGATGCTGTGCACCCTGTCCAAATATGGAAGTAGAGTAGAAATAAAACTACAACTTGTTTTATTCCTTTTTTTTTGCACGGAAAACAATAAATACAATGTACTAATTGGTAAGTTTTAGAGATGCTGGTAAAAGGATTTTATTGATTTAACACAGAATTAGCTGTTTTAATGATCATGCCTTGAGCTCAGCTAAATACTTGCTTGCAGAAGCTTCTTATTAGTTGTGGAGTCATGAAGGCGGTTACAATGTTTACTTCAAACTCTTGACAAAAAAGCAAATGAGTCCAGTTCCATAAATGTTGTACTACTGATTTGACATAAGATGGAACTATCATCATATTATTCTTGTCATAGCTAACATGAACAAACAATCAGAGAGGGAGAAACATCAGCATCCCTTTGGAGTTGTTTGTGACAATCTGAATAATGTAAATTCTATATTCATTCTCATTTGATCTCTATTTTTGTCTCTGGAAAATCTGGCTCTTTAGCTGTGTTGTGTGTGTGTGTGTGTTGCACTGTGTACATAAGCTAGTTAAGCTATAACACTTAGTAAAAACAGCAAAATCACATGCCGTTAAACTGGGAAGAACTGAGAAGTTGGTGATGACTGGAGGTTCATCAATACAATCAACTCCTTTCACATAACATGCGGGTGGTCAGATTAGTTGTTGTTATAGAAATACTCATAAGTGCAGCTTCAAAATTAGACAAATTACACAATCCTTGCCTTTCAAATGGCTTGATGTGCTTAAACACTTGTAACCATGAGTCTGCTAAGTTCATTCACACTCCCACTGTAATCTGAAATGTTTAAAAAAAGTGACAGCTCTACTGTAAAAACAAGGCTTCCTCATGTCCCTCATGTATATACGAAGCATATTATCAGTGAAAATACTTTTTTTAACATTGTTTAATGACTGTCTTTATGATATCCTAAGTTTTATTTTGTTATAGAAAAAAGACTCCAGTAAAATGAAAGATTCAAAGAACTCAGTATACTTCCAGTATGACTCAGTTCAACCACATTTCTGACACAATATACATTTAATCAAAAGCTCAAAATCTTGAGAGGATGCAATGATCATATATCTTTTTTGGGTGCAGCAGAAAAAAAAATGAATCAAAAAAATCTAAAAACCTGCATAAACGTAAAGAAATCAGTGCATTTAGTCTTGTGGGTTGACCTCTTTTTACTCTGTGTCCCGAAGAAGGCGATTTTCAAGCGAGGATCCTTTAGAACAGCTCCTCTGGAATGGTCCATTTGTACAAGACAGCAAAATAGACAAAAAAGCAATCATTTGAGAGTCATTAGCCCCCTTCAGTCTCAACCAACCTACAGGCATCCACAGTTCAGCTTGAAGGGCAGCAGAAGGGCACTTAGTCAAAAAACAAAACCAAAAAACAAAACAACAACCAAAAATAACTCCTCTCTTCCACACTCTTCACTCTATATTTGCAGAGGTAAGTAGCATTTTGTTGACTGACCTGGTTCCTTGTGCTTTCCTCCATTCAGTTTAAAGCCACAAGAAACACTCTGCAAAATCGTTATTTGGTAACCAAAGAGAGATTAAAGCAAAGCCCCAAAGTATTAAAAGTCCAATTCTCAATACAAAATACAGTCCAATTTAGATTCAAAACTCCATTCAGGCCTGAAATGAGTCTTTTATAAGGTTCACGCTGGTGGAACTGAAGGTTGTCGGGCTCCACCGTTGTGCTGACTAATTTACATTTCTACATCCATTAGTTTTCATTCCCCAAATCAGATATTTTTGTCTTCTTTTGAAAATGACTTGATAAGTATTTTTTTGGATCCTTGTTCAGTAAAGGCAGGTCAAGGATCAGGTAAAATCCCATTAAATGGAATTAACATCTCCTAGCACATCTGTTGGTCCATCATGTCAAGTGTGTTTTCTGTTTTTCTAAAAGTTCTCACAGTTTCTTAAAGCTCATCAGCAACATACACAACCTCTAATATCCAGATTGTGTTAGTGAGCGGTTGATGTCTCTGGCCCTGCATTGGTCGAAATCTTTCCTGGACCCGTCTTTGACACCAAGATGAGTGTGTGTGTTTGTGGTGTCTCTGTTAGGAGAAGTCACTGTCCTCAGCCCCGTAGAGGTCAGCCAGTTTCCTGAACCTGGGCCCCCAGTCACTCAGGTAGTTGTAGTCTTGCTCAGCCTCCGAGGACGCTGTACCCAGTGAGCTCAGTGACTCGGCCACTGAACCTGCGCCCTCGTAGGCGTAGGTGGCCAGTGAGTCATATGGCGGTGCTGTTGGGTTGCAGTCGTTCTCTAGCACTCTCTGATTGATGAACTCGCGTACATCCCCGTTATCCCTTGATGCCATGCCCACTGGTGGCATGATGAGACCGGAGGCGGAGGGGGCAGGTCGGCGGTGTGGGGGGTACAGAAGGGTGTCAGTGGGGATGATATCACGTCGCTGTTTGGCGGAATCCTCCAAGGCAGCGGCAGCATCCGGGTGCCGCAATGCTCCAATGTCAAAAGCCTGGGTGTCCTCCTCTCCTCCCCCCTCATCATTGTAGCTCACCACGTTGTCCCGCACATCTTCTTTGGAGATGATGAGAGGTTCCTGCTTTCTTTGGCGTTTCAATGCTGTGAAGAGAACCACGATCACTGCATGAGAGAAAAGAAGGAAGAAAAAAAAGAAGGTTAGACAGTTTCACAATAAACAGAAATAATGGCAACACACAGCCCCTGTGGACTGACAATAAATCTAAGGGTAGTTTATTTTAATGGTCTGTTTTTGAGAGCTTTGTTTTTATTGGTGAGGACAACATTGAATTCTAGTAAATTGCATGGTCTGTGGTCATTGTGGCATGGCTACATGTTAAGAAGCTAATGGTTTAACCAGATTTTCTTAACCTCTTTATTTAGATAAACCCAGCATTGCACCAAACACTGATGTGAATGCACCACTGTGTAACGCCTTGTTTATACATCCGGTCTGTGAGGACTTGCCTCTCACAAACCTGAAACCTGTGTGTTTCCATTGAGCACATATTTTTCATGCTGACCTTTCACTGGGCAGTTATATCCCTAATGTTGACACTTCACAACTGAGTAGTTCATTTCCAAAGCTGTTCCTCACATTGCATTTTTAAATTAATCCTCAGTAGCTTGTTAGAGTTGTATTGTAAAAATTTGGACCACAATGAGCTTTCTTTTATTAATTAGGTTTGACGTAAGTCTAAGAATGGAGTGGAGTTGAGATAAATATGCCCAGGGGGTGTTGAGGATACCTGTAAAATTTTAAAATAAATTATTGATAATGTGTTAATAATGCAGATATAGAAATACTGCATAATCATCACAGTGTCTCTTAAACCATTTCCTTTCTTTTCATTCTTGCTTTCTCATACTGAGTGACAGTAATGCACCTTAACTCATGCTACCACCCGCAATAAAACTGACAGATTCATTGAGTGCAATTGTTCTTTTTGTTTGGTTTTGTTTTTGTTTTGTACAGTTATGGTTACTAAAATGCCCTTCACCTCTATGCACTTGTATTTTGATTATAATTCATTTGTCAAAAAAAAGGTCAAAACACACAGTTAAATAAAAGATAAACGATAAATCTGAGTGATAGCATTTTGTTAAATTTTTATTGATATTACCATAATTTCAAAGTTATAAATATTTGGTTCACTTTTTTGTACAAAGAAATTTTGTTACAGTGACAGCCTTAGTTTTGGACTTTGATTGTGTGAATAGGAAGAAGTTTGAATAAAGTTGAATGTTTTCCAACTTTCCTTTGTTGTGTTACTGGCAGCTATTCTCCAATGAAACCAAGTTATCTAATGGGAGGAAGACTACAAACAGAAACTTTGACAGAGAGACTGTAGATGATGAGCTGCAGACAAGAGGCTCTTTCTGCATCTCTGCAAACTGCTCACCTCGAACAGGTAAGCAACTTCTTTTACCTGCTGTGCTGTGTGATGGCAAAACACAATTGCAGCAAAAATAATGATCGACTCAGGACAAGCGTGTCATCAGCTAAGCACACGCCTTCACGTGGGCAGCATGTATTAATGGAAAGCCAATTGCCTGCTGTGTTGGGCTGATGCACTGAGAAAAACTGAGATGAGTCAAGCCAACACATGTACGGAAAAGGCCCATTTGTGTCACAGTGGGTGAAACCATGATTTGGAAGCCAGGCATCCTGTCATTTCCATTGCTTGTGTCCATATGTGTGAATGGGACATCTACATAAGTCAAAGTTGAACAAAATGGATCTGTAACCTGTGATGGATGTTTACAATAGTTTGAGTGGCAGTTTTTATGGTCCTTACTGTTTACTGGGGATTTGTTTATAATCCCTCTGATTATTTGAGTCCTCTTATTTCTGTAAAGCGTTGCCACCATATCCCACAATCTATACAATTAATTGGTAGGTTACGTCTGCTATTATAGATAGGAATAATGATAGAGACTATGAAAATATGACATAGTTTAGTTACTTAAGTATGAAATATAGGTACACGCTTGCTATATGATGTCCAGGCTAGTGATTCTCAAACTCTTTTACTTTAAAGATCCCTAAACATTTTGTACCAGGGTCCTCCATCTAATTAAAATTTTCTGTTTTTGTTATTGTTTACATGAAACCTATGACCAAATAGTCATACATTCTGCTATATTTTTGCTGGGAAACACACTAGATCCCCACTTATAGAGCCCTCTTTAAGAACCAATAGTCTAGGCTCTGACTTCATCACTCACTACAAGGTAACATCAAGTTTAGCACAGGAGGGAGTGGGAAGTGACACTAATAACTTTCCCCTTAAGGCCCAAATGCACTGAAAGTGTCTGATGTGCAAGTTTTTAAAGTACAGCTATTTTTTTAAAAGGTCTAGTGCACACTAAAAGCATTATGAGGCACATCAAACTGCCTTGATGCCCTGACTCTGACTGTTTCAATTTCTGGAGCATCAAATGAGGAGCCAGCGACCAAAGCTGCTCTATTTTGCAGCTGTAGTATGGTCTTTAGAGGGAGCTAAAAGGAATAAAAGGCTAAGAAGAGAGAGAGGGAGAGAGAGAACACCTGAGACCCATCGGGTCCTGCAATGCCGTGAAATTAGTAATGATCAAATTTAGCTATACTCAATACTTCTCTCATTTCCACAGAAACGTTCTTTGGTGACCACAAATAGACAGCAGGAGAGGAGGTGGTCAAAGCCACATAACCTATGGAAGGTTGCAAGTATTTAGGTCTATGTGTGTCTGTCGGAGATCCTTGTGTGCAGTGAGATCTAGACTACTTCATACAGTATAAATAGCGATGTTTTCCTAAAAAGCTTGTTCTCTGTTGTTGAAATGTTAAATCTGATGCCTACAGTGCACCATAGGAGCACCTATATATGCATCTCAAATGAGGTGCATCAGTTTTAGCTTTCAGTGCATTTGGGTCTCAAGAGTCTACAGGCAGATACTGGGTTAAAGGTAGGTACTACACTTGTGACAGGATAGCATTTAGATGAGCAGTGAGGTAGCAGACTTAGCAAAAAGTGAGAGATCAAGCACTGACAGCACAAAGGTACATTGAATGGGTGTGCTGGATATTATCTGCTCTTTTATACTATGGATGAGTGTAGCAGCAGACTGCACTTGGCTGCCTGAATTAGTTCACCAGCTTCATTTAATTTTGTAATAAACCCAAATGATCATTCATTTTACAACTAGTTATTGTTGTATTCTATAATAAAAGCATAAAGAGAACAAAGAGAAAAAGAGGTGCATAATAGCTCATCTTGATTCAGACCAACACATACAACTCTAAACACAGTGTAGATGCACCAAAATAAGTGTAAGAACTCGAGGGGTTGCACAGGCCGGTTACAGGGAGACAGAAAGGACAGCAGCCTTTGATTTCCGAAAGGGCTCAGCCATAAGTAATCATGCAGAACATTTGATTGGCTAAGCTCATGCAGGCCAGTTTGAATTTAAATCAAGTAAGAGCACAGCGGCAACAAGAAAGAGCAGAGGCGGAGTTAAGGTCAGGGAGCTGAAATAACCGATAAAGCATACACAGTAGCACCAAGAATCACAGCATGAAATGTCTGCAAAGGAGCAGAAGAGCGTGAGCTGTGATGTGAATTAGAGAATATCAGATAGCAAGAGAAGAAGTAAAAGTAAATATAGATATAGAAATACAGAAAGAGGAAGACTTGTGCATGTAAAGTTGGCAGTTACTGTACAGTGTGCGCACAGAAGGGAGCCAGTAATGTCTGAAGAAGGATATATGCAATGTGGCAGAGAAGAACAAAAAGAGGCAGTAATGTGAAGATTGAGGTGATGACAAAAAGATTTACATGCATGGATTTAGTACCACTAAATACTAGAGCTGAAGGGTGTGTTTTAATTATCCTGTTACATGTAACTTAACACAATGAGATATTTCTGAGGACCTATACTGAGAAGTTAATTCACCATGTGAATATATAGTATTTAAATATAATTCTTTTTGTATAATTTACTTTCACATGTATTTTTAAATGTTCTCAGTGTTCTTGTACTGTTATCACACCTTTAATGTATTTTCTTTGGTGAGAACATTAAAAGTGGATGTATTTTTGTGTTTGGTTCAAGTCCATCCTACACAGTTACAAGTACAACAGAACGTAATAATCAGATCAACTTTTAGATGAGTATGATAGACCTGACTGCACTCTTTGCTGTAATTTATTTCTTTCTGATATTCATTCCTGTTGAGAGCACTTGAGGAACTACTGGAGCTGAATAAGAGCAGCAGCATCTATTGTAGTTTGCCATCAGTTCATTTTAACAATGCTAGCTCTTATATCTACATCATATGTTCCTATATCGATGTTATGGGGCTGTTAATGGAAATAGTGTTGGTAAATAGATTTTAGCCTGTTTTTAGGGGTGTCAAAGCATCCCGAATTACCTCCCAGTACTAGTTTAACATAATTATGCTGTGAACTTAAATGTTATATATAAGTGAGTACACTTTTGCAAGTGACTACATCCATGTCACATTCTCATAAGGGGCTATGCCTCTGTTAAGGTCAGATCACAGAGGAGGTCATAAGAGGGCCTCATGTTGGTTTTAATAGACCACAGTTCTACAGGGAGACTGGCAGTCACATGTCACATACAACATGTCGCCGTGGATCCGTCTTCCTATCACCAGTTAACTTCCCAAAGGAAGAACTGATTTAATCCTTTATTGCTGAGGATTCACCCCTTTTTTCGGTACTTCTTGACATTGGACATGTTGTCATGGAGGTCTAACACAGAGGTGTCAGCCTGACAAAGACAAAAATGACAGATTTTATACCTGAGTTGGTAACTATAATTTTTTACATTGCACAGATTTATGTTTTATGGTATCATGCCCTTTTGTTTTGCTCATGTCATAATCTATCACGCTGCACTATACGGAAGTTTGTATTGCATCTAGTCATATAGTGATGTGTATGCTATGGTATTGTGTCATATTGTATTACACTTAAAAATGCTGTATGGAGTTGTAGTATGCTGCATTGTGTGCTATAATGGCAAATCATGGTTTGCATTTTACTGTGTTATGCTGTATTATGTTGTATCATATCATGTTGTATTGCACTGCACTGTACCACGTCTTAACACAGGCTATTGAATCATTGGATTATGTACTGTATTGTACTGTGATGTATCATATGGCGTTTATTTGTGTCCTGTTCAAGACATTACCATTTACTCTAACTTTACTTTAAGTCCCTGCAGGAAATATTATGCGACATTAAAACAACACAGCTTAAAAAATCTGTTATTTTAAACTTGGCAGGACAGAAAAAACAGAAGCTCCAGTGGAGTTTAGGATTTATCAGGAAGTTGGCTGCCTACTCCAGTAAAGTTACTGTATAAACCTTGACTACATGTGACATTTGGAAGTGTAAAAGGACACAGAACATTAATTAACATTAGATCCTGACTGATCCTGTCAGCCAGTCAGGACATTTAAATAATCAATGAAGTAAGGCTGCTGTGTGCTTTTGAACATGCCCATGTTCATGTTCATGTTGTCATGCTTGGCTTTAGTGATGTTGAGTTTTACAGTTTTAAAAGTGGTGTAAAAATGTTGCTACAAATGAACCTCTGCATCTAAATTAATGCAAAACAACCAATGTCATGCAGTATGTATGATGATGTCATTATACAGACTGAATTTTTCTTTGCAGCCCCAACTCTGAACAGATTTCCAGTATCCCTGGTGTGTGTCCGCTAAGTCTGCAATGACTGCACTTTCAGAAGCATAAATATGTATTCATTTTTCCAGCAGCCCACTGGACTGTGACCACTGCATGAATAAGAGGATAAGTGGGGATGTGGTGGCAGATGAAATGCATTCATTTCCATATGAGGTCTGATTCTGACGAGCAGCATCAGCCTGGAGCTCTGAACCAACATCCTCTTTTGATTACACTAAATGAGAAAGCACAATGGCTGCTTGTGTTAATGATGCTGTACAAATGCAACCACAGCAGTGGGCAAGAACACAAGTGTGGCCATTAATACTACATGTTATGAACACCTACATTTCATTTCCATTTCCTTGAATTTTTTGGTATCTAAATACAGATTTTATTTCTTTGTATGATATTTAGTTATATTTAATTATATTTTTTACTTAAAACAATGAATGCTAAATGCTATCCAGTCATGAGTCTTTTGGCCTTAATGTTGAATCCTTTTTCCATTTTGGTATCCAAAATAGATGGAGGACACTACAGATTTTAAGTGGGTTTTGTGGCTTCATGTACAAGCCAGTGAGCAGCATTTTTTGAACTTTAATTATTTCATGAGGTGACAGAATAGGAAATGTTACTTTTGGGTATCCGATCTATGGGGATGAATGTAAAAAATACTCTAGTATTGGAGTTGTATTTACCACAACAAAGGCTCAGCTGGTTAGATTTTCTTCCTTTCTCTAAATATATGACTGGGTGGCTGTGAGGTTTGCTGGACTTATGCAATGAGGGCAGGGAATATAGCTGTGAGGCCTTGAGTGTTCTTTAACATGATCTATTTTTATTGCTTGTTATATGATTAGTTTTGAAGGCTTGCTCAAAAATTCAGCTCTATTTGTATTTATTTCACAACATATTACCCATTATCAGCATTAAATTATTAAATACATTTATCAATTGGTGTTACCCCAAATTGGTTAAGCAAAGACTATGTTCTCACACTTACTCAGCAGTATGATGGCACACAGGAGGATGGCAATGAGTGCACCGGTGCTGAGACCAGGAGAGCTGCTACGAGCCTCTGCATTACACAATTCCATGTTGCCTTCACGGTCACAAGTGCACACCCTCACAGTGAGAGTGCCAGTGCTGCTCTGCATGGGGTAGTCGCCGTCAGTGATCACCACAGGAACCAGGTAGACGCTCTGGTGAAGACGGCTGTAGCTAGCTCGGCGCGTCAGGATGCCAGCAGTGTTATCTGTGTAGGAGGAAGTTCAGTAAGAATATCATCGTAGCACACCTGGGGTGCACAGTGTGTCTGACACTTTGTCACACAGCAGAGGTGAGAATAAAAATCACTTTATTAGCAAGTTGGTAAAAAACTTGAGTCCAACAAGGCAGAAGTTACTAATTTTATCTCAGTGAGGAAATGAAGCATGACAACAAATCTATTTTAAAATTTAGGCCAAAAGAACTATTACATAAACTTCTATCTATCTATCTATCTATCTATCTATCTATCTATCTATCTATCTATCTATCTATCTATCTATCTATCTA
>JAPZDV010000004.1:1219397-1238899 GCA_029814665.1 Acanthurus lineatus | reverse complement strand
TATCTATCTATCTATCTATCTATCTATCTATCTATCTATCTATCTATCTATCTATCTATCTATCTATCTATCCTCCATCCATCCATCCATCTGTTCATCTATCATGGGGGCAGCATTGTGATAAAGGCAGGGTGCACCCTGGAGTAGTCTATTACAAAGAATGCTGTGTCTAATAAATTGTTTGTCCTTTGTTGTTTACAACATCTTGGTATTTCCTTGTTTCTATCAATCAATAGGAAATGCTGAAAAATTCAACACAATTTTATTCCTGTCTAAGTTTTCTCTGTATCTGTGTCTTTCCTAGGAATTAGACATCCACTGCAGTGCATTTCCACTGTATTTAAATTAAGCCCTGGGATAATTATACTACTCTAAATTCCCTCCCCGCAGAATAGTTACTTCAAAAGGTCTAGTAGAATTTGGATGTGGCTTTCTGTTTGGTTGAATATTTGCAGCAACATTTTTTAGCCCCATTTTTTTTTTTTTTTAAATCTGCAGTCTCAAACCTTTTTTTAAAAAAAATTTTTTGCTTAATACCTGTTCTATAATTGTTTAAAGCTCTGTGTCTGGTCAGTTGTTGCCTACCTCCATTGTCTCGTACTGTGAAGTTGCTGCGGTAGGCTCCTTCGGGAGCCAGGCTAAAGAAAAACTTCTGTCCTGTTGATGGTTCATCTGCGTCGACTGCACTCACTGTCTGGATCCGCTGTCAAAGAAACCAGAGTCCATTAGCATTAACGTTCCAATTGAGTTAAGTGAATTAAGAGCAGTCAGTGAGAGGAAAAATGCTACCAGGGTTGGAGGTTCCACTCACAGTGACAGTTTACGCTGCTGTCACTGTCTGTGCTGTAAAGTTGCCAACAGAACAGCTTGAATTTGATCAGGATTACTGGTGTCTGTGATAAATAAGCCATCAATATCTCTGTCAACAACACAACTCATGAAATAATTTATTACACTGAAATAGGACAGTAAACACTGCAGTTGGACTTACTACACTATTCATGTGCAACAACACTTTATTCAGTTAAACAAAATATATATACTTTCCTTACTATACAGTCCCTATATGTCAGAGTTAGATATGCATGTTTTTCCTTTATCTATGTTCATGTGCTGCTACTTTACAGATCAATACCACAACAATGCTGTGACTCACAACATTATTCTTCCCCTGTCATTCGACTTAACATGCCGCTATTTAACACACATTTAAATTGGAGATGGCTATGAGACCATTTAAAAACTATTTACTTTTGACAGTCTAATTTTTATGCAATAAGTCACTTTTTATCTTTTTTGTTTAAATGTAATGAAGCACTCTTCTTTAAGTGAAATATTGAGAAATATGACAGCAGGACATTACAGCAGTGTATTTACCTTTATTTGAGCAAAACCAAGTGTTTGGATCATACTGAGCGTATGGATTGACAGCAGAGAGGTGGACTATGCTGCAACAGCGGTTTGAGAAGTTCTTTGGGTGTTTTGATAATTTTTTTTCTCCACAGTGTAAACTTGTCATCATTGGGATCCATTGTAGCTGACTGAATTCAAGCTGAGCACAGCTGTTGTTCCCTGTGAAAAAACACACTGCTGACTTTTTTACAGCTGGCTTTCGAATCTACAGGGGGTGAGAGTTTCATATGCCAAAGATAGAGTCTGAGTAGGGAACTGCTTTAAGTCAACAAGAAGTGATTGTCTTATAAAATCTCAATTGGTTTAAGGGTGTTGGACAAATTCAAATCTACAAACCACAGGTTCAGTTTGTGATTTGGGCTCCAAGCTAGATATATGATGGAACATTATGGCACTGATACAAATGCAAATATTATACTTAAATTGACTTAAAAGGAATGTTAGCCAAACACAGCTAGTTTGATCTGGTTTATTCTTTAAGCAAAGAAACATTTTTATATGGGGATCACTGCAAAAGAGATACAGAGCAAAACATGAAACAGAAATAACCTTTTTACCATTATTTATTAGCATGACTGGCTGCTGGTTTAACAGTTTGTTTTTAAAAACACACTAATCAATACTTGTTGAATGTAACCGATAAAATGACTGTGTTTAAATTTAAAATGTTTGATCTTAGTGCTAAAGGGAGAGAGAAATATTGTTACCATAATTACATGGCTCTGTCCCCACAGCTTATTAGAGCATGTTGGTGCCTTTTAGCTAACTGTGTTGGTATTCTCGCTAACAAACTCTACTCTGAAGTCACCAGCTTTCAGTTAAAAAGCTCTGATAAACCCACTACTTGCCCTACTTGCCCAGCATCAAACAGCAGACAGACAGTCAGCAACTAGCTGATGTACACAGTGGAGGATTAAGAGCAGTTGAATAGCTGCTTAATGCAATACAAAGCTGAGTATTGGACAGACTTTTATCAGGTGGAAACGACTCCAAGTTGCTAATGTTTCTCTGCATGTGCTACATGTGGACACTGACATTTATTTAAACTGCTTAAATAATAATGTGATATGTTAAGTATGGCCACAATCAAGAAGAATCTATATATACAGATATCATATAGAATTAAATGCATATCAGTGCACTTCATGAGCTCTGCATGAGCTTGTTGTTGCTATATACTCCTGTTATTTCTCAGCTGGTCACTCTGTCTGTTTTTTACTTTATAAATACAGTCTTAATTAATTGAATGGGAGACACTATCTGAGAGATTAAGAGCTTTGCCAAAGATTTGTGTCAATAACACACACGTGCACACTCACACATACATCAAGTAAATCCAGAGCCTGAGGGAGGCAGCAGAGGATATCCAGCAAACAAATACTGATGATTAACACTGATGGACAGATGAAAGGGCAGAGGAATTAAAGGATGAAAAGGATGGCAGGATGACAGGGATGTGAGGAGACAAATGGCAGCACGCCACCATATATAGGGATGTCAAGATAACACGTGCGCTGCGGCATCAGCTTGGTGTAATCTAACACCTAATTGTGCTTTGTTGTGCTATATTTAACCTGTTACTTGTGTGTTTGAGATTACACAGATCTGTATTTCCATTCAATTAATTGTTGCGTGATATTAGATGCATCATATATTTGTATGTGTGTGTTCGTGCCTGTGTGTGTGTGTGTGTATGTGTGCCTGTGTGCATGTGTGAGAGAAAAACCCTTTACAATACTCCATGAGTGAAAGCTCTTGTCAGCAACCGTGACCGATTATCTCGTCAGCCACCACAAAGAAGAAACCAAGTGGTCTCCAAAAGCACAGCCAATCAGCTTCACAGCTGTAGCAGTGTGTGTGCGCACACATGTATAAGCTTGTGTGCTTTAATCACATTATGTGCATTCCATACAATACACGATGAATCATATCCAGCGGTTATTTCACCAGAGTACAATCACACAAAGTGCCATTTGAAGCATTTAAATCCAGAGGTTCAACTGATAAAATATTCAACATGATCTAACAGAATCAAGGTTGTGTCACATTGGACAGTCAATTCAGTCAATTAAGACACTAGAAGGAGTTAATTAAAAATTATTTTTGTCAAAAAGCTAATTGGTTCATCAGCTATATAACACAGAAAGGCAGGAAATTAAAGTCTTGAAAAACCATCTAAACTACAAAAACAAAGTGTTTCCGACTCAGGTGGCAGATTATTTCTGCAAAAAATAAATTGTTCAGATTATAGAGATGTACTTGTGTGTTTATTAATAGAATTTTTTCTCAAATAAATACACAAGAGCCATGTCCTATATTCCCAAAGCTTAATACAAGGGTCAGTGTGGTAGTAATGACTGATTCCATGCAAATGTTGTGTTTCTATTCATGAAAGGGGGATTAGCAGCTCACTACTTTAACCTCTTGCTTTTGACATGTCTCATAAGTGATTCATAAAAGCAAATCACTGCACAGTAACCACTGTACCACCTGCTTTGGGTGGACTGGAGAGGCCTCTGCATTAACGTGGGACACTAACATCACGGAGCAGACCATTTATGAGTCATGAGATGACCAGAATATACCATTAGTAGTCAGTTTTAGTTTTTATTGTGTTTGTGTAGAACTGTGCTTAATTTCTCTCTTTGCATCATTTCAATTATTTCCCCTTGGCAGGGTTGTAGCTATTATGCACTAAAAAATGCAGTTTACATTTCCCAGACATCAAATTACCCGTGATGCTTACTTAAGCTGATTCTGTAGTTTTAAGACCTCAGAGAAAATAATATGATATGTGATTGATACATTTGTTTCAGTTTCAGTTTTTTGGGTCTCATGTTTACAGCAAAGTTAAACAGTTAACAAATACTAAGCACTAAGCAATTAGACCATCTAACAGGTTGCAAAAAAAACCCCAAAACCCAACAGTCTAACTGCATCCTCTCAAACACATTATTAACATCTGATAATGAGTGCACTCCAGTTGTTGCTAATCATCTGTCATTGCACAGTGCACAACTAGAGTGAACACACTGGGCCAAAGTTGAAGCATTATGCGGGCCTGTAAACTGTGGGGGATGTTTGCAGCAGATTATTCACATAACAACTAGCTCAACTAACACTGTTCTTCCTTTGCTTAACCTTTGGGTTTGTTTACAACCAGTAATTCTGTCTGAAGCTTGTGTTTGTTTTCATATTGAACATATTTTCAGTGTAGTTGCTGTGTTCTCAGACCTCTGGACTTCTTTTGGTGAATAAAATGTTGTTATAACTGATGCATATAACTGTAACCCAAGTTTTTTTTTTTTAATAAGGACCTTCCTGCACACCACACCTTCCATACAGAACCTGGCTCTCCTGATGCCTGTTACTTGCAAAGAAACAACATGATCAGCAAATAAGGTCCTATACGTATGGTATTGGACATGGTGCTGGCCTCCATGACTGAAGTTTTAACTCAGTTACTTTTTTTTGGCAGGAACATTAAAATTAAAACTATCATAAAACTCTTTAATGAATACTTTCAACACCAACCAGATACTAAGAGCTGCGGTGGCAACATGTTTAAAACACCTGTGCCCATCGTTATTGTCTTTCAGACACTGTAACTGTGTGAGATTATCATATTGCTGTAAATCTGATAAAGCTTTCTCCTGACAGTGCAGTCCTGTCCTGTTCCACTCTGTGGTTGGTCTGTTACTTCTCTGCACAGAGAGCCACTGCTGGATGAGTTGAAGTTAGAATTTTCCCAATATCCTTTGCAGCTACAGTAAAATTACTCAGATGTCTGTCAAGGAGATAACCTGTGTTTTTCTCTCCCATCTTCTTTATATTTGTAAAGAGATATATAAATTACACCCATAAGGCAGGAGTCTTAGCCTGTGACTTTAAATTCATAGGGCATGGACATGGTGCAACACATCTGCCACAGCATGCCTGCAGCAGAGAGTGTTCATTATAATCAATGATGCCTTGTCCACATGTACATGGGTATTTAGAAAGGCATGGCTTTTTCTGTGTGTTTTGGCTTTCGCCCACACACAGATGTAGTTTTTTCGATCACTGAAAACAGATCTATTAAAAACCTCCGGCCAAGACATTTAGAAACCCTGTATGCAGTGTTAATGTGTAGAGAGGGAATGAAGCTGCTACACTGACCCAGGAAGCACAGCGCTGCTCATCTCCATTTCTGCACAGCTGGTGTTTTTTTTTTCAATCTGTATAATCAGTAGAATCTGTTTAAAAATGATTAAAATAATTACCTTATTGTACCAGAGGCAATGTGATGCAGCAGAGCAGCTTTGTGGGTGTTTTTTAAATTCACATTTAAATAAACCAATCAAATCAATCATCAGTGTGTCCATGATACTGGAGTCAAATGATCTAGTTAACCCTGCATAACTAACTGCATTAACGCTCAATATGCAAACACGCTACAAACACTGTAGCAGGTAAAAAATCTCACTTATGTGATGCATTACATCTGTGCCCAGTGTATTTTTAGTTGTCAAACAACAGATCATACAAGCTGTCACAGATTCATGTTAATTATGAGAGTAAAAGGGTTAAAAGAAAAGATCCATATCTGGAAGTTTGGTAATTCTGCTCTCTGTAGGCCAGTGTCTGCCCTCAGTCAAACAGGCACCTCTCTCCAGCAGCACTCTGTCAGTGATGATTGCACTGCTTATTTTGTGCCTCTTGTCTTGTCTGGTGAGGCTGATTGCTTCACACCTTTCTCAGGACTAAGAGTCTTTCAGATAGAACCTCATGAATATCGAATCATATTAGTATTGTTTGGAGTGAATACCTCATGAAAAATAAGATTTGTTAAAGTTAGTATACTCCAGCTCTTATATTTGTGTCAGATACAAATCTTCATCTCTTTTCTCATCTCTTCCTTTTGCTTAAAAAATTCCAAATGTAAGTTTAATTTTATTTTAATTTCAGCTAGGTGCAGATTTTATGGTATGCAATACATGGAGTCCATATGTGGTCTTGATACTGGATTCACAAGATACAATAAAACTGAACCCCAATCCAAGGCTCTTATTAGTTAGACAGACAATCAGATGCTGCTGCTGTATATTGTGCCTCAGTACATATTGACTTGATAAATAAATAAACTGATTACTCCTTCTGCCAGTCTATCAAAGCTATACAGTAGAACAAATCTGAACTGATGAAGCAGTGGTACCTGGCCAGCCATGGTTCTCTCACAGACATATGTTTCATACACGGTGGCAAAGGTGGGGGCGTTGTCGTTGACGTCAAGCAGACGGATGTAGACTGGAACATGACTGCTCTGACGGGGATTATCTGCAAGACAAAGGCATAAAAAAGCCTTAGTGCCAGGGAAAAATGAAACACCCTGCTCTGCTTTTACACATTGAGCTTTCTGCTTCAACCTCAACTATTCTTCTGATAGCTACCAATGAACAGTTTACTGCCTTGCTTAAAGGCCCCCTGTCAGGACCTGATGAGGCAGAAAGTCAAAGAGTGAAAGAGTGTTAGTTGTCCACTTTCCCAGACCCCATCTGCCTCCAGGTCACAAGCTGTGTCTTCAACCTCTAAACTTACATATTAAACATAAAAAACTATAGAATGTGGAAAAAAAACACAAGTTTGAGAAGAAGAACAAAATTTGCCATGTCTCTTCAGTCGGTTTTATTGTTGTGTTCATACTCATTCTATTTATGTGTGTGAGGACAAGCTGATCTCTCTCTGTCAATATCTCAAAATCTGGACTGACACACCCTATGGTCCACGGTTAGAAGGCCATTTAAAAACGGAAAACCTCTCTTTGTAATTTGGTTTATACTGACTCTTTACTTTTTTCCAATTAGCCAGTCCTGACCTAGACACTACTTTTAGCTGTATGAAACTTGTCATCATATTCCCTGCATTCTGCACGACAAAACCTCACGTCATCTCAGCAAATAGCTTGCTTGGGCTGGACTTACGAAACTCAGTAGCGATGACTGAAATATTATGCCAGGCAGTCTCCTCTCTGTCCAGACTTTTGAGCAAGAACACAGATCCATTCCCTGGATGGACATTGAACAGGCGGTCCATGTCAGTGCGGCGGTCGATAGAGTACCTGTAACAAGCAAGAAGGTGAGAAAGGGCTAAGTTGAAGCAGTTGGTGGGATGAATTACAGTAAACCATATATCTGTGCAGCCACCAGGGAGTCACCACAATACAGAGGATAACTGATTCCTCTCAATCTGTGATGGAGGAGAGCACATGGTGATAGAGCCAAGTCAAGAGTGTTATACTACAAGACAGAGTTCTTATAAATACCTTGAAGTCTTTACAGCTGTTGAGACTATGATTTAAACTCAAACTATTACTGTGGGCTTGAACCGCTATGCGAAGCTGTTTTTTTTGCTAACCACAGGCTTTTGTGGTGTAAAATGTGTCAGTAGCCAGATGAGACAAAAGTATGCTGTAAAATTGTCCAAATTAACCATTTTATTTTCTGAAATGTCTCCATGAAGGAATGTAAACTCCTAAAAAATATGTAACAGTTACTGTTTGGCATTGTGACAAAACATGACAAGGGGTTATTAATGACACTTAAAGAATCTGGATATGAAAACAAATCAAAATGAAACAAAGTTTAACATTTTGGGATTGCTTTCAGTCACGGTTTTGGTACAGAGATTAAGTCAGGCTGCGATAAGCCTGGTAAATCAAATAAATATGTCCACTAAGCACTTACCAACTGATACAAGTCAGTGCATTCGACCTAAAATCACCAGTAGTGTGGAAATAACTGCTTTAAGGTTTTAGATGGAAACCATTACAGTTCCAAAATGTTGTGCCTCTTATTTCTGTGTGCCTCTTCAAAATTGGCTGTTAAAATGGTCACCAGCAGGTTTGCAAGAACTGCTCACCCAAACAACTTCACAGTGGACACTGCAGCCCTCACAGCACCCAGGCACAGAGCTGAGTGGCTCACTGTTTGTTTGTTTATTTATTTTGATTTTATTGAATGTGTTACGCTTTCTGAGGTCCATAGCAATACACCTGAAATTGTGAAGTTGCTCAGACGAACAGTGGTTGTGAAAAAAATGAACTCTGATTAGCTGCTGTATTTGACAGTCATGAATCTGTGCACCTGCCATAAGATCAGTAGTCGCCAATAAAACAACGCAGCACTAGTATTTAGGATTTTCACACCAGGGGTCCGTTTCACAAAGCAGGTTCAACAAACTCTGAGTCTAACCCTGAACTCTGAGTTGATCTACTCTGAGATAGGAAACTCTGAGTTTTCGGTTCCAGAACAGCTGATTTGAGTTAGTTTGATCAACTTGGAGTAGTTTAACCTGGAGTTAAGTGAGTGCACCACCACTATAAAAAGACCGCATCAATGGAGCCCCGATTCGACGAGTCACCATGGCAACGGGAAAACGGAGGGCTGCGTTTTTAACCCTTCTAGAAATGGACATCTTAATGCGCTCATACATACTGTGGCTAATGGACTTTAATATAGGCCCACTGACTGATTTTTTAAATGATTTTTTTAAATAACACACGGCAGAACAATACTACGCCAAAACTAGCCTGCTGACTGAATGAATGAGGAAATCAAATATCGTGTGTGGCTGAAAGGGGGCGGAGACGGAGAGAAACTCGAGGTTCATTGAGAAAAACCTGGTCCCGACCAGGTAAGTTTCATAGAGTCTGTTACTACGGTAACTGACCGGGAGCTTAAGTTACCTCTCTCTGTGAAACAGGCTAGAGTTACCCCCCTATCTCTGGTTTGAGTTACCTCGCTTTATGAAACGGAAAACTCAGTTTCCCTCATTTCACTGTAACAGACTCAGAGTTTTCACTAAACCTGCTTTGTGAAACGGATCCCTGATCTCTTTCTTTTTTCATTAGTTTTGGGGACCACACCACATGTAGACCACCTGAATTCTTAATTTTAACAGAAGTAGCTTCTTTCTTTTCCACTGAAGCTTAACTTTTCTGCTGCACCAGTCAGTTCTTGTTACTTGCTTAGCCAAAAATCTAAACTGGCTGACATGACAGAAGTTCAGAAGTTCTGGGTTTCTGACCTTGAAGTCCAGGGCTTCCCTGCGGTCCTGGAGGACCATCAGACCCCGCTTTACCAGGAAGTCCTGGCCGACCCGAACGACCTCTTGGACCTGGAGGACCGACCACACCTGAAATAAACCAGACAGACAGGTTAAGGTTTGGGGATGTAGTTAGATGAAGGTTATAAACATGAATAAAACCTTGTGAACCAGCAGTCAGCTCCACCTTCAGTCCCTGACCAGCAGAAGGTTGCTTGATCCAAGAGAAGAACAGCCATGACTGAATTAAGGTAAAAGGTTTCTTTGTTTGGACCGACAATGACATGGAACTCTTACTGAAGGTAAAGATCCCAGGGAGTCACACGCAGAATTTGACAGACAGGACGTTCATCCAATTTCTTTCCAAATCTTTTAAAAACAACCCGCCCCTTCCAACACTGACTGTTTCCCAGATGGACATGAAATAAATCCTGTGGATATGTGGAACCTTCCATCTGGCGTGTCAGGTTAAATAAGACTTGATCCAGGAAAAATCCAATCAAAGACCTCATTCATATTCACGCCTCGATCAAACACAAATCTTTCGTAACTCTCATTAATTCAGTTTGTTTTTCTCTGCTGTACTTCTGATCTGTACGAAGCTACACATTAAAGTAGACCTATAAAAAGAGGCCGCAAGACTTTTAATGTGAAAAATTCTGAAATCTTTGGCAAAGATGGAGAGGAGACACAAGGGCTATGCGATGCCTAGCAGGAAGCTAACAGCAATGACCACAACCCTTAATTATTCATAACTGTAAGTCCTGATATAATCAAGAAAAGTCAGTTATCTAAGTTCAACTGTGCAGTTTTCATTAAAGGGGTTATAATTAGCTACAGAGACCTGAAGTGTTTTGTACCAGGCTGTAAACATGTTTATGTCTGTACCTTGTTCACCCTGCAACCCCGGATGACCTGCATCTCCTTTGCATCCTTTCTGTCCCGGACCCCCAATGAAACCAGTTCTTCCAGGATGCCCTTGAGGTCCAGCAGGTCCTGTGAGACAAAAACAGCTGGTTCACTCAGAAATTCACCTTGATCTAAAAATATTCACATTCGGAGCAGATTCTCTCCACTTAGAATTGACAGATTTCAAATATTTAAAAACTTCTCAAACCAGCAGAGTCAGTTTAAATGTTCAAGCCGCTGGTCATCTGGGGAATCCTAATGACTAACGCTGCAGTGCCAGAACCAGATCATTACCTTTGGGCCCTAAGTCTCCAGGAGGCCCCTTGTCTCCAGGTGGACCGTAACACCCCACAGACTCTCCCTTATCACCTGAAACACCACATCAAGTTTTATATAACAACCTGTGCAGTAAGACATTAGAATCAGGGAAAGAATTAGACGTCGAATCTTTGATTTCTCTTTAAAATTTGTGTTAGAAATGAACTTTTAAGTAATCTGCTGAGTCCTGATGGTTGGTTAGGACTTAGTTTCTACCTTTGGGTCCAGGACAGCCATTGTGACCAGGTTCTCCAGGTTCTCCCGGACATCCTTGGTCACCCTGCAACCCAAACAAGGACAGATCAGTATTTTCTGACCAAAAAAATCCAAAGACAAAATTCCTTGATTCTGATGTTTGCTCATGTGTTTGTGCTCCTAATAACGGGGGTGTAAAGCTGATATCAGCAGAACACCAACGCGAGAACCCTCTGATGGGTGAATCCAAAGATGTGTTGCAGTGCCTCTCAATGAGATGATGACATGACGTTACCTTGGTTCTTGGTTTACAGCACACAGAATCCTGTGAGCCAGAGACGACTCCAAAACAAACTCCAATAAAAACCTGCCAAATTTCTCTAAAACAAACCTCGCCTTTCACGTCCCACATTCAGACAAAGTTTCAGAGCTCCCTGATGTAGCAGGAAAACAATAAACAATCTGTCACAGCTGGCTGCAGAGACTGACAGGCCGAACATCTACATTCAAACCTGTACAGGTGAGATGAGCGGCTCTGCTTTGACTCAGTAAAAAGTTTCCGCTCTTTGCTCTCAGATATCTCTGTTATCTCAGGCAGCTTGTGTCTTACTTGATCTCCGATCTCTCCGGGGAAGCCAATGAATCCTCGAGGTCCTGGACGTCCAGGTGGCCCTGGACCCCCTGGTTTGCCTAAGGGTCCTTGGAGTCCTGGGGGACCTGTGATGCCAGGAGGTCCATTGATGCCTGGATAGCCCGGCTTACCAGTGGCTCCTCGTGGACCTTTACTTCCTGTTGAGACAAAGGGCCCAATCTTACCACTCACTGCTTTAAGGTCTCGTTCTGCAGAGAGTAAGATGGATCCACATCACACATACACTCTGCATCTTAAACACACACAGATACTGAAAACTGCTCACTTCTACCATGATGTCACCTTGGCCTGCCCCTGAATGCAGCAGGTCCTAGTGCACCTGGCTTTTAAAGGGAATGGCATATGGCGCTCTGGTTGGTTTAACTGATGATGCTGACACTAACAGAAGATGTCACCTTCTCCACCTTCTCAGACTCTGTTCCCAACATAATTGCCCCACATCCTGGAAAAAGCATGACACTGTGCAGAGACCTTTCAAACTACAAACTCGAATGCTCTCCCCACTCTGACTCAACTCAACTCAATCTGCTTCAAGTCTTTCTGACTTGACTCAGTCTGACTTGGCCTGATTCTACCCGTCTCAACCTGCATCTTTCTTAGTGAGACTTTGCTTTGGTTGAGAAACAACTTTTTGTGCCTGTTAGTGTTGATAAATGTCTTGTATTTGACTTAAAATATAGCGTCTCAAGTTTACCTCTGATTTCTGCTGCAGTCATGAAACAACACGCGCATGAGTTGGAAGATTTACTGAAGAAGAACTCGTACTGGGATCTTACACTCTTGTTTTCAGACGTGTCCAGACCTGGTTCTTGAACCAGCTCATGGTGTTTTAAATCATCCCTGATAATGAGCCCAGTGCTCAGGTGTTCAGCGTGGAGGCAAAGGGGTGTTTACAACTTTGACAGAGTACCTGAAGGCAGCACTGAACCTGTGATGTAAGACATCGTGACCCTGACCCTGTGAGACATGATCATGACATCATACTGGTTGCTGTGGTAACAACTCTGACCTCGTGGTCCAGGGAAGCCATCGATGCCAGGAGCTCCGTCTTTGCCTTTCTGTCCTTTGATGAGGAGAGACTTGGTTTCTCCTGGGGGCCCCGGGGCCCCTGTACAGCCTACAGGGAAACACAGGGTTTTATTCAAGGTAGGTTCATAGCTCAATGAAAACAGACCCGCTCTTATTCCTAGTGAGACCTGATTGTTGGTTTACAGTCAGTGTATCAGTGACACATTTCACATCGGATCTCATTTTTACTTCATTCATTCTTCTTTCACTGGTATTTCATCACAGTACTGTAGCAGATTACTGTTGTTTTACTCAGTGTTTACCCTTCTCTCCTTTTGGGCCCTCACATCCTGGAGGTCCGTCTTGTCCGCATAACCCTCTCTCGCCCTTCCTACCTGTGAATCCAGGGAACCCACCCTTTCCAGGGGCCCCTAGCCCTCCACCCTTGCCCTGGGGCCCCGTCACACCTGAAAGACAGTAAGAATTTCTGTGATACAGTGTCACTGGGAAAAATTTAAACACAGGTGTTTTGGTGGGAGGGGCTTACCTTTCTGACCCTGAGGTCCAGGCAGTCCTGAGTCTCCAGTAGGGCCAGGAGGGCCCTGGGGTCCTGGGTACCCTGGTAGACCTGGAGTACCTGGTTTACCTTGAGAGCCTTTAGGGCCAAAACCTGGAGGACCTTCTTCCCCGATTTCACCTTTCTCCCCTGTAAAACCTGAGCCAAAAACAACGAAGACATGAAAAGTGACATCAACCCAACCGATGCTGTGACGTCACACGAAGGAAACATGCTGAAGTTTCATTAAGAGACAGAGTTTACCTGGGGAGCCAGTGGGTCCCTGAGGGCCAAATAGGCCCTTGGGTCCTGGTTTTCCTGCAACACAGAAGTCAGGCGTGGGCCCGGTAGGGCCAGGTTTACCTGAGCCCCCATCGTGTCCTCTTTGTCCTTTTGGTCCGGGGCCCCCAGTCGGACCAAGAACTCCTGGGAAAACACATCAGTGATGATAAATTAATTTAAAAAAATGATTTCACTACTTCATCACATCTTGAAGTCATAAACTTCTTCTTCCAGTCAAACCTTGGTTTTACTCGTCTTTGTTACTTTGAATTTTCTCAGATAAACTTTGAAAAACTGTCGGTCTCTTTTGAAGCAGGTTGTTTGAGTTACACGTGTCGAAGGTGCATCAGTGTTTTTAATGAAACTGTTCAGAGTTTCTGTTCTTCTGCTCATCAAACTGGGTTCTTATCTCATGTTTGTAAATCTGAGCCGCTAAGACAATTGAGAAACAAAGCCTTTGTTGCTGCCATTGCAGCGCCCCCTGCTGCTTAAAACTGAACTGAATTCAAACTTACAGAAAAACTGAAATCAGTGTGTGCAGATGAAATGTTTTGTGTCTGGTCTGAACTGTGGTTTTTCCGAGCAGAGGAATATTTTATATACTACAACATTTATTTTGAAGGCTGCAACAGGGAGTTTGTGTTTAGAACATCTTTACTCATCCAAAATACGATCTAACACTTTAGTAACATCACATTGTAATTCAATTTGATCCAAATTAGAAAAATAAGATTCTGCATTAATCTGAGGCAAACAGGATCTCATGGATCAATACATCGATGCTTTACATCTCAGGTCCACTCACTCACCTTGTATTCCATCGTTCCCCGGCGGGCCAGGGACCCCTTTAGGTCCCTGAGAACCAGGAACTCCTGGGAAGCCGATTGGTCCTGCAGGCCCAACAGCAGAGTCTCCTGCTAGGCCCCTCAGTCCAGGAGAGCCAGGAAGCCCTGGAGCACCTGGTACACACACACACACACACACACACACACACACACACACACACACACACACATCTGATAATGACTCTCCAGGCTTTCCCCCAGCTGTGTATGTTTTATCATTGCAACTTGAACATTGTCCCTCGTTTATTAGCCTGGTCCTTAGTGTCACAGTTCTGTCATTAGTCTTCATGTCCACTGAGCAGTGACACAGCTTTTAAGTTTGGCTTTACAGTTTTCTTTTTATTCCACTCAACAAAATTGTCCGTCTCTGCTGGGAACCTCTTTCCATCACTTCAGTGTCAGCTGTACTTTTGAATGAGGGGTAGAAATACAGAAATAAGAGCTCAGTCAACAGCCACCACTGTGATTCCTAAAGGGACCGAAGAGGTGATGACATCAGCTCGCAGACAGACAGACAGACAGACAGACAGGTGCTTGTACCTGGATCTCCATCATAACTGAAGCCCTCAGGTCCTTCCTCTCCAGTATCACCAGCAACACCTGCAGGACCTGAAGGAGAAGATGGAAGAAGAAAACATCTAATGAAGTTTGAGATCATGTGACAGACAGGTGTTGTCCTTGTGTGTCCGGTGAGCTCAGGTACCTTGTCGTCCAACTGGTCCAGAACGTCCAGCGTTTCCTTTGTCTCCTTTAGCTCCATCAGGTCCAGTGACGCCACGGAAACCTGTAGGACCGGAGGATCCTGTGTAACCTGGACAGACAGGCAGGTGAACAGAGAGTCAGACTGGTAGGTCATCAGGAAATCAGACAGACAGGTGAGCAAACAGACAGATGTTGTAGATGGTGTTTACCTGTGTCTCCTCTGTCTCCTTTTTGTCCCGGGGCTCCAGGGTTTCTGGGTGCACAGGGCAATGTGTCACCTGCAGAAGGAGGAGGAGTCAAACAGAAGGAGGAGGAGTCAAAGTGATGAATTTTACGCAGATATTTTCACTTCAGACTTCACACAGTCTCAGGTTTAAGCTGTCTTCAGATTGATCTTGGTCTCTACCTCTAACCCCCTTGGGTCCTGGAAAGCCTTGAAATCCTGCAGGTCCCGGGTCCCCAGGAGCCCCACGCTGTCCCACTGCTCCAATGACGCCTGGCCCTGTGGGGCCGAAAGGTCCCAATAATCCCTTTGGCCCTTGGACACCTGGCAGGCCTCTTTCTCCAGATGAGCTGGGGAAAATTTCACCCTGAAAAGCAACAGATGAGAAGGTGAAGAGTCAGACGAGCGCAACCAGTGACAATGTTGATTCAGTGCCCCTAGAGGCTGCAGTGTTAATTACAGCTACAACAAACAAACACCATCCTGATGGTTCTGACAGAAAATTCTCACTGGATTTCTTTGATACTTTGATACTGAAGATAGATGTGATAATTTTAGGTGAGTCTGCATTTATCAGAGGAGTTTCATCTCCATCCAACAGAATGATGGATGGTATTTTTTTATTATGGACGTCTGAGGTGATATAATGTTAAAAATGTGTCAGTCACACTGAGTCTGCAGAGATATGCATCCTGATGTATTTCTGAGTTCTCCTGAGGGGGTCTGACTGACCTGGGGGCCAGGGTCTCCAGTGGGCCCCAGGGGCCCGTCGAGTCCTCTTCTCCCTGAGAATCCTTGTCTACCTGGAGGCCCCACCTGGCCCCTGTTTCCTTTCTCACCTGGAAACAAAAAGGCTGATCAGAGCCACTGATATGTCGATGTGACATAAAGTTACATTAATCAAGTTTGTGCTCATTTACATTTTAAATGGATTTATTGGAATTAATGAAGAAAAACTTCTTTATAACGATTTAGATTTTTTTGTCATTAAAAATTGAATTGAACGACAGCATCATGAATGGTTTCAATATGAAGGAAAGAGGGTCTGTTGGTTAAACTCACCTTTAATATCCACCACAACGAAGTCTCCCTTCTGACCTTTGAACCCCTGGACACCTGGAAATCCAAACAGGCCCTGCAAACAAATGAATGAATAACTTCATGAAGAGATGAATGAATTTAATAATCAATCAGTCAATCAATCAATACAACAGTGAACTCTTGGCTCTGAGCCTCATCTGGCTGATGGTCTGATGACTCACCTGCTGTCCACGCTCCCCTGTTTCTCCAGGTAAACCTTTCTCTCCTCTTGGTCCTGGGGCCCCTGAGGTTCCTGGGAACCCTGGGGACCCCGATTCACCCTCTTGGCCAGGGGGACCAGTCAGAACAACTGGAGGGCCACAAGCACAGTCACCAGAACTACCTGAAACACACAGGTAGATTTGAAACGGTGATTTGATGTCACAAAGCCTCCGGTGATTCTGTTAAACGTGATGACACCACAAACGTTGTCTTGGCTTGTACATCACCGACTGCTAAAATCACCACACTGACCTTTAAGCCCTGGGAAGCCCCCGGCGCCTGGGGGCCCCTGTACACCTGGATGTCCAGGATCTCCAGGGGCCCCAGGAAGACAGTAACTACCTGCAGAGAAAAAAAGAAGTTATCAGGAGAAAAAAAGTAAATAAACTGTTTTGATTAGAAACATCTGAACATCAAAACAACTTTACTGAACCCGTTTATCCAACACTACATGATGACATCACCAGGGTTACAACAGGTGTGAGGGAACAGGTGCAACACCAACAGTGTTTTGTGATACCTGGATTCCCTGGTTCCCCTTTGCGTCCTTTAAGTCCAGATTGTCCTGTTTTTCCAGGTTCTCCAGGTGTGGGTCCTTCTAAAAACAGCTGACCTGGATCTCCTTTGTCCCCTTTGAGTCCTGGAACTCCTCTCTGTCCTACAGCACCTGAGGGACCTTTAAATCCAAATACAACCTTTACTGTCACTGCTCTGTGCTCATCATCATGCTAAATGTCAGTGACACATGATGCCGCCTTGCTAACAGGCTGCAGGTACTGACCAGGTGCGGATTCGCCAGGCTCTCCTTGGGGGCCTCGCATTCCCATCAGCCCCATGTCTCCTTGGGAGCCACGCAGTCCTAAGGGTCCAGGGTCTCCAACTTCACCTGGGAGACAAGAGGTCGTAAGCTGACATCATACTACAGTGATGATGTCACACCAGTGTGATGACATCAGCCACAGTCCTGGTCATGTGACTGTGATGGGCTGAGGCCGCGCCATTGGCCGCTTGAGTTCTTGCACATCATTGATGTTATTGTTTGAATTGGAGCAGCTGCTGCTGGGGGGGCTGGGGGTGATGTGTCCGCCCCCCCCACAGCTCCTCTGTGTGTGTGTTGATCTGTACCTTTGTGTGTGATCTCTGCATCCTGAGGGAGGCCTTTAGGACCTGGATCTCCCATCATGCCCTGGGAACACATAGGCTCATTACAGACTGTAAAAACAGCTCTTTTCTCATTGGTTGGTTTCTTCTTCTCTATCGATCAAACAGCTCAGGTGTCAAACAGCCCTACAGGTGAGTTACTCCATGCTGAGGTTGTGCTTGTGTTTACTCGTTTCTGACATCAGAGACAAAGTCAACGTTCCACGTCACGGACGAACGACTCACCTTCAGGCCTTCTTGTCCAATCAGACCAGGGAGACCTGGACTTCCCCGAATCCCCTGAAAACAAACACACACCATTAAAACAGAGGACATCCTGGTGTCTGGTGACCAACAGCTGTGTATCAGAGGAGAAAAGTTCGGACTGAAGTCACGATAGAAACATTTTCAACACACACACACACACACACTTACACACAGGAGTGCCTCTTGTAGTGTGTGTGTCCAGTTATGTGTTTGTTTTCATAAAGATTTTTACCAAACTTTGCTTTTCCTGACCCACCTTGAATCCTTTGTCTCCAGTTGGCCCAGGATCACCCGACAGTCCCTGAAACACATGAACACATCACACGTTTCCACGGAAACTGATGTGTCCTAAGTAATCTGAGTATAAAGATCAATATCGATCAATACTGTGTAAACGGACGGTTACTCACCCGCTGTCCAGGAAATCCCAAAATCCCCTTCTCTCCTTTGATCCCAGGCAGAGCGTTCGCACCCTAAAAACCACGAACACAGATGTTCAGCATTAACGATGATCAACATGTGATCAATAAAATTCTGATCAATCAAGTTGAGACTGAAGTGGAACTCTGGAGAACCCTGCGTTCCTTCATTCAGATGATCTTATTAACTTACCGGTAGTCCCTGAATCCCACACACGCCTTTAATACCTCGAGAACCCTGAAGAACCAAGAGAACCCAAATTCAGAACCAACAGAACCAGAGCTGCAGCCGTGGAGCAGGTTCATGAGAACCAACAGAAACCCAGCAGAACAAGAACGCAACATTACAGCTGCAGCAGAAGAACGTTAAGGCTTTAGAACCTACCCAGTAGAACCCACCTTTTCTCCTTTAATGTACAGGTCCTCTGGAGGATCCACATACTCAAAGGGCCCTGGAGGCCCCTGGAGGCCCTGATCCCCCTGTGGATCACACACACAGTCCTGCATTACTTCTGCGGCCCGAGTTGACATTAAAGTTACAGTAAAAGATAAAATATCTCCGTTCTGTTTTCTGAAACCTTTACGTTTCCTGACTGTTGTTTTTCTGGCCACGCCCCTTCTATGATGTCACTGCAGGTGTGTTCCTGCAGCTGTCGGGAAAACACCTGCACTGATGTCACTAGAGGGGGGCGTGGCCAGAAAAAAACAGTATTTCTACTCTGAATGCTTGTACCTCGTCTCCTTTCTGTCCGGGCAGAGATCGACCTTTTTCCCCCTGAAACACAAACACATCAACACCTGCTGGACATCCACCTGATATCACAGGTGTGTACTGATCTGTCATCAATAATCATCAATAATCATCAATCTGACTGCTGTGTAGTTCTGTCTACATGTGTATTTGCATCATAATCACTGTGCATCAAAGGTTCAAAGGTGTTACGAAAAATTTGTGTTTTTAATATTTTTGTAAATAAATTAAAACAAATAAATTCTGAAATGAATTCTGGTTTTAAAATGATGGTCAACACTTAAATTTCACTCTGAAGAAATAAAGTTTTTAAAAACCACTGATGGAGGTTTTTGTTAAAGAACAGTGAACACTTACAGGTGGGCCCCTGGAACCAGGCAGACCAGGGAGACCCTGTAGAGACAAACAGATAATAATAGTAATAATAATAATAATAAT
>JAPZDV010000004.1:1175648-1213681 GCA_029814665.1 Acanthurus lineatus | reverse complement strand
GACCTGCTCTATATGTAAAGTGTCTTGAGACAACTTTGTTGTGATTTGACGCTATATAAATAAAATTGAATTGAAATGAATTGAATTAATGTTACCTTAAGTGATTCCAAACCTTCAATGCCTTCTGTATAAGTATATTCAATTAGTAAGATCTTATAATGAAAAAAGAAACTTGAGTGATGTGTTGCCTTACTTGACCATGCTGCGAGCTCCATCTGGATCCATGGCACTGACTGAGCCTACGGCCACACCCACTGCAGCATCTTCCTTCACTTCCATCAGATAGCTGGCTTTGTCGAATAGTGGTGGCTCATCCACATCTTCCACGGCAATCCGAACTGTGGCCATGTCTTTGGAGCCTGCAGACATGAAGCGAGGGTCCACCTGGGTGTTTTGGACCTGGATCTCAACTGTGTAAGATGGCTTTTTCTCATAATCCAGAGGCTGCAAAGTAAAGGGAAAAAAACAGGAAGGGATTAAAGAGGATTGTTACTGTTGGTGCACTAATTGTTTCTTTGTAAAGATAAAGGTATAATTAATGCTGCCTGACAAAGTTTTCATTTAGACAAGCAATTAAATTTACAAATTTATCGTATATACCATACAGACAGGCTAGAGTTCAAGAGGCTGTCAAAACAGGCCCTTCAGTGCAGCCAGACACCAGGATATCTTGATGTTTTGCCATCACTTTTGTGGAACTGTCATGTCATTCATCTTTTTACAGACAATTATTCAGACATCCAGCAGACACAGAGCGACATCTGCATAATTTAAAGTTTTGTTTCCCTCTTATATTTGATCTCTTTGGTCTCAAGAAACTCCTCAGAAAATTCTGGCTTCTTAGCAGCTAAGTCAGTCATTTAAAATCGCTAACTTTGGCTGTTTTTGGTTTTGGTGACGCACAGTTTAGTCATTAATATAAAAAATGTTTAAATTTTGTGAGAAATTAAATGAAAAAGTGTGACAACCTGGCCTGAAATCCATACTGAATTGCACTTTTTATATAAAGGCAGGACTTGTGATCTAGGTCAATGAGCCAAAACACAAATACCTGAAGTTTTTATACAGAACATTGTCATTGGAATTGTAGTCTTTATTGCAGGCCAAACCCCACATTTACATGCAATCCACCAAGGGAATTATTAGATTGAACATATAATTTAATTTGATAGCTGAGAGGCTGAGAATCAAAGACAGGATTTATGGAACGTAAGAAAGCATTTCTTTTATTGAATCAGAGCTACTGACTTCCTGAATAGTAATGATTGAAAAGAACAGCAAATGCTGCGACAAAGGAAAATCTAATATTAATAATAAAAATGTGAAATAAAGAAGCTGGCGGATTCAGTCTGATGACGAATGATAGTACTTTTTCAAAGTGCAAATAATTTTGATGAAATCTGCTACTTGACATCAGCTGTGACAATGCTGCTCAGTTGTTGTTTCCAACAAGAACAAAGCTCTAGATTTACTTGAACATCTCTACATCCGCTGCCTTTGCTTCCGTAACGACACCCTGGAAATTGTCCTCATCTCGTATCCTGCTGACAAAATATCATTACTTCTTTGTTGAAGCTTTGCAGACTTTCTTAGGCTGTGTCAGCATGAGGAACAAAAGAATTTTTAAAAATCAATTGTGATTGTACATCAGTAAACACACACTCAGCGAGGACACAGTGATTTATTTCTCAAATTCAGCAGTGTTAAAAGCCCAGTCCTGTGCATAAATGCCTGCTGCAAAGGCTGGGACAGGGGGTTGTGAAGGTAAAGATGAATAAGTTTAATTTGGTTTCTTTCATCTGTCAAGCATGCCTAGGCTTTGCATATTTAACAGTATGTGTAAAACAGTCTACGTGGGCAGGGTCCTTATGAGTCGAAAGTGTGGGATCTGCTGAATCACTGCTTTGGAATTAATTTGATTCAACCGCTGTCATGAAAAAAAAATACAAGATAATTAAAAGTTACCTTTGTTTGAACAGTACAGCAAAACATCAGTTTTCACATTATTTACAATCATTTTATTTGACTGCTGCTTTTTATTCTGTGTTATTCAATGTACAGCTTCTGAGATTGACTCAGGCATTTATTTGCTTATTTACTTAATACTTGATTATATAATGCATCTTTTAACATTTTTATTTATTTAGTTAGTTTGTTTTATTTTGTTTTTCGGGTGGTAGTATTTATGTAAGAGGTGGTTTGTTAATTGTTATGGTTTTCCCTTAAACCTAGTACCTTATCATTAGAAATGTGCTACGATCAGTATATGCATTGTGCTGTGGAAACATATATACTTGGGGGCCTACACTGTTGTTTTAGCGCCCTCTAATGTCCAGGTATGTATGTGTCAGGTGAACTTCATCACAGCTGAAAGTAATGGAAATAGAATAATAGTTTGGCAGACTTTGATGAAGATTTAGGTCAATACATGTTGTTATCTCTTGTTGCCTATTGTTAAATAAATTTACAAAATACCTTTTCTACCTGAAGAGGGAGTGTTTCAGTTTTTCTTGTAAGTTGTCTGCATTGCTTCACTATATAAAGACCTATATGGACTTTGTTTTGTAAACTTTTAACCTTTTTAATTTGCTTCTTTTTAACTTTTCTTGTTATAAATCTAGATTCCAGACTAGTGCATAAATAGTTCATAAATGTGATTAGTACTCTGATTGCACAGTATATTCCCTCCCCCTCTCACCTTGCTGACTGTGATGACTCCCTCCTGGGTGTCTTTGTCAGTGGAGATGTCAAACATGTCCATGCCGTCTCCACTGACGATGGTGAAATACATCTCAGCATTCTTCCCAATGTCTCTGTCAGTAGCTTTAATTCTCCCCACAGGAGTGCCAGACTTCGAGGACTCAGGAACTCTAAACTGGTAAATACCTGAAAACACAGAAAATAAGACTCAGTCAGATGCACAATGCTGGTTCCTTCTACGCAAGAAATGCTGCCATTAAGAATTTTTTTTTTTGCACTTTTAAAGGCAATGTAGAACTGCACTTTTAGCACCCCCAGTGAAAAATCAAGACACTGAGCTAGGCTGATCTGGATACTGAATAATTAAAATTTGGTAGGGAAACCAATGGAGCCAGCAGGTTGGTGCAGTTGGACGCATCAGTGAAAAACATGAAGTTGAACCTGACTCTAGCCTGTTGGTGAATTAAATACATCTTAACACACATTTCTGTTAGATTACTTTGTAAAGTGAACACTCTAATGTTTTACTTTTAATCACTGTGATAAAACACTGTTTCCATTGTGCTAATCTTCATAGACCAGACTTCCTGGATCAGATTCCATATCTCAATGGCACTACAAAAACATGCCTCCTGTGTTGGTTTGAGTTCATGCCAAAGTTAAGAATCAATTCATTACTACATGTTAGATGTGGGTATACTGTTCACAGACTGAGCAGCTGGGTATTTCTGCAAAAGGTGTATCAGGAGGAACACAATTCTTGGGTTGATTATCTTTATAAGCTCACATGTTGACAATGGCAGAGTAATAATCACAGTCATCCATCATGATGTGATAAATCATTAAGTGATAAATGTAAACCTTACTTTATTTGAAGCCATATAAAACTATATGTGTGCTGAAGATTTATTTTTTCTTGGAGGCATATAAGCTAGTTGTAAAAATCAGTCATGCTTTAGGAGCAGTGGTGTATATTGGAAATCACTTGGCTTACAAATCCATTACAACAACCTTAAAGGTGCACTGAGGAGTTTTCTGGTATGCAATCAAAATTTATGTTTAGATAAATTTTTTTCTTACTAAAACACCCTGAGAGTGGTAAATGTGATTCCCCCTAAAAAACAGAGCACAGTTCTGTAAATCTCTGACTGTCTACTGTTTTAATTGTTCATTGTTTATTAGCTTCCTGTTTTCTTCTTTTCTTCTGTTCTTCTGTCCTTCGCTGGCAAATTCCAGTGGCAGTTGGTGTATCTAAATGTTTGACTTCCATCTGTAGATAAGTGGGAAAGCATGAAACCAATGACAGGAATATGTATGGTTTCACTGCTTGGTTTGTGTATATGAGCCTTTTTTAATGTGTTTGTGAAACAAATGTTTCAGTTGTACATGTTTAGGTATGTACTGGTATTAGTCCAGGAGACCCTTAAATGAAGGCTGCAACATGACTGTCCATGATTGTCCACAAAATGTTTGTGTTTTCAGAACTCACAGGCTCACATTATTAATCTGAATGTCTGACAAATTTTTTGAAATGATTCCTACAGACACAGACTGTTAAGTTAAAGAATAAGATGATTTTTGTTTTTCCAGAAACAGCACTACGTCCCTTTCACCAAGTCCACCAGACTCCATTGCAAAAAACATTCAACATTCAAAGTAAAACTCACTGAATCCATCTTTGGTTGTCTTTCTTTATTCTAACATTCACAAACTTGGTTCTGGTCCTAACTAAGGTGATCTTCTGAACCACACTGAGGACTTTGAGACTAAATTCCTTCCTTTTTTTCTTTTTGCACTTGTGTTATATTAGTGTTTAAATTTCCACAACTTTGTCATTTGCTCATTGCTGCCTTTAGATTTGGATTTTTTTTTTCTTTTTTTGTCTCATGTGATCCCTCTTCAGGTTTCTTTGATTTTTCCCCTCAGGCTTTTTGGGGGGATTTATTTTGTTGTCCACTTAGGCAGTTGTTTGTGTTTCCTGTCTAATGTTGCCCATTGAGGCCCTTTGAGACTGTAACAGGAATTAAGAGCTGTACAAATAAACCTGATTAAACATAAACCCAGAGCTTCACCACCTGAATCAGTAAGTGTATGCCGGTGCAGTGGTATTGATCAAGACCATTAATCCCTTCTTTCATATGGTGTGAGTCAGTGAATAAGCAGGTGCAGTCTGACTCTGTTATTGGGAATAATACCAGCCTTAGAAAATGGATGCACCACGTAAACATAAACAAAGCCACTGAGAAAGTTTGTCTCTGCCTGAACAAAATCATTTGACAGCATAAATGTTGAGCTAAGAAACATCTTTCTATTGTCTTAGAACTTCATAAAGAAGGTTAGACAGGTAGACAGCAAGAACAAAAAAGAAGCTTTCACGGTCCAAAAAAAGTAGTTTAAATGCTGACGGAAGCCAGACGCTGAAGCAATGACTCTCAGCCAGACTGCTGACTATCATTAAAAATAAAAAAAGCATTTCAATGTATTTTCTGGGAGTGTGATGTATCCTTTTGTTCCTTGAAATAAGTGCCTACACTGTGTTTTGCCATCAGTTTATTGCAGAGATGAGATGGATGTTACTCAGATTTTCCTTCCTACTGTCAAACAAATGCAGTTGTGGCTTATATGAAAAAAGCGGCTCGTTTGAGTCACTGAATGGAGTCCAAACAGGAATAAATTAATGCAAATTAGATGTCTCTCTGCTATATGAACCTGAGGCAGTTTCACATCAGGACAGTTACCTTTTCTCAGGATGTGTGTGTGCAAGTGTGTGCATACTCTCCACCTCAGAGACCTGGCAGTGTGTATAAACCACTTGAGTGAGTAATTATATGCTGCTGTGACACAGCAGGCGTCATAGACCCTGGCAGCTAGACAGTACTCAACTTGCCTCTGTTTTTGTATATTTATGTGTGTTTGTGTGTGTGCTGCCACAGAGAAAGAGTGTGAGATAAAGAATGTGCTCATGCGTATACACAGTTCACATTTATTATCTGGAGAGTGAGGAACACACCGCAGCAGCTGCAACTGCCATCAGTCACCATTAGGACTAGGTATTGAACTCCATACTTTTAAGGGTACTGACCTGATTACAGCAATAATACAGAGCACAGATTTATGTTAAGTCATCTTATGCCAGAACAAGAAAGTCACACTGCGATACCCCTACAGCTTGTTAAGGTAACTGTAAGACAGAATAATAGTTTGAATAACACTTTTAAAAACTCTTTAACTCACTTAACAAGATTTTCTTCATTATTTGCCATATGAGATGAAAAGTTGGCCAGGACAAACCTTCTAAGCTGAGGAAACATTTGGTCAAACACTAAATCTTTCTAGAGGTTACAGAGTGCACCTTGTTTGATAGCCTAAAGGCAAAGTTCCATGCAGCAACCACAGCTAAGTTAACAGTCCACCTGAGGCCACTGGCAAAGAAGATAACCCTGCATCAACACTGAAACTTAAAGTTAGGCATTTGAAAAATTTATTGACATCTTCATGTTACTAATTAGATTATTTCATCAGGTGTCAATGGAGATTACTGGCCTTTTTACACTATCTTAATAGACTAAGTTTAACAGTTTTACAGCATAAGCCAACACTGAGTCATTGGCTGTATCCAAAATTATTAGCCAACCTGCTATTAAGCCCTCTAAGACAGTGTGTAAGAATTTTTGACATGTCCCACCTTTTTTGCAACAAAAAACTCTTTAAAGGGGATATATTACTACAGGCAATACTGAGGTATTGTTGACACCAATAACAAACAACAACTGTGTTTCTTTTATTGTATCTGTGTGTGTGTGCGCGCACGCGTGTATTTGTGTGTGTATAATCTTTTAATCAGGCTGGCTATCTTGCTCTACGTCAATGGTGAGAAACAGAAGAATTGGAATGGTGAACCTCATAAAACTCTGTTTCAATCTTGAATTAACTATCATACACTGACATAGCAGCTCTAGCTGCAACAAACCAAACAAAAGTAAACAAAACTTACAATCAACCAATGTTACCAAATAATGCTATTTTTTATTTTACTAATTTTGGTAGTCTATTATTGTCCTGGTAAGTTAACAAAATATTAAAGCAAATAAGCAGTGAAACCCTGAAGAGCCCAGAGGTAAAGAGGGGAGAAGCAGATTTCATTTCCACTCAGTTTTCTTTCTGGCTGGTTGGAGATTGTGTTGCCTCTTGGCTCTAACACTGACAGCACTGATTGGAGGCCTGGTATGAAGTAAAATGAATTGACACGTGTAGACCAACGTGTGTGTGTGTGACTGCATGTTTGTGTGTTTTATGAAATACCAGTTCCTGATCTACATTGTGAGGACAAGAATTTCATGGGGTGTAAGAAACATACAGTATTGATTAATTGTCCTTATATTGGTAGATATAAAAGAATATAAAAATGTGTGGTTGTGTGTGTGCGTGTGTGTGCGTGTGTGTGTGTGTGTGGTGACTCAAACAGAATGATAATGCCACAAGCAATCTGTTCAGCAGATCCTAGGTGGATTTTGTTTTGAACCCTGCACTGGAGAAGGAAACAGTAAGTGAATGGGTGTTAATACTGAGAAGGGGGGAGAAACTGACAGTCCGATACAGTGACTGTGATTGAATGAGGCAGAGATGGAGAGGTAGAGGAAAAAACAATTAGAAAAAATAAAAGAGATGGCTATAGAAAACCAACGAGGAGAACCAAGGGGAGGAAGTTGTGCCTTCAAGTCAATTCATGAGGATTAAACGAGAGAGTGACTTATGTGATCGAGGCCAACAGGGCAGCAATTTACTTGCCTCTTTTGCAAAGCTACTGCCACTGAAACACTGCTTCTGGACACACACACACACACACACACACATGAACACACACAAATGCTGCCATGTGCCAGTACAGCTCCTTGGTGAACAGCTGTTACATTTGCACCAGCTGTTGCTAAGTTCGAACTTTCGAACTGTTCAACAATGCATCTACTAAATTGAGATTAGCACCGAATTCTGCTGAGCTTTGCCACACAAACTCGTTCTGACAGATGTAACTGCTGTGCCGCTGAGTCACTGTAATAACAAAAATGAAATGTACTTGTCTTGTAAAGCCTGGGACACACTGCCTACCTGTACTTGTGCATTATGTGTATATCACTAAATTGCTGCGGCTCTCATGCCTCAATGTCTACTTGAAGAGTTTTGCTGCACCAGTGCCGTTACATCGAGTTTTCTCTGATAATGACTGTCAATGATAATGATGACAATATTTTTGTTTAGAAAAAGAGAGAGAGAGACAGTGAGAGGCTCCTTATCTGATGTTTATATTTTTATACTGTGACATATTATATAGATATAGACATTGCAGCTGTAGCGTTGCAGTTTGGTAATGACTTTTTTTTTGGAAAAGCCTTTGTGTCCTTGATCCCCTACTTTCTCACTCTCTTTGCACTGTGTATGTGTTCTGTTTCTTTACATTCATCAGATACAGGGTGGAAGGAATACTGCACATATGAGCTGAGGCTTAATTGTAGTGTGTAAAATGATCTAGAAACCAACTGGCACTCCTTGAAATATGACCTGCCTCTTGTTTGCTATGTGTTAGGTAAGGTATGATACTGGTGTATAAATTTAGCAATGTAAACAACTCACTACAGTTACCAGAAGTAAACCCTCAGTAAACCACCAGTTAAAAATAAGAATTGTAAGTGGCCATGATACAATTAATTTCATGAATACATAATCACAACACACAATCTACTTAAAATATCCACCAAGTAAGCATTGTATTTACTGCAGTTACAGAAGAATTCAAAGAAATTGAGATTAGCTTACTATACATGCACCTCAGTTTATATTGTGCACCAGAAAAGCAAATTTCCACATAAATTTTCATTTCATTGATTTAGCACAAGCTTATTGCCACACAGTAAACCTTTAGAACCCCACAGGGTCTAGGGCCTTGGGGTAGTTGCCTGCTTTGCCCTGATGCTGTCTTCGCTCACAGTGACATTTAAAAAATTCAGCAGTGACTTCTTTTCCCAGAGACAGAGCTCTTGTTACCCTGCATAATCCAAAGAACATGCTGTCAGCTGAAAGCAGCTCCACTGAAAAGTGTTACTGCAAAGTCTGGATTATTCAGAATAACCAAGCCAACCAAAACCTAAACGACCAGCATGTGTCCACAATAAGTTGTTTTTTAGTAGAATTTGACCCTGTTAACATCACATCCAATAGTGATCGACACACATCATGCTTGCCTTGCAGCACTGAGTTTTGCAAAAATACTATGTTCAATAGTTAAATGCAGTTTAAGTGAGGGTAGGTTTCCTTCATGAAAGTGAACAGGCCACTCTGCTCTTTTTGATTAATGATTCTTTTGGATCCAAACATGTATTTTTGTATAATCACCGGCCCCAGTGGATCTGATTCTACTGGGGTCAGTGCCAGAATCAGTAGCCAAAAGATTTTTCTAGTCTTCACAGGAGAAGACATTTTGCCACAACTGAAGGGAAGACAAAAGTAATTTAATTTAGCATAAAAGGTGTAAAAAAACTTGTCAAGAGACTCCAGTAGAAGTTAATAATGCCACAGTGCAAGTTAAAACATCTGAAAAAAGGGCTAGTAAGATGTTTCCAGTTCATTATGTGAGGTCAACGATTTTTAACTGACATAGGGCTGAAATACAACAACAAATGTGATGGTTCATTTATGGTCTGAATTATGTATCAATCAAAAATGCCAATTATGTTCTGGCTCCTTGAGTATGTGCTTCATTTCTCTGTTTAAGATCATTGTATATTTAATTATTCAGATTTTTGAATTGTTGATTGAACAAAAAAATGTGAATACTATGTTTTAATATTTCCTGATGTCATAGAAACTAAATGATCAGTGGGATCAAAGTAATCTAAAGTATGATAAAGAACTAAAAGCAACTGTTGCAGCCCTTAACTGGTCCATACTATGACTTGATTTAGCGTTAAACCCACAGCCTGTCTCTCCCTGACTTATTCACTACAGCAGGAAACTCTGGAGAGCTTGTGTTTCTTGCTACAAAGCCCACATGTTTACAGTGAGACTGTTCCTGTGATTAAGGATTAATTACATTTAATTAATTTAGAAGGCTTTCAGGAAGAATTAATGTTACTTGGACTAATTCCTTTGGCCAAACACAGCTGGTGAAATCATTTCCCACAATAGAGGTTTTTCATTCCTCCAGGAGAAAGGGCTGGACTCTGAATGGATCAACATGCTGGGAGTGAACGGTACTCCTGCTGCGATGGACAGGGAGAGTTACAGAGTTCATTAGAAACTTCATTAGATTTAGTGCTATAGCTGTAAAGTGTGGCAGTTTCTGGCCTCTGATGTGTCAGCACAAAGATGTACTGATCCATAACAGTGATTTGAACAGTAACTGTGAACAGATGAGAGTTAGCAGTTAGTAGCACCTTACAGGTCATACTAATGTAGCCTTTATTTAAGTGGCTTGTTTTTCGAGTGATTCAGCTTATTTTCTTAAAAAAGAGGGAAACTATCTCTAACAAGTGGCCCCTAATTCTTACTCTGCTCTTTGAGCATCTCACCACTAAACAACATCTGGATCCTCCTCCACTGACCTCTAGACCAGTCAAACCATAATAATACATTTGAGTCTGTGGCAGTGTCTTCCAGCTATCATTGATGGTCTGCACCATCTTGCTGCTATCCTTCTGCTGCAGTCTCATCATGTAGCTAAAAAGAGCTGATGTAAAATAGAGGCAATGGTTGGCAACTTGACACATTTAATAAGCAAGTTTGTAAAGCTAATAAAAACATTATTTTTTGGTCCCAGACTGGATAATTAAACATTGAAAATGTTGCTCCATTACTTGTCTTCAATGATCTGCCCCCTTGCTGCTATTGAAAATGACCTATAATTCAGGGAACTCAATTACCACTAAAATCAGCTTCAGCATTGTTTTGTTCTCTGTGGTTTCTGTGGTTGTCATAGACACATGCAAGTCACAGCCAGCAAACTGTTGACTGTTGAACTATTATGAACTTTGATGGCAGTGGCAAATAGCTGTGCTCATTCAACAAACAGTAACTTTCTTCTTGTGTTTCTATTAGAAACTATGGAGGTGGTATGGCCAATACTCACTGTCTGAAAAAACTCTGCCCCTGCCCCTGCAAGGTGTCTACATCAGGCAATGCATTTCTCCTCCCTTTAACACTTAACTCAGTCCACAACAACTATTGAAGAGATGCTGGACTTTTTGAGTCGGGTTTAAGAGCAACTTCACAGAGAGATTTGGTGAAGACGGTTTTCTTTTAATGTTTTTTGGGGGCTGACTCCATTTCAAGTTGAACTAACATGACCTAAAACAATGTCTGCAGCTGTCATCATCCGACAAGTTCTATATAACTGATATCAAAGAAGATAAATCACTGACAATCAAAATATCAGCATTTTGCCAGCTTACATAATTACATTTGTGGTAAGTGAAACATGCACTCCAAGTAATCTAAACCAGCAGTTGCCCTTTAAATCCAAATCTAAGACTTCCACTTGTATCTGTACATTGTGCTCCCCTTTCAAAATCCATATAATCTTTTTATTTTTGTTTTCCATGAGACAATAAATGTTTTAGGTAACTTGTTTGTTTTCAGAGGTGTTTTTGTACCTTTGCCTCTAGTGCTCATTTTTAATATAAAGTAGCATGTGCTGCCATTTAAATGCAATTCTTTATTGATTCCTGAGGGGATGTTAGATTTGTGGATATGAACGCTGTGACATTTCAGTAATTCTGTGACTTCTGTTTCCACATTCTGTCCATTCCTTTTGCAGCCAAATAAGTGTTCAATTTAAAGTTAACAGCAGAAGTTAATTGAAACAGTCTAAAGAAAACTTTAGCCTACAAGGTCACAAGCATTTGATTCTGGTGGGTAAATTGTTCAAGCCTTGCAGTTAGCCTAACAGATATTCTGCCCTTCTGTATACAGTCTGTCATGCTTCAGTACTGTTGTCTTACTCTGAGTGAAGCGTGGAGGGTTGTCATTGACGTCTGTGAGGGTGATGTTAACCACGGTCGTTCCGGTGAGCCCTCCTCTCTGTCCAGCCATATCTTTAGCTTCGATCACCACTTGGTAATGCTCTCTTTGCTCACGGTCCATGTCACCAGGGCCCAAGGCTGTCCGGATCACACCTGAACAAAATTAACACATGCTTTTGTTTAAATTCTGTCCTTGAATTTACTTTCCACATTGCATCAGCCCTTTTTTTACAGAAGATTTTAAACTTAAACAGCAGGTTCAAAACTCAGACAACTTGCTGTTTTTCAATTTAAAAGATACATTTTTAAGGTGAATCCAGAACTTTCTTAACTGGTTTATTTTGCTCTTCCCTCTCAGGGGTAGATGAGAAAAGAAGCTGTTATATTGATATTCTATTTTCTCATCAATACAAAGCTTGTTACAGATCTTTTTTTCAGATAAAATCAGACAAATCCACAGCAGCATTTCAAACAACCTGCAGACTTACAGTTATTAGATGCAAACACTAATTGAAAGTGAGGGGCACACATCAAAACTGAAAAAAAGGTCTTTTGAAGATGCATATCAGTCTCATGTCAAAGTACAAAGCTGGCTTACAGATGTATTTAGCCTAGTTGGCTTAGAGACTAGAAACATGAGGACACATATTACATGGTTCTTTTCAAAGTTAAAAAATACATGTGACATCTTTAAAACTCACCGATGTTACACTGTGTTTCCTTTAATTTAAGACAGACATAAACTGAAAATCTAAAAACAAAAATATCTGTTTTCTATAATATCTATATTATTTAGACTCCTTTTTGTAGCATTTTGGCATTTCCTCAATGAAAAATAATTAAAAAGAATACTTTAATGGACTAAACTCTCTTCTCATCCATCCTGGAGTTCATTGGGCTGCTCCTCCATTTTCAAATGTTTATTCCATATATGAATTGCATTTAATTTAAACCCATTTTGGATCATATTGAGTAGTGGGGGAGTCTGCCATTCCTATGCTTGATTCAGATTGCCATCATGCACATTAAATTAAAAGCAATCAATGCAGCATGTTATTAAATGTAAATGATCAACCTCTTTGTATACTTGTACCTCTCAGTTTAGTGTTTATGCAAACAGAACACCCTGCTCATTCACTTAAAAACAGCTTTAAAAGCATTTTTAAGCATTTATGCACAAACATAAGACTTGTATCTATATTTAATCTCACTTTTGAAAAGAAATCAAAGGAGATTTTCCAAACAGCGAAACTGTTACTTTCACTGCAATTAGTTCCTGTCAGCATCCATAGAACGAGGTCTATCATTGCTGCCTAATCCGGGCAAGCAGTAATCTGGACATGGCCTCGACTCTTCTGTTTTTTCAGAGACAAACAGATGAGCAGAGAGAGCGAGATCACTGCACTGATTATCTAAATGGATGGCTAACTGTTTTATTTACAAAGTACATAAGATTAAGAAAGACTGAGCTGTATTTCATTCTATGATGGCAGATTTTACAACAAACCTTTGTTGTTTTTCAGTGAAGTTAGGACATCAATTTGCAGGGTAAAGGTGCAAAAAGTAGGTATTTTACTTCCCATTAACTTTTCATTGTTCAATGAAGGAGAAGAATAAAGTGTTAACTTTTAACTGTAAATGAGATACAGTATTTATGTATAGAGCCCCTGATGTTACTGAGTTTTAACACACCACACTCCTTCTCCAGCTTTGTCAAGCTAGCTGTACAGCAGGAAGTCTGATGCTTTGGTTACACTGCTGAAGGAACTGTCTGACATTTTTTGATCGTTTTTTTTCCCTGCTTCTTCACCCAGCATTTGATGGCGAGGCTGGTAACAGTTTCATCTCTGTGTGTCCTGTGCAGAGAATAGGTCTGTGGCAAGTTGCTTAGCGCAAAAAACTAGCTCAAAGGGACACACTGACATTTCCAAAATGTCAAATTATTAAATTAGTTTAATGTACATTTCCATGACACATCTGCTACTCTCACATTCAGAAATGCTGTTTTAAAGCCACATTTTTTATTAATGTCCTTAGCTACTGTCAATTTTAAACATCCTGCAGATATTTCAAAAAAGGGACAATACCCTTTATGCAGCTAGAAACCTTTTAATATTAAACCTTAGTCAGAGTCAGAAGTGCTGAGTTTCACTGACAGGAACTTAAAAATGTTTTTAAAGAGAGACAAAATTGATAGCAACTGGAAATAAGTATTGACAAAAAGCGTTTCTATCAAAGAAGAGAAAGTGAGAGCAGTACTGGTGTGACTGTAACATAATCTGAAGTAACATTCATGTAATTAGTGCTACAAAAATTCATATCATGTTGCATAAAGACGATAATCTCTTAAAATTTAAGCAGTGCTCAGTTTGCATTTGAAATGTTTCCAAAGGCTAAGTTGACTTTACAGTGGATGTAAATACAATAACAATTTACAGTGTTTCTCCCAGGATAATTTACTATAGGTAAAAGGTTCAAAAGGAGCAAAAGAATTATTCTGATGTGAACTGGTTAGACATGAACTAACAACCAGTGCAGTCTTGACAGTAAAGCTTATTTGTTGCAGTTTGTAGTACAGCATAAATCACGTCTTGGAGGTTTGTCTGTGTGTGCTTATAGACTTTGTTTTCCAAAGAATTGCAAAGTTCTTTGATTTACTTGCAAACTTTATCCCTCTGATGTTTTCGTCTCTGTGGATTATTACGTGCTCCTAAGTTGCCATGTAATTATTTGCCACAGAGTCTGAAAGCCCTGATTTTCTTACTGGTAGTGGTAACCATTACCTACAATATGAGGAATGGGACTGAAAGAATGATTGCGTCAAACATACCTGTATTTGGGTCCACAGAGAAGTATGGGTGTCCCTGACTGATGCTGTAGACCAGTTTTGCACTGTTCCCATACATACTGTCATCAGCATCTGTAGCTGTCACCTGGATGACTGATGTTCCTAAAATGATACAAATAGAACCATATCTGTGATATTCCTATGCTTTGATAATTCAGAAAAAAATAATCAGAACTGTCCTAAAAAGTCCAGTGAGAGAGGTCCTTACCGATATCAGACCTCTCAGGTACACTGCCTGTGTAAATTTCTTTGCTGAACTGAGGTTCATTATCGTTGATGTCGTGGAGTTTGACGGTGAACTCAGTCTCTGGCTCTAGCTTTTGTCCTGTCCGTTTGTTGACCACCGTGGCTCTAAGGATATAAAAAGCCTTCTCCTCGCGGTCCAGGCGGCGAGTTGCGTGCAGGTCTCCATTATTCTCATCAATGACAAAGATGGTGCCGGCCCCCTCGCCAGAGAGAACATACTTGACTAAACCGTTGCCATGGTCCTGGTCTGACTGGAGCTGCAGATGGGCACACATATATGAAATGTCTAATTATCATCCTCTGAATGACAATGACAGCACACGTGGGTTACACAGATTTTTTTTAAGGCACATTTCAACAGCACAGCAACATGATTATTGTTTTTTCTTGCAACTTAAGTTATTTTTGTTCATCATTCAAAAAATGTCTAAAGAAAGATACATCCACATCCACACAAAGATAGATCCACTTTTTACAACAAAGTATTTTTATTAGGTAGGCTTAAACCAATATGTAAGTGATGGCAGCGTCCTTTATTGTGGATATTTATCCACTTATCATTTCCCTGTATTCATTTAACATAAACATAATTCAAATACATCCTGTAGTGGCTGGGAAAAGGATTTTACTGTTCTGATTTGTGTCAGTTGATCCTAAAATATCAAATTTCAATAGTTCTACAGTTCTAATAGTTCTATACATTTTTTGAAATTATATGTTATTTTATCATTTATTTAGTTTTTATTTATAGTGAAAATGTATCAATTGCATCAAATTACAGGTTTTTTAAGGTTATGCCATGAGTCATACATATAATAATAAATACCGTTTTTGGGGGAAGAAAGTCTGTGACTTTGAGAGTAAAATCACAATTATATGAGCTATGTTGACCTTTGTCTGACCATGACTAATGTCTGTCAGGAGCAAAAGCAGAAGCAGCCTGACATTGTTATAGACCAACAAAACCTCTTAGGGATGAGGTCGAGGTGGATGTTTGGGTCAACAGAAACTGTGTGGTTTCTCGTTTCATACTGGCACTTAAAATGAGTAACATTTAACCATGACCAAGCACAAACTAACACTAAACTTACAGCAAAAGTTTGGTGATATTATTACTTTTATTATTGTTATATAATCCCTAACAAATATGCTGTTCTTCCTTTTTCAGCAACATTTGGTAAAAACTACAGTGGCCAGCTGTTTTATGAAATTATTAAACTTCTTCTTTTTTAAATTTGAATTATTTAACTTCCTCTTTAAACAAAATTTAATTCAGTTGACATATTGGTTAAGTGCAATGAAAGATTTACTTTAGGCCTAGAAGTCACATGGAGGGAAAATCAGAAACAATTAAGTCTAACATTATGTTGCTTTTGTCTGTTCATGAAATTTGCTGACATGAAGCAATATTCACAGCCTTACTTTACAGAATTCAACATGACGGAGGAGTGTCACAAACATTGATCTGTCATGTTACATCCCAAATAATGAAACACCTACACCTACTGCTACCCTGAGCATTTTGATAGCATTTCACCCTCTCAGTGGAGTGTTATTAAGTCATATAGTAAACTAATGCAAGCATGTACAGTACCTCTGGACATTTTTAATTTCCTGTGCAAGCTAAACACATATGATTCAGTCCTTTTTTTACAGTATGAGAACAAAACAGACATGGTGTTTTAGCCAAGTCAGGCTTCCGTTTGTGAAATTCAAACTCTTCAGTAAAGTTTCCTTCTCTCTTGTGTGTGGACAGTGTTTATTCATGGAACACGGAGGAAAAGAGGATGTACAGCCAATGGATGATTGTGACAGGTTTTTACAAGAGAGGCAAAGACTGAAACCTAAAAGCAACACCAAGAGTCAGTTCAAGACTTAGAAACAAAACAAGAATATTCTGAAGGCAAAAAGCAGTGGCTGAAAATGAAGAGAGAGCAGCAGAAAGTCAGAGTTTGTGTTGTGCCTGAAGGAGTAAACATCTATCGGATCTGCTGTGAGGTCTGCTGCTTTTACTCTGATACCTGCAGCAATAACCCGGCTCGCTCTCTTGCGCCTCTTGTCTCTGTCTGTATCTCTCGACCTCAAGTGGCTTGCTGTTCACCTTTCATCCCTTCATCCCTGCTTTACTCCTTCAGGCCAGGTGATAGGGTGAAGCCTTTGATTGTGCGTGTGTGAGTGAGTCATTATGGCTGCTACTTTTCCAACTACCTGTAAAAAATGTGAGCTACTGCTAAGATCTGGCTTTGGATAAAACTGTGTGAGAGTCTAAGAATTAAAAAAAAAAAAAAACATCTGACCCAAACACCATCTATGCAGTATTTCTCCCGGCTATATGAAAGGTTTTATATAATAAAGGGAAAATGTTATAGATGCGATGTGTAAAAATTGCAAGGGGCAGCACATCACTATTGTGACCACTAACTACTTCTCAGTTTATTCTTTGCTGTGGCTCACTTTGGCTGTGACTAGTAGCTGCCATTACCTTGTTATAGTTCAGTTGGCCATGCAGCCAGTGGCCCTACTGGCTCATCATTGTGACTGGAATTGGAGCTTGGAGCAAAGAACGAGTGTTGGTGTTTATACTGTTGCCCATAGCCTCCCTGCAAACACAGCCAGACTGAACACAGTCTCCAAGACTGACTGAGGCCAGCTTGACAACACAAACTATGGTACTGAAGTGATTCAGGGGCTCTAACCTGGGCTATCGCTCCAGGGACTAGAAGGTTGTAGGGTGACACTAGTCCCAGAACACACACACAGCACAGTCTCATAGGCACCTGCATGAAAGGGCTGGTGAGGAAACAGACAGGGGCAGTAAAAACATGGGATATTTTGATGGACTGCTCGGTAGACTGATGGGTAAAAAGTGCACTGACATCAGTAAAACTCATCCTCCATAAATCATGCAGCAAATCAAAAAGATAAAAAAAACAAAACAAAACTATTGTGAAGTGCCAACAGAAAGCCCTAACATAAATTCTAGGTCCCTATCTTCACTTTTGCTTAGGAGCCCTGAATTTTGCTCTACCTACTATATTCAGATTTTAAAAGAACAAAAGCTTCAATAAAACAATAAAAACTCTCTTTATAAAACAGTTAAAGAGGTGACATTTTTTAGCTCTTCTGAAATAGATAAACTGCACAAAGATTGAAATCAGTCCTTTTCTGGGTTTGATAATCAATTTAAGCTCTCATGCTAGGTGCTCCTTCAACAATTACAGTCTGAATAAGACTAATAATGACAAGAAATGTACTAGTTTTGTCTGATATTAAAGAGTTTTGTCAACTTGTCACTTGTCTGTTTCCATTGAAAGAATGACATTACCTCCACTAAAAGTGATTTCTATTGGGGAGGGAGATTAGATTTTTCCTAACCAATCATTGGAGACTATCGTATATGGACATGCTTGACCAGTGAAAGTTCTGGCTGGTTGTTGACAAATGGCAGAGACATGTAAACAGTACACTAAATGATTTTATCTGAAAACATTTTTGGACAAGACATGTACTGACAGCATCTTGGTTCATATTTGATAAACAATGCCTAGTTTGGCAGTTTTCTCTATGGTTTCAGTGTACAGCTTAAAAACACCTGACAACCACAGTTGCCAAAAGCATGTCAATAGCCTTAGTTCTGCCCATGATGCCACTTGGCCAACAGTTAGGGCTCTTTTGCACTGATGGATTGTCAACTTTTTTTTGGATGAGATACTGCTTGTTTATGTCATGATAAATTCCATGGATTCAGTTAAAAGAACTCAGTGGAGTTGGTGGATGCAGGCAAGAACTTGTCTGTTCTACTCAAACCTCAGAAAAGCCATCGTTCTGCAGCATCTAGCAGGTAAACACCGCAGCTTTAAAGGGTATGTTGAAGCACAAGGACCTGACAAATACCGTAGCTGTAAATAAACCAGCAATTTTTGTAGGTTGATATATTTTTATTCTTTACTCAAACACAAAAAGTTATTTATCAGGGATCAAAGATGATCAAGGATCATCTCACCAACAGCAAAAGGAACAGGAGTCCTCTTCCAATCAGTTATTAACTTTACATGTAAAGGACTGAACATGTTCTTGTTATTTTATGTGCTCAAGAGACTTCATGAGCTTTTATCTTAACCAGTGACTAAAAGACTGCCACAGCTTCTTTGCTTTTTTGGCCCTCAAAAATCACTTTTCTGCCCATACCAGTGAGCCTTGATGAGAAACAAGAGTGCTGACTCGCAGCTGGTTCCTCCTCTTCAAAAAAAAAAAAAAGAAGCAGACTTGGCCTTTTGGAGTTTTGCTGGGTTGTCAATAAGAGGATTTTCCTTTTAACTTAATATCTTTGTTCCTACAGAAGTACTGTTTCTCTCAACCTAAAAACCCCTTAGTCCAAGGTCTACTTAGGCTATTGATGTTTTTACAATGCAGAGGCACTGAATTTAGCTTTTGTATGACAACTGCCACTTCCAAACATTTAATATGTGATCTGACCAAACATAGTAAAGGTTTTGCCCTTCTTCAGGCAATGATTTGACTTTGTGCCTTGTGTCACCATTCTTTCATTTGACTTATATAAACAGATGGGTAACAGTTTAAAGGGGAAATCAACAGAAAGTCTGGGACATTGGACCTCCAGGGCTGCCAGAAGGGCTTCAAAATCCCTTGACACACATTCCACATGGAAAAAAATCCTACCTCTTAACAGCGATGCATTTTTCTGATATTTTTTGAGAGACATAAGTAGTTTTGGTGTTGCCAGTGCCAGAACCAGACAAGCAAGGCTGATAAGTAGATGTTGACATGTTCTGACATGCACAAATAACGTTAAAAAACGTTAAAATGGACTGGTCCTTGCAACACCCACTGTAGCTTCCATGTCATGTCTGAAAATGATTTTAGCAGGACAGACAACCACAAAAATGAATGTGACATCAGATTGGTTAACGATGAATAGATTTACCTGTACTATGGACTCTGCTGATTCAAGTTTTGAACTTTATGACTCTTTCCAGCTTATTAAAGTAAGTTTTAGCGTAAAACGTTATTCCATAATTGTCAATTGCAACTTCCAAGAGTGCAAAAGATTTTTTTTTGGCTCTCCCTATCTGGTAAATGGACAGCATTTATATAACACTTTTTTTAGTCTATTGACCACTTACAGTGCTTTACACTGCATGTCAACATGTATACACTAATAGCAGAGACATCCATACAAAGTGCAAACCTGCCCATCAGAAACCGACAAACTCCCACTCACATACCATTGGAAAAGCTACTGGAAGCAATTTTGGAATTTAGTATATTGCTAAAGGAAACTTCAACGATAAGGCTAGAGGAGATGGGGATCGAACCACCGACCTTTCGATTACGCTGCTGGCCATTTCTTTCAAACTGACGCCCACAGTTTGGAATGCAGGTTTTCTGTTATGAATTTGTTGTCTTAAAGCCCTGAGATAACTCTGATGACTGACTCTGAATGTTTACAATCTGCGTAGTTCCTCTTTTAAAGAAGGAATGATGGTTGGCAAATGATTGACAGATAGTTTAGCAGATTTAAGTACCAGTAGCTATAAAACATCTCAAGCATTGTAATCCTCTTCAAATGGAGTATGAAAAATGCACATGGAAAAATACTGGAATGCTGCATTAGACTGAATTACAATGAATATTTCTAGTGTAGAATAATGATTTTAATAAAACCTCTGTCTCTTGTTAGTCTACACCTGCCATTACATTGGATGATGGAAGATTCTTGGAAAAACTATACCACTCCAAACAAAATTTGCACAGCTGTGATGAGACTAGGGGGATAATCAGACTTTTCCACTTGCATCATGGCTCACTTACACACACACACACACATGCTCACACAAAAACACCAAACGATGACACTGCAAGTCTGCCTTGTAGAGGAATGGTCACACTTCATTTAGTGTATGAACAAGAAGAACTGCGTCACTGAGGCCATGGCAACAAAAACTATGGTTTCTGTCTGCATCACTGAGTCAAACATATAGATCATCTTTTGTATCTTCAGAAAACAGCAATGTGCCATGAAAACATTTTGAGCCGCTGTGTTCACATAATCAATCTTTCCATCTCTTCTTCTCCTGTCACATTGTGCTTCCTTCATCTTTGAAGGGTACTACTTTAGAAAAGTCTTAAGTTATTTTTTCCTGCAGCTCTGATCTAAAGGAATTTTTGATCAGGTTGTTGTGTGGATGCAGGGCACAAATTCAGGGTGAGCAGCAGATGACAAATGAGAATTTATTACTTTAATGTTTAAGAGTAGTAAGGACAAAGGTCTAAGTTATTGATCTCATTAAAGTCAAGTACATGTTGTACTTTCTCTCATCTTTTTCTCCATTTGTTTCCTCACTGGTAGAGTTGTAAAGTACTATTTTGAAGGAAAAGGGCTATTTTATTTACCCCAATGTCAAAAAAACGTGCTCACTGCTAGTAGTTCATTTGTTTCAGTTTTTCAGCTCTTAAGATATAACTTCTGCTGACAGCCTAATACAACAGATGTGAATGGAATGTAAAAATCGACAGGGAATTGACAGATTTTGGCAACACATCTGAAATTGCAAATGCCTCCATTGGAATATGCCTCTTAAGAACAGCTTAACCAAACCTGGGCACGTTAAACCAAACCTGTTTGCTTTGCTGGACACTAGGTTCAAGACACCAAATGTATTTCTTAATACATTGGGTGAACTGACCCTTATGTAAACTCTAGTTATGAAACAAAAACAATGAAATACAATAGAAGGATCAAAACGCATCCTTGACCACAGAAAAAGTTTGGCATCGATTTAAATCAAGGCTCTCTCTCTAGCTTTTCCAGTGCTTCAAAATTCATCATGCAGTTTTAGTGAATTGTTTTGTCAAGCTTTTATTTCCAAGTTTAAGAATGAACATAAATGCATAACTTTTGAGTAATTGTGTACATGAAGTCCACAGTTTTATGGATTAATCACAGAAATGCGTCTTGTATGTCAACAGATCATTCTCTCTGATGGCTCAGTCATGAAAAGCCTTTGAGAGAGCCTGTACAGTATGTGGCCTTCAGGCTGGGCTTGTTTTATCAAACATCTGAGGTATTTAAATGAAACAAATAGGTCTCACAACTACTATGATAACTAAAACTTAGCCACAGCATACCAGATGTTACAGCATCATCATCATCATCATCATCCACTGTCTTACAGTAAAACTTAACTTCTATCATATTATCCATTTTGTTAACTGCTTTGGGCTCTGAGTATATGTCCATCGTGGGAGATGTTAAGACGACTGAATTATGACAACATTAGATTTGTAAATAATTCTGTTATGCAATGAAACACTGTGTTCTGTCAGAAACTTCATTTAACTTCATTATTAAAAAAAATCAATTCTGCAATTTCAATTGAGAACTGTGCTTTATCATGAAGTTAACTGATATCTCCGAGCAACAGCTAACAATGAATAACAAAAAACAACTCCAGGCTATAAATATATGTATATATACACATATACATAGGCTACTGTTCAAAATGAACAATTCACATACATCACAGCAAGCCTGTTTTATTCATTATTAAAATCTGCAACATCATAAATCATCAGTATTTACTGTGTCATTTCTATTCAAATCTCTGCTAAAACCAAGCATCCAGCAGAGAGAAAACTGCACTAAATTTTGCAGTTTCAATTGTGCTGTGAATGGAAACACAGGTATGTCTTTTCTTTCTGAGTCGTCCTGCAGTGTTTCACCTTTTCATTCCATACTTGTCAGTATATTTTCTCTCTCTGCTGCCCTTCACGTCTTCCTTTCTTTTGCTGGCTTCTTGTTCTTTTGTTTCTTTCCTGTTGTTCTTTTGTTCTACCTGTCCACCTCTTCTCAAGGTTTCTTTGAACAACACCTTTTCTGTGCATATTCTGCACATTAGAAAACCTGAATTTTCTTTGCTTCTCTTCATCCCCTCCCTCCCCCAACTCTCTGCTCTTCTTTCCCTTTCTCCCTCTCTCTTTTTCTTTTGATCCTTGCTGCCTTTTCTCTCCAGCAGTGTTCAGTCTGATTTGATCTGTCAGTCTGCAGGGCTGCAACACCTCCATACTTTCACCTAACACGAGCTGACGAAGCCTGCAGACATTTCACCACAGTGCATTTCCAGAGCAGTGTATGCTTTCTGGAGTCCTTATGTGTCCCTGATCACTGTCTCCTCCACCATATCTCCACCATGCCGCTGTCTCTTAGAGTTCTTCACAATCACCTTCATGCTGACAGTGGTACCACATTTATTAGGTACCACAAAAGACTTTTTTTCTGCCCTGTGATATTTCTAACTTTATTTAAAAAAACCCTGCAGGCATGAGCCTCACTGCAGTGGTGATATTCACACATCAAGGGTTCCCTCACTTGGGCTTTGCATTGTGTCATGCATTAATCTCCCATTAAATCCATCAGAACATCTTGATTAAAAAACATAAAGAATTTATATCTGTTTGGGATGATATAAAAGACAATAATGGCAGTTGGTTAAATATTTAATCATTGTAGTTTGATCGCAAAATACAAACTTCTGCATGCAACATCTAGGAAAATTTGATTTAATATTGCACAGCTACTGTAAGAACATTAGGTCAGTGAGCTGAAGGAGGAAGTCAGACTGTAAACTGTAGTGAATGTTGGTCTAGCTAACCTGGGGGTTTGTTTCCAACCTCTGTGATCGTCATCTCACTGACTGCTATAGCTGCTGTGTTACTAGATTCCAGCTATGAACTGAATGAGTATGATATAAATATTAATCACAGAAAACAGTTTGATAACCATATCTGTCTCTTCACACAAATGCAAAACGTACACACGCTTACTATTCTTCCATAAAAAAAGACATTATGTCAAGCATGGTGTGCATCTGAGGGTTAGGCTTGCTGTGCAACTGTGTAACTGAATATTAATAAACTAGAAGAGAACTACATAAATATTCTGTATTAAACAAGTCTAAAATGTCTACAGTGCATGGCATTAGGAGTAAAAACATGAATTTATTTACCTCACCATATTGTTACCACAGCTAAACACATTTTCATCCCTGCTAATCTGTCCCTAAACCATATTATTGTCACCAAAGCATATCTGAAGCACCCAGCAGACCCCCTGAAGTGAAGGCAACACCCCAGCAGGGAGGAAAAGTCTGCTGACTCTGCCTTGCTTCTCTCTGTGTTTACCTCAATCATGGCAAACTCTTGTTTGTTTCAAAGCTTACTTTGTTTTGTGCTGTCAGACAGCAGGCTTCATACACAGCAGCACAATACCTCCCGGCATCTGGCTACTGATCAAACAGCACAGATGCAACTATCATCACGCTGCACTGTGTGCTAACTTCGCTAATAGGCCTACGAGTGAGAAATTCCCCTTGATATTACAGAGAGCAGTCAGTTAGATGGAAAATCCCTACATAACCTTACAAGGTCTGCACAATGTAATTGAACATTATACACCTTATTATGAGTGCAACAGTACATCAGCAAACACCATGTTTTTATGTACAGCTACACTAAGGGTCTCACTTAGAAAAGAACTGATGGGAGGTTTATGGGACAATAAGGTTTTAACTGTACTAATGTACAATATGTTTTGTTTTTCTTCATATAATTTGTATGAGTTATGGTGTGTTCACTGGATTAACTTTATAGATTCAGTCAACCATAACAGCCATTAATTAAATAATTAATTAAACATAATTACACTGGCTCAGAAACTTCACATTCAGCATAGCAGAACACCCTCATTTATAATCTGCTCAGAAAAAGCTGACATTGACAAAAAAAAGTCCAGACATCCCATTTAGCAGCTTGTTTTTGGTTTGTAACTGACACATACAAAAATAACTTTCCTAATATAGTGTAAAGCCAACTTGTGTTGTGTGTGTGTGTACTGCAAAGGGTGTACAGAAGCAGCAGCATACAATATTGCAACATACAGTATATGAAAATAAAAGGATTAGGTGAGACAGCTTAGGTAAGACACAAAAACAGGATGGTCTACTGACATGAACACATCCACCACAGGACTCCTAACATACTGTATGTACAGACGTCTCTGTCCGCGGGCTGAGAACATCCTACATCTTCCTGATATATTCACTTCACATTTCACATTCTGTCTTTGTGCCTATCCTGCCATTTTCCTCCTGTCAGCCTCTCTGCCTCTCTTTCCTGAATATGTGCTGCACAGCACAGTCACTAAGCTCCAAACACACCATAATCAACACAGTTCCATACCATTTGGAAGAGCAAAAATATCACATTGTAACAATTTTAGGTATTCTGTTAATGTGACGGTCTGAGAAAAGAGAGCTACAGCTGTGGTTCTTTCAGCACTCCACAGCAACTACACAACTCTGATGCACACTGAAAGTTGCCTGAAATACATTCTACTGTTCACTGTACTCAGTGCTACTATTGTGAGCTAAAGATAAGAACCTGTGTGTACTATTTTTGTGGGATTATAACATATTTGAATTATTTTGGTGGTATAAGTTTTTGTATGTAGAAAATGAATGTTTTAGCAGACCTTGTTTTCAATACCAATGCTTTTTAATAGCAGCACAGTGGAGTTGCTGTGACTGGATTTGTCTCTTGGCAAAGATGAGTGAGGACAGGAAACAAAAGGTCAGCAATGACAACAGGCAATTTAATGATAATAGATGGATGAATTTGCATCTGTTTTGCCACTTTGCACTAATCCTTAACCAGTGTTAAATTGGCAATTTAAGTTGCTGTGTGCAGAGTTGCTAATATCAGGGGCTATCACAAGTCAGAATACACTAGCTTCAGTGCAGTGCGTCCGGCTTTTAGCACCTCAGGATTATGATTAAGATTACAAATTAAAAGTAGTTTCATTCCCTAATATGAACAACCATGACTACTGCAACTGCTGCCTCCATTCTAACTTGGGAAGAAGTCAAAAAAAGTCAAGCCATATTGTTATTTTTATTATTTCTCATATATGATAATTATTTGTTATGTTTATGTATTATCTGGCCCCTGGCAAAGTAAGCTTAGTGTTCTCTCTCAAACATGTTAAACCTGTGCTTGCCACTAGAAACACTTTCCACCAACTGTTAATATAAATACATGCATTACTGCTACTTTAAAGCAAGTAAAAAGTGATACTTGCAGGATCATGCTAGAGCTAAAGCAGCACTTATCAGTAGCACAACAGATCTAAACAAATCTAGCTTTTCATTTTGAAGAAGAAAAACTTGATGGTAGATGATCTAAGATTTTGAACTTGTATAGCAATAAACATCAGCAGTAATTGCACACATTATGTTTGCAGGCACAGAAGTTATGGGCCATATTGGTAAAGAGTGATTAGCTTTGTCATAAATTCATATAATAAAGCCTGCAATTTGAGGGAAAAAAACCAGACATGACTGATGAGTGGAGTTAGCTCCTACCTTTCCAATGTACTGGTAGTCACTGCCTGTGTACTCCTCCTGCAGGAAAAACTGGTTCCACATCCAGCCTCGTCTCACTCTTTTGAGAAGCTTCTCTCCTCTGACTACTGCTTCATCTCCCTCTACATCTTCTGTCTCTATCCTCCGTCCAGTCAAAGACAAAGCATCCAGGGACAGGCCAAGACAGAGAATACATATGACGCCAAGAAAGATAGTCCTCATTTTTCTGGAGGAGGAGTAAGATGTTCAGGTCACAAATGTTTTATCTTCCCAGCTGGACCACCTTGAACTGGTGGATGAGTCTATCAGTCATAGTCCTTTGCAGGGTAAAGGAGCTGTAAAATAAGCAGAGAAACAGCAGTGAGAGCTAAATAATGCAACACTGAGGTCAAGATTTAATAAGACTGCACAGTCAAAGCAGTTTATAGATTTTTTTGGCACCTGAGCTGTTAGATGTAGGAGTTCAGAATTTTCATCTTATTGATTTGGAAATGTATGCAAATCAAGCTGTGGTAAACAGACGCAACGCAGCAGAGACAAATGGCCTTTTGATCACCACTTACACTTACACTTGCAGCACAGTGGTCATGTTCAAAGCATTTTGAGATTTGTCAAAACAGCATTAAAGAGCTGCACCTGCCTTGAAACAAAGTTTTCCTTCTTATTGGAAGAAATGCACCCCTGAAGGCATCGCAGTTGATAAACACAAATAACTTGTTCATATATGGGGCTTATTGCAAATTCTGCTTAACTAGATTTATCAGACCTTCACTTAAACCAACAAATTAAAACTCGAGCTACCCCAAGCTGGAGATGGAGATTCCATCTAATGCTTTGAGTTTTCATTTACTGTATATTGGAAATGCTTAGCATGCAGTGACCGTGGCACTGTACTAAACCGATTAAGTATGTCATCCCAAGAAAAAAGACATGACTAAAAAGAGACCACTTTTTCAGTCACCCAACTGCAGGATATTGGATTTTTTCTTAATCATCATCAGTGAACCTCAACACCCTCATGGAGATATTTGATGCATTTGAAATATGTTGTTTATCACTTTAGCCTCCACTTGTTTTCTGTTTTCAAATGTCGCTTGGCAACCTTTAGTCAAACCCTTCCTACAAATGTTCAAATTTAAATCCATTGCGGAATTGTAGGAATTATGCCTATTAGGGAGCTCAAAGCCTTTTGAATATGAAATATCTGTGCAGGAAGTGTCCACTTTCAGCGATGGTAGTGAAAACTCTGCAAAATGAAAGCAACTAGAAATAACTAATGAATTCTAACCATATTTCTGTTAAAAAAACTTTAATTGGTAAGTATGACATGACTCTGTTTTTTTACAAATGGAACTACTATTGCTAAAATGTTCATTACACTGGATTAGCAATGAGGACGAAGTTTACATGAAGACCATCCAGATTCAAGAACGAGGTAAAATTGGAGCAGATCACAAAAAGGGGTGTCATTACTAAAGGTAAAAACATTCATTTGAAAAAAAGTATTTAAAATCAAAGTCTACTTCTCTCTGCAGTTAAAAAAAAAATCAAGACCTTCTCCTTTACTTGTCAATTTCTGTATGTTTCAGAGGTACTGGTGGCTTTGATATATCTTAATTTCTAACAAAACACATGTACTGCAATGTGGTTAGTTTAACACCTCTTTTTTCAGTTCATGTGACCAAAATAGGAATAAAGAAGAGTTATTTTATGACTAGCATGACTGGACATCTTTGAAGTCACTATGCTGTACGTTGTTGAACAGTGTAATGAATAGCAAAATACCATGATGTAGGCATTTCACTGATAAAGTGCCTGCTTATTAGATTAGACAATTCTGGTCCCCAGCAGCCACATTAGATAAAACAGCCCAAGCACCCAGGATGAGTAATCCAATAAGAAGTACAAACTCAAGTCACATGCACACACAATTCCAGAGAGAATGTCCTAAATGTCATAAATGGACCCAACAGTTTTTATGCATTCATATAGCCAAGCTGAACCTTTTTTTCCTGACAACGTTGAATGTTCCCATTTGCCACGGTTGTCTCTCCATAAACAAAGATTTCTTTTAGTCTGGCATAAAGAGGACGACACTTAAATGCACTCAATGCTCTCACCACTCAGAGATATAGTCATTAGTAACACACAGAGAAAGATGCTTAACAAAAGCAATAGAGTCAGACTTTCATTTCATATTAACACAACAAAGGCACAATCCCCTGAAAAGACCACAGAGAGTGTGTAGTAGGAGCACAGACACAGAGTGTTATTGAAACCACTGAGAAGATACTGACAAGGTTAGCAAATATAAAAGATAAATGGCACGAAATCTTCACGATCTCCTGAAGGCTGAGGCTCCAATAGGTCTTTTATCAAGATGTGTTTACACAAGGGGTGGAGTGAATTATTTACAAATGAGGGTACTTTAACTGATGTACATGTAATGATAAAGGTAACACTACATATGCCTCCCTTCTGCATAATCTTTATTGTCTAACTCAGGTACAAAACCTCATTCCTTAAGTTTCTCCTGTTCTTTACAGCATTTTTCCCTTAGAGACCGAGTTTTTATATTTAATGCTCAACTAAATTATATTTTTTCGTATTGACAACAGATTAAATGTCAATTTTACCTTTTAATTTACCACAGTGCTCCCAGCCTGCTGTGAGACACAGGTTAAGTGTTGGAATAACTTGTATTCTGCATATTAGCTTTCTGACAGGCAAAGTTTTTGAGAAATAAAGGCCTCCTCACCAAAGTGACAGGAATTTGTTTAGGCTTGGATTTTTACTGACTGAAAAGTATTTTGGAAAACTGCTTTATAATTGAATTATAATGCATTATAATTCTTTTGCAAATACTAGAGTGATTGATTAAATTTGCTTTAATTTATGTGATTGCATGATTATTAACTTAAAACTGAACTGATTAATGTGTGATGATTAAAGATAGATTTTCATTGTCCTACATTTGGATTCACTCTGGGTTTATATGTTTAACATAAGTTTTACCAGCTAAGATCTTGATTTCTCTTGACTTAAACTCCACTGGTTCAACTAGGGAGAAAAGGTTTAGGTATAATTACACATGTGTCTCTTTCCCTCAAATTTGTTTTTCTCTTCCATCTCTGATCACTGAGGTGAATGTAATATCAAGAGAACTGAGCTTTCACCAAAAAGACCACACAAAGATGTATAATCTGTTCAGAGGAAAAAACATGTAATCTCTGTACTGTTGTGAACTGATTCTCTGTTTTTGTACAAATGGCTTTATCCCAGGGGTTAATATAAAGATACAACAATGCAGACCCTTCACCACACACAGAGCAGGCACATCTCCTTTTTCTCTCTCTGTGTGATTCAACTTAAGGGCAATAATTGCCTTGGTTTTAAATAAAAGTTTCCCGGAAAAATCAGATTGACCACTGTTTTAGTGGTTGTTGCCTCTAAAAAAATTCTCCAAAACTGTCTTTGTGCACTTAAAGCTGCACTGGATCAATAAATCCATTCGTATTCACATTGAAGGACCTGAAAGGAACGCTTACACAGCAATTACGACATTGAAAGGAAATGTGCTTTTATCTTCCCACACAGAGCTCTGTCAGTGTCTTGCTGCAACAAGCAAAAATAATGTTCTTCTCTATATGAGCTACTTTTCATACAAATATAACCCAGTGCATTCTGTCGACGCAGCATGGCATCACTTTGTTCACACCAGGTCAAAGTCTTGTTTTTCTGGACTATAAAGAGGTGGGAAAGTGCACCTCTGAGGGTGCTCATCATAGGAAAACAGACACAATCATCACCAACTGATTAAAAACAACTCACCAGCTAATTATGCACATTGTACACAGGTCTTGCAGAGCTTGATTTGAAGGATAATCCACCACATCAGTTCGCATTTCAGTGGGGTGCAGCCCTGATGTGCAACAGTTATTATCAGCCATCAGCCATCATGACATGACTGTGCTGATAGCTTCACCAGCAAGGCTGAAGCAGTGCAATCCTCTATCAAAATGACACCTCATTTTTCAAATCAGTTAAAGTATTCTCATATTTTGATTAAAAAAAAAACATTAAGTTTAACATGATTGGATTAAACAGTGTCACATTCAGACGTTATTAAGTAAACTATTTATGTTGCTAAATCCCTAAATTGATAAATGACAAAGCCTTCTAATTTATTCTTTGCCTGTCTCTCATTTCTGTGTTGGTGTGTCTAATGTATCCTCATCCTCTCTCTGTCTGTACTGCATTAGTGCCATTAAGTTGGTACTTTATGAAAAGGCTCTAATTGAATCAGGTGAAGAACACACAGGAGACTGATTGATTTTGGCTGGACGCCTTCACTTGGTTTTTAACGAGCCTCACCGCTCCATTATCATGCAATGAAAGCGGCTGGGGCCTTCAAGTTTTTCAGTTCAAATAGATTTCCCCAATTGCCTAGTTATTCTAATGTGCATTTGAGCATGTGTAAAGTCACCAAACACTCTTAAAGCACTGCTGTACTGGCCTAAGTTCAAGCTTTCAAAAGGTCAGCATCAAATCACAGCAGATCAACTCTCACATCAGCCAAGGTTTAATTTTCAGTTCATCTCAATTTGTTTATCAACTCACTGATGACAAAAAACAGCCACCTTTGACATGTTTCTCTTTCCAGTATTTTAGTTGTTTGTGTAGGGGGGGATTAAATTTTCAGAGGCTCAACAACCGATACCTGCATCTGCAGTGCCTAAAAGGAAAGCCTTGACATACAGCCCGAGTGAAAAGCTTTTACTATGATGTTTTTCCATCATAAAACAGTTAGAGGTCTTCAAGGAAAATAAAACATTTAACAGTTGACCATTGTAAAGGACCTCAGTACTGCTTTTAAACGTCTAGGCTCCTAAAAAGGGTTACTAAAAATCACATATATTTTTCATTAGCATACCAATGCTATTTAGAGCTCTGATTGTGCTATGCATCCCATAAATTCCAACCCTTTCAGTGAGCTACAAAAATCAACTTTTATTGCTACCATCACACTGCTTTTTCTTTTACTTTTCACAAAATTTTTGTTAAGTAGAGTGAATAAATTGACAAGTCTGACCCTGACCTGCGAGCCCTCACAATCTATTAATGATTATACAATTAGCAAAGAATATTCAATTTGAAAATATTGAACAGGAATGCAGTCTGGGGGCTGGATTTAGAGCAGCTTCACCAAAAGATTCTATTCTGTCCTGCAACACTGCCCATTTCCATATCAGGCTAAACGTGTGTTATGATCAGACTGTTTACCAGATTGGAGACTTGAAAAATATCCAGCTATGAATCCAGAGTAACTTTTAAAACTTACTGACAGAATATTTCTGTACAAATATCAATGGAACTCTTGACAGTTATTCAAATCTATCAGCAGCCAATCTTGAGTACCATCAGCTTAAAGGTCTTAACTGTACAAACACAGTCATTGCAGTAACTAAATGTCAAAGAAGCAGACTGATATTACAGAGATTAGTCATGCTAAGATTACAGGATAAAGGTCCAGCAGAGGACTGTTAAGGCCACCTCTCTGCTGATAGACAGGGGTTACAGGGTTTTTTAATAAGTTAAATATTATGTTCATTCTAATCAAATTTACTTAGTTATAAAATTAGTTGAAAGAATGTATAACTCTGTTAAAAATTCTTGAATTATGCCTCATGACCCTTGAACTTCAAAAACCTTAACCTTTTAAGGTTTGGTATTTAGGACAGTGATTCAATTGAGGAGAGCCTTCCTGTGATGCATACCCAGTTCAACTGTATTGCTTTAACAGCTGTCTTTGTCTTATGCTAGTAGTGTGTGTGTGTGTGTGTGTGTGTGTGCGGGTGTGCATGTGTGTGTCTATGTTAGTGCACACAATGTTAAACATCAAGTTCCTAGGAAAATTAGAACTTGTTTTACCTTTGAAAGAGTAGTTACTTTGAGATCAAAATAATAAAAAAATGCCCTTTCTGCAAACAAAATGCCTCTCATCTCTTTTTCTACAGGTTGGCAATAAGACTTCCTGCAGATTGGGTTAGGGGACAGGGGATTACTGGGTAAGAGAGAGAACTGTCCATCATAGCTCCATGACCTACTTTAAATTACATCCATCCAAAACAAAGGTCCATTGAGCTTTTCCACAACAATCAGGAATCATTCACCCATTGACAGCCTCAAACATCACATACAAGACTCAAAACGCTTCCCAAACCAGAAAAAAACAATAAAATTCCATGGCCTCAACTGAATAGCATTACAACAAATTTGCATATATAGCTGCCAACAAGTAGACAAGTCACATCAGAACTATTATTCTGCATGTGTCACTTAGCAAAAAATGTGAATGGCACCATAAGAACCACTCCATTAAATCCCTTTATGTATTACCTGTGTTATGATAGAAACAGTGCAGCCCATTGATTGGTAAACAGTCTTGTCATGGGGTTAGGGTAAGAAAGGGCTCAGTGCACAAATGTTACAGGCTTAGAAGTAACATATTTCAAACTCTCTTGGATTTTACATTAGTTTTTTTTGTCTTGCTGCCTGCAGCCGTGTGTCAAACAAAGCTCATGTTCTTGTAATAAAAAGTCACATGCAGTGAATAAAGGCAAAAAAAACATCTGATGTCCTCCATTATGTTTGTGTTTTTCTTTGTTTACTGTGGCATTTTAGATATGATGACAAGCTGCTTACTTGGTTCATGCAGATATTGTTACTACAACCCTGCCAACATGCAGTCTTTCTGTCTGTAGATGTAGGGCTGGGCTCCATGTAGGTGAGGATTACATGAATAGGCTACTATACCTGTAAGAACAAATGCGACTTATGGAATCATAGCCCAAAAAAGGAGTGAGACTGTAATTATAGTAGTCAGAGTACATGTAGCAGTCTTAACACAGTTTAGAACAGAAGCACAGGCAAACGTGATATTTCCTCTCCAATCTCATCTCCTTTGTCTTCACAAACAGTGATAAATGTTCATGACCTTCAGGTGACAATCACAGCATCTCTCTTCCTCTGTTGCCTCCATCTCCTACTTCTCCTGATGCACGGCTGTGAATGTGTATGTGTCTGCACACATTGTGTGTGTGAGTGTGTATGTATGTGTTGCCACCTTGCAGACAGCCACTGAGACCTCTGACAACTCCCAGAGGACCAATTAGAGGTGAAAAAAGGAGAATGTCAGGCACCGAGTAGCTTGTGCGTGTATGTGTGTGAGTGTGGCCATGTGTGTGTCTGTGTGTGTGTGGGAGCGTGTGTGAGAGACAAGTACAAACCCAGCCACCCCTTTCCATCAGAATAGACCAGCCATCTGAAGGCAGCCAACAGCATCCACACCGCCTGTCCAGTTTTAACTCGCTGTCTCTCCCTCGCACAAACACACGCACATACACACACACACATGCGCTAAAACACACACTCACAGAGCCGTCAGATAGTCCAGTCCCCAGTCCTTGGGAGTGTGAAGTCTCATTATGAATAAACCATAAACGAGGTGCAGAAACTGCACCTTGACTTTAGACACTTGACTACAAGTTTTTAAAGAGTGAACTTTTTCAGCAACTTTTTTTGTGATCCACATGACTTTGCAATGAATCATTCCCTTTAATTCAGACTGGGCACCAGAGACACTATGTAATTTAGTTACTCAGCCAGTTAGGCATTTAAGGTCAATGCATGCACTATATTTCTTCTGAGCCCACTTACCAGGAAGTCAGATTGTCAGTCAGTCATCTTGTTTGGTATATAAAATGCAGAGAGAGAATCCAGGCAGCCAGTAACCCAGTTTTCGGCTCGGTGTATGTAAACATCATAACTGGGTTATGACTATGACAAACTCACACAACTCTTATTAAAAATAAGCCACACTGGCACTGAAACATCTTTCTGCTTTCAGTTAGTTTAAAAAAAAAAATATTTTGCTGTCAACTAAGTATTACTTCCGCTATTACTGAGAGCAAGGCCTGAACAAAGGCTAACCATTATGTTGACTCTACCTTTTTACACTGAACTGAACAGTGATGGCATAATGTTGCCTCAGTGGGTGATTTTCATAGCATGCCGGCGATCTGGAAGCAAGAGGTGTAACGGATGTGACATGAAACATTTAGCGTAAGGTATCCTTCCACAGTGAGCAGGGCTTTCTAAACAGTAGCAATGTAATAACATGACAGTTATTGACCATCTCCATTATATAGTGCTGGCTAGGAGGGTAAGGAGCTCCTGGGCCTCATTGTCTTCCCTATTTGCACACTTTTTCAGTGAGTATTCTTTTGACTTAGATGCTAACTGCTCCTAGCTGCTTTAAATCCCAAAGTGGTGGGGGTACTACCTTCACTGTTGGCTTAGAGGCAGAGCAACAAATGTCTTTGTATGATTTATACAGAATGGCAAGGCACAATAATAGGATGTGTAAAAGGGGCTATATGAAGGTCGGGGGTCTATAAAGATTTTCAAAAGAACCTGCGAGAGAAAAAGGAAGAGGAAAAGTTCAAACCTTGCAAACCTTAACTCCTCTTCTTGCCATGCCATTGTCAGAATTCTGTTTTTGGACAGTGACACCTGGATTGCTGGACGCAGCCCCACCTTCCCCATTTCCCCAGTTCTGACATCAGAAAGGTTGTGGGGAAGCAGTTTCAGACACTGTTCAATGATTTGACAAGCACTTCTGCCACTTCAGCCTCCTTTAGGGTTTGCAGTCATGCTAGCATGACACTAGATGAAATTTCTGTTGCAAATGTCATAGAGTTCCATGCAATACTCGTCCAGCTTTCACTTTGCACCAAAGCAGTACCTGAATGGGCAGTAGACTGACGGAAAGCTGACTGTTCAACCAACAATGCCACATACCTGCTGAGGCTAAAAAACAAGACTGCGTGTATTTATTCAAAGTAAGATTCTGGACTGTTTGCTAGAATTCAACAGTATGCCCTCTACCATTTTTTATTCATGATATTTCTTGGCACCTATTATTTTGTAAAATCCCAGCACTTTTCAACGGAATTCAAAAGATGCAGACTTCTTACTCTCTGAATTCTTTAAAGTAATTTCACTGTAGGTGAAATCTAAGTTCTGTGGATAATATATCATGCATGACAGCCATCCTAGCTCTTTCTTGGACTTCAGTCATACAGAGAATAGCTGCTGTTTTAAAAATGAAGCAGTATTTGCTAGTCATCTGTTGACTGTATATTTAGTTAATGCAGTAAAGCTTTTCCTGTTACATTTACAGTAGCTTTGTAAAGGAATGGATTTCTGTTTCATATAGACTGCTGGACACTCGATGTCAACTTAAACTTAATTTGGTTGAAAACAAACTGTTTGTGTAAGATTTAGTTAACTCATATAAACCCACTGGGCCTTAATTGTTGTTTAACACGGTTGTGAATATCTTTACAACTGCCCAGCTGAATATTTTTAAAGGAAGTCCTTCAAAGATCAACATTTCAGAAATGTCCTTAGAAACCTCAATGGCTAAATTCACTAAAAAAAACAAAACTTGGTGGGGAGTCCTGACCAGTGACCCCCATCCCCCTCAAGTTGGGTCAAATAAAGAGCTGGGGTCTCATTTATAACTGTTGTGTATGCACGAAACAGGGCGTGCGCTACCCACGCAAAAGTTGTAATTAAATAATACACATGCATACATAAACTCTGGTCCAGGCATTACAACATTGTGGAGACAGGGGAAACTGGAAACTGATGGTGATGGTGAGATGGTGAATTGAAGCCAGATTGTATAATGATTACCCTCAAACATTTAATTTGAAATTAACAAAAGGAGTAATATTTTAGAGTAATGTTTATAGGTTGACATTCGCTCATCATGCTCTGTGCTCAGAACATACATCTCCGACTCCAGCTCAGGTTGTTGTCAATCAAACTTGGTTCTCCTTATAGCATTGCGTGGAAGTGTGAAAAAGCCACACCCTCAGTGGGGACAGGAAAGAAGACTACCACAGCTCAGGACAGTGAAACCCAAATGCAAATGTTTTGTGCCCTGTTCTTTTGGGGGGGGGGGGGTTGCATTGAATGGTAGGGAAAACACTGCATAAACATTCAAACCAACAGTGTAACCTGTGCTTGCACTTGTAGTGAGCCCAAACTGTACCATAAGCACCTTTCAATTTGGAAAGAAATGAGCCAACTCAAATCTTAAATCAAAGTCCACTCAGTATTTCATCAGCACTGTCTCACCCTTACATTCCTAAACCCCAGGGCTCAGGGGAGAGCTGGACTGTGTGGCAACTAACTGATGTAACTATCATCATTGCTTGTAGAAATCTAAGATTACATCCATTAGCACTAAAGAATTGCAAAACAGAGTGTGAATATTTTTTTTAATACTATCTCCTAATTCTCCTAATATTTTTTCCAAGGATGGCAGGAAATGACCTGCCAGAAACTGCCTCTGGTTGACTTTGACTTGCACTAACTCTTACACTAACTCTAACTAATTCCAGTCCTGGTGCTCATACCTCATGTAGTGAGTACAGAGGCAAAGTAGGACAGGTCATTCCTTCACTATTCAAGAAAAAAAAAGTTATCGGCATACCCTTCCCCACCCACAGAACAGAGCAGAGAGGAAACAACCACAGACAATTATACTAATATGTTCTACTGTTCTATGGTTCTATTTGTTGCTCTTAATTAAAATTTGTGAAAACTTAAATACGACTTTAACTGCTTGTTATAACCTTAACAAAGTGCCATGGTTAACTAGTTAGCTGGTCAGTTATATAATAAGTCAGCAGTCTTATCAAAGGTAAGCAGATGTCACTTTGGCATACCCTTAGTCACTGCCAGTGCTGACATAAAACATGTTTTGCAAATCAGGTGTGTTGATAAGACATTAGTTTTCAAACAAACTATGCAAGGCTGTCTAACATGATGCCATGATAGAAACACAAAATAATTAGTCAAGCCCTAATCGCAATTTTCAAGATTGCCTTCCTCCAAGTAAAAAAAGGGCATTACTTTGGTTGCAGTTACTGCAGTTGAGTCTGTGAAGTAAAGAGCTGAAATGCTATTTTCTGTTGACATTTTCATTTGCACATGAATGAATGACCCAAGACAGAGCGGCAAAAGAGCACATTACATCACAATTAAGCACCATTCTGACACCACTGGTCAGGAAGGTTAAAAGACATTACAAACCATCTACTGATTTATTCAAGGAAAAACTGTTATTGATTGTTATATCATCTAACATTGGCCACAGAGCATCTGTGTTTTAGTACACTGATTTCTGATGGCAAATTTGGGCCTATGACCCAGATTTATTATGAATGTTTATTGATAATATATGGAGAGGACAAGCAACAGTCTTTCACACACAGCACAATCTGACTGGTAAATTAATCTCAAATACTCAAGAGCTGTAATTGATTCATTACCTATGGTTACTAGGAAACCACCAATTTTGAGGGTGAGGTAGCCTTATAATGCTCAGTCTTTTACAACTACAGGGTAAAATCAGGTTTTTTGCTGATCTTGATGAATACAAATTAATGCGGAACATACTAGTTCCTGAGAAGTGTACCAGCTATGTGAGCTTTTCAGCATTCATTGTGTCCAGGTAGTCAGCTCATCATCCACCCAGACAGTCTTTACAGCCCTTTGTTACAGCTTAGAGATCAATTATATAAACACATCAAAACATACACATTGCTCACACAGACAAAACCACAGGAGCAATGATCAATTTGTACGAAGGGCAGCTAAAATGCAGACAATGTGTTGTCCTCAGGCCTTCACACAGCATCCTCACTCGGTTTT
>JAPZDV010000004.1:1157805-1175548 GCA_029814665.1 Acanthurus lineatus | reverse complement strand
AAATATCTTGTTAAGTTACATATAGAGCAGGGTAATAAATTTGCAATTAATTTGCAATTAATCGCGCGTTAAGGACACTAATGCGATTAATCGCGATTAAAAATTTTAATCGAGTGACAGCCCTAATATATATATTTATATATATATATATATAGGTGTGTATATATACACACACATACACACAAACACACATGCAAACACACCCACACACATACACATATCCAAACAGAGAGATAGCCAGACAGATAGATGTAAATATAGAAATAGGCATATATAGATAGGTAAGGACATATAAAAACACATCACTTTCCTAAGTAACAAAAGGTACCTTTAAACAAAACCTGTCGGTAAGATGTTCTCATTCACACCCACTGTTACCACGAGGAGGTGCAGGCAGCCATTTAACCAAGACAGTGTAAACAGTCTGCCCTCCTGTGCTTTATCTGAAATTACATAGCACCTTACGGTGGATCAGAGGGAACATGTCTGCTCTCATGAGAGCCATTATGTCCCTGTCATAGTACATCTGTGAGAAATGGACCCTATGGAAAAAATGCACCATTGTGCATGTATTTGTGTGTTCTGAGCATCTGAAGGTTGATTGGTAAAGTGGTTGTGGTCTAAAGGGAAGGTGAGCTTCCTGTACAACTGTCTGACACTTGGAATCTTCTTCCTGCTGTTGGCACTGATTAACAAACTAACAAATCACAAAAAAGCAATACAGTGGCTCATAGGTCTTATTTTTATTCTGATTAGAGTTCTATTTTTGCCATCTGGGTTTGCCAGTTGGAGCACTTGTGCTCTGAATAAGTGCTTCGATTAACCAGCAGCATAAATTCTGCCTCATGAGCTGCTCTGCCTCTGTGAAAAACTTAAAACACTAAAACAATAAATTCAAAGCAATTCCTTCAGCATCTTTTGCATTATTTCCTGCCATTATGACAGCCAAGAATGCTTAGGAAATATTTGTTATGAATTCTGTGAAACATTCCAGTTCAACGTGTATCTTTTCAGATGTTTACTCACAGACATTGGTTGAAATTGCCAGTCAAAGATGAAAAGGCATCTTAATTGCAATGAAATGATTAAAAAGAAAAGATATGAATTGTATGCCACTGACAAAGAACCTGTAGTAAACTGAGGAATTGTGAGTGCTTTTTTTAAAGAAAAAAAAGTCAAAATGTGCAAAAATAAATGAACTTCAAATATGTTCCAGTGAACTCAAAACAATAACAATGACCATGGCTTGCAGGAAACTTCAAACAGTTAAATTTTCTAAACCATTGTACAGGATACATCTAATTTTACAGTTTTTACAGATCTGAAACACTCAACATTTTGCTCTATAAGGCTGAAAGTATTTAGACCAAAGATATAATTTCATGCAGTGGGCAGCACATCGACCATTTTCCTGTACCTCTTTTCTGCTGGCGATGTAATGTCTTGTTGTCCGTCCACTATCCTTTATTAAGCCCCTTGACCTTCCTTTTGCTCTGATGTTTTTGTGAATTAGCCTCTTCAAATATTTTTTAAAGCACAAAGTGAAAAGCTTTTTTTATTTCATTATATGATATAAATGAGTTGGTTTTATGAGTTGCAGACTGTATATGATGTAGATCCATTGATTTAGCTATGACAAGACCTTTTTTGTTTAGGGTACTTGGTCACCATTCCACAAGGGCAAATCTTTTTAGAGTTAGGTGTGCCAGTATACAAAAGCACTATAGACATCTAAAGTAGGACTTTTCTTTAATATATTTCCAGTTTCATATGTGTTTGGAATTATAAGAATGAACAGTTGTTGAGATACATTTAACCTTCATAGTGTTTTTCATATCTCATGTTTTCATGAATTCAATGTTTTGATATCTGAGGACTTATCTTCATTGAATTTACAATTAATGTATTGTCACAAAAATGACTCAGGATTACAGTCATATACAGTTAAATTAACAATATGTATCAATTCTACTTCCTGCTCTCTAATATTCTATAGTTAGTTGTTTTTTAAATGTGACTTGAGTAAGAAAATCGGATAATATTAAACACACAGTTTTAAACACAGTTGTAAACTAGCAACAATTTTAAACCTAAAGAACAGTTACTTTTAAAACAGTATAAGAAAAGTTGGAGGAAACCCAAAGAAAACAAATGCTTCAGACTTAAAGAAAATAGCTGGTATATATATTTTGTTGTGAAGCTAGTAATATGTATTTTTAAATCATGTTCTTTTCAAATATCATAAAGAAATGTCAGGCTTTGAATAGCTTTAAAATATAATCATGTCACATGCTCTTGAGACTTAAATCCAACCACCTACAATGGCTGCAAATATCACAGGACGCAAACATTTTACATAAGATGCATTGAAAATGGCTATTGTTTCTTTCACTAATTCAGTCCGTCTGTGAATATTTGAGAGGATTCTCTCAGGCTTAGCACAGGAATCTCTAATCCGCCTTAAATCAGTTACACCATATTGGCTGACTGGCTCTGGCAGTGCTGTTTACTGTTCCTTGCCAAGACCAAGTGAAAAACTGGAGCTCTGACTGAATAAGGGTGCCGGGATGAAGAAATTAGCTTTTCATTTTGGCTCTCAGTGGCTATTTAAACACAGGGGTGGACATTTTCCACAGCATGATGGCACAATTTCACACACTCTTTTTACTTTAAAATAAAATCCAGAGTAGTGTTTATATTCATTAGTATCTATTTTTATTTCTTCATTCATCTTTTTTAATCAGCAAAGTTACTGAACATATTTTTCTCTGCAGGAATGAGTAAAGTCTCAGTTGCAAGCCAATAAATGTTGGATTTAGAGGAGGAGGTAGTTAGAGAAATGAAATAATTAAGAGACTGAAATGAACTTTAGGGGGCTTTCACACTGTGTTTACAATTTGTCCGGAGGGCAGCCTAAGAGCCTTTTTCTATGATGATTTCAAATATAATAATTTTGAGCCTTTGGTACAATAATTTGACATTTTCTATCTAGTAACACTGGCAGGGAGGGTTCATCTACACAGAGAAAGAAAGAGAGAGAAACTTGAATAAATGGAATTATTTCCTTGCTCTTATAATATTGTATATAAGCAATTGTATAATCTCATATTGAGTCATTTAGAATCAGAGGCTTCACAAAAGTGTTGGGTTTAATCTCATGGAGATGTGGGATCATTAATTATTGGAAATCCATGTAGTAAAATGTTTGAAATATTTCTCTCTGGATCAAAGTGGTGGACCAACTAAATGACAGACATTGCTATCTCTAAAATGAATGTCCAACCCAAGCTAATAGCAAAATGAACCAAAAAAAGACAAATAGTTGAGAATTTATAATTTGATAAGTTAAACATATTAGAAAAGGACAGGACATTTGAATCCAGTTGGTAACATTATGAAGCATCTGAAGCATCAAGTAGAATCTGAGCCTGTACAGGTTTAACAGCTAGGTGGTTGTGATTTAAATACCCAGAGCTTCCTGTGGAAGAAGTGGTGTGTGAGCCATGTGTACTTGGTGATTTGTCCTAATTCACCGAATAGCTGAAAGTGTCTTGGTCGGTTTAATATCCTCTTGCAAGGGATTTGTGAGGGCCTTGCAAAAAGAGTACAACATCAACATAAAGACTGATTTTATGTCAAATGCAGACAGTTTGAATTCCTTTGATGTAACATCTGCTGAAAGTACAGAAATTACAGCAGCGAGGTTTTTGATGACTGTTGCAACAAGGGAAGGATTCACCAAGCTTTGAAAGCAAAGTCCTGATTTGTGAGGAGTGGAGGGGGGGAGGGGGGTTCTCAAATGAAATCTTGCTTAGGGAACCAAAAAGCCTTGTGCCGGCCCTGTGACGTTTATTTATGTTGAGAACGTTGGACCGTGATACTCTCATCATGTTCTCAGTCTGTCTGTCATCATCAGTCACCACATTCAGATCTTGCTCAGGCTTTGGCTTAGTCAGTGCCAGTCTCTAAACAAGCGCGACCAGACCCCCACTGTTCACGTCCACACTCACAAGTATGTACATGTCATTACCTCCGCAGTCAAACGCACACTGAGAGATGAAATATGTACACATAGAAAAAAACATGAAGTACACATGTGAAAAAAGGCATCCACCCTTTCTCATACACACTACAGACAGACACATATGCACCCTTGTCAGTTCATCAGCTTAGCCAGTGACAAGTGGATCTGCCAGTCTGCCTGTCTGCCTGTCTCCGTCAGCGTGACAAACTGTGTGTGTGTGTGTTTGTGTGTGTGTGTGTGTGTGGGAGTGGGACTGAGTGTGTCTGAGCGGCTCTCTGTGGAGCTTGCTGAGCACAGCTAATCACTGAGTGGAGCATCTTGGAGCCCTCTGATGTCCTGTGAGATTCCCAACAAACAGGCACAGGCACACACACACACACACTCCTAAACACGCACACACACACACACACACAGAGTCCAGGGGAGCTGGGCTGCCTGAGGCGACGGGAGAGGAAGAAATAAGGAACTCCTTTGTGTTGTGCTTCGAGCCCCCATCTCCCATTTCTCCTGAGAATAGCAGTTTAAATACAGAGGTGTTTAAACACATTTGCTTAAATGATAATACAGGATTAATTTAATGTCTTACCCCTTAAACTGCTTTCTAAACGGAAACATACAATAGTTTGCAGCTTGAAGAGAAATGATTTCCTTGCAGCTCTCACTTTTCATTACAATTTCACTTCCCCATGGTCTCAAAAATACCCCAAGTTTAAGTGACACCTCTCAGACACAGAGGTCCCTAGTTTGAGGGTGGTAAACGTCACTGGTTATTCCATCCAATTAATACCCTTTTCGGTCTGCCGTGCAGTGATCCGTGATAAAGACTTGTTTGCCGTTGGTCTAAATGGCTCAGCGCGATCTGGCTTTGTGACCCCGCAGCTGACCGAGGTTTAATAAGGCTCTGACACTGCTGTGGTGTCAAAGGGCGGAACACACGCTTCTATAATAACATAAAGGGTTGTGGAAGTACTTTAAAACCGTATAAGATATTGGTGCTGACTTCTACTGCTCTTGGTCACGACTTTCCCTTAAGTCAAAGCCAACTATGGGCATTTCCACACCAAAATTAACACATATATGCATGTAAACCCACTAAAAATAGGTGACTGACTCCTGTTCCATTGCCTGTAGACAAGTTTCCTTTCTGTAGTTGCCTTTCTTTTGCTGGTGTGTCATGTATGACATGAACTGTGGAAAGCAGCATGGAACCAGTGACAGTGTTACAGTGGTTACTTTTATATCTTTCCTTCAGCTGCTCTTTCGAAGTCAACTCTGACTGAGCAGTGTTGGAGCACTGCTCGAACGGAGACAGATGGAATATGTTGTTGTATATCACAGTCACTCTCCCAGTGTCAGTAATCTGTCTTTCCTCTTCTTCTTATTTCCTCAGGAGAGTAAAGGGGAGAAGAGAGGCTTTCTCACCTCGCTGTCTTACCAGTGCAGCATCTTACGCAATACGAAGAACATTATCACCATTGCCTGTTGTGCAAAGACTGTAAAAAGGATAAATAATACACTAATCTAACATGCATCATAGCATCACAGTGGTAAAAAGCCAAAAATAGATTAAATTTGATAGTATCCCTCTCAGACTGGAGACAGTTATCAGTTTTTAGCGTTTTTTTGTCCATTCTGAAAGGGGAATAATATATAAGTTTTAAAGGCGACACTTTTTTAAATTACAAACCAAACTTATAGAGAAAAATGCATCTTTTTTGTCTTCATTACAACTGTCCCAGTTCAATTCAAACAAATCAACTGGCTCAAGACAATCTTAGTAATTGCAGGAAAAATTCAACTTGTCATTATTCTGTCATTTTTTTTGCCATAGTATTCACTGTTCAGGAGTTGGTTTTTTTTGGCAGAGCTGCTTTAACTTTATTCAATAAATAGAGTTGTTTTTTTTAAGTTTTCCAAAAAAATGACTTCTGCAGTTCCAGCTCTTCACACACATTTTCCATCACAAAATCTATTCCATAGACTTTATGATGGAACATTTTAATTAACTGAATTCAAGTTAAGCAGTGGAAAGCACCATGCATCTAATACTACTCTCTAGAGTGGGTTACACATTTTGAAGTTTTTAACTTAAGTGTGTTTTCTTGAATAATTTATATTATTTTATGTTTGAAAATGGTATTTAGAGGCTACATTATGATCACACTGTGCACAAGGAGTTGTCCATGTAATTGCTGCAAGATAGACTTACGCTGATGTCATAACAAAACTGTGTCTTCATGTGGATCACTGATGCATACAAACATTAATCTGAAAAGTTTGCATCCTCTTGGTGAATTAAATGTTAATGATAATGAGTAATGCAACTTCAGACAACTGTTCCTTCCTCCAAGCCTGACAAAGATTATTTGATGTGACAATAAGTGTGTGTCCTTATCATGAGAGTATGTGGTACATGCAGTACAAATACACAGCTATCAAGTATACATTTTAACTCTTGAAACTTAATGTTGAAGCTGCTGTCTTGGCCAGGCTTCCCTTGGAAAAGAGATTATTGTGTCTCAATGGGACTGACCTGGTTAAATAAAGGCTAAATAAAATAAATAAAATACTGCTCACCTCTGAACTGGCATGTGTGTGAGATATCAGAATGAATTTGTTCCATTAAAATCTGTAAAGGTTTACTTTGATGCATGTGATGTATGACAAAAAGCACAATGTAAACTGAGCACAGTCTTAATTCAAGCTCGGGCAAGCTCCATATTCCAGTCTGAGTTAAAATCTGATACAGTTAAGTCAGTATACCATTTTCTGGCCACCAATCAGACATCCAGAAACACACTCCCACTGATCCTTAAGCCCTCATAAAAACTCTGTGCCATCAAAACAGGCTCTCTGCTGGACTATAATAGCCCCCTTTTTTCTTTCCATTTTACACTATTTCCTGTGTCCATCTCTGCCGTGGTGTGGGGGGTTCAGAGACAGAGATTAGAGACCCCCCTCAGACTCCACAGATGGACGCTGCCATCCCCCTCCCATGAAATTCCTTTCAGATCACACACTACTCTTTTTGTCCATAAAGTAGAGCTGCGTGTAGAGCAATGGAAAAGAGCTAAGTGGTTTGCAGTGCCAGCCCTTTTCCAGTAAAAAAATGTAACAAATATTTTAACTTGCAACTTACATTTCTGTGAGAGAGGATGTATTGTCCTGCTAGTCATCTTAGTTTTTTGTCAGCATTGGTATTGGTGTTTTTTTAAACTAGAAGATTTCTAGTTTACTTTACTAACTTTAAGTCAGTCACATTCAGTTCACTACATAACCTTGGCTTGCTTGCGTCAAGCTAACAGTTTAACATAGCCAGTACTAGAGGAAGGATTAACTGAACAGTAAGTGTTGACTCAGATCAGTCACTTAAACCACTTAACATGTATTGATCAGAAACTTAAGCCACAATGTTTTACAAAAGAAGTTGTGATTATAATCTTTTCTGATTTTTTACAAAAACATATACAGACGAAGTTGTATAATCTAAAGTTTAAGATGAAATAGTATTTATTAAGTAGAAATCAAAAATGTATTACACTTTGCATGAAATGTGAAAAAACAAACAGGATTGAGTTGTAGTTGAATTTCAGTGTTAACATTCATTCTGAGAGACAGCTGCTGTGCAGGTGAAAATGAAGCTCATATAATAGACTAGTCAATATAAATGTAGCAGAAAGAGCTTTTATTTCCTGCAGACAGTGGTCACTTGAGTACTGAAAATCTATGCTCTAGTCAAAGTACAAGTAAACCCATGAAAAATCACTGATGTGCAAGTAGAAACTATCATTTGAAAAACCAATTTAAGTAAAAAAAAAAAAAAAAGAACCGAAATTACAAGTTGCTTTCCATCCATTGGTGGCTTTTGCTATTGATGTTGACTGATGCTAATGCAGTCACATTCTCATTCTCAGTCTCCGTCCTGGCCCTGGCTGTTAGATATAGGTTATTGCTGGTATTTGGTCTGGACAAAAAAACATACTCTCTGACCAACTGTTAGAAGGTACCTCTCCACTGTGGCTCAATGCTGAAACACTGTCAGTGAACACAGAGAGTGAAATTAAAAGGAGTACTTAGTTTTCCTTATTTAGACTGCTGGAGTCTTACGTATACTAGCTTCAGCTGAATCTTCCCATGTATTCTAGCAAAGGATGATGACTTTTTACAGTGTTAAATGTTGTCACAATAACTCTGATGGTTATTCCATACAGAGAAGCCAGGAAATGCTATATAAGAACAGCACCAGTAGGAAAGTGTTGGTGCAAGTTGCTAAAATACGTTATAAGGCCACTTGTCATACCAGGTCAATTATAAATAATTGAGGCAGGATTTATCTCATTCCTTGAGAGTTTTAATTTTTATTTGTAAAAAAATTTTTTTTTCATAAAAGAATATTGGTCTCCAAGTTCAGTGCTTCAAAATCCTCAAACTTCAATGAAATTCTCAGGACCTTATCACAAGAGATATTAATTATATTGACTTATATTTAACAGTCTTATCTTGTAGTTTTTGCTAGCCATTTGGTGCTTAGTTTCAAAAATGAAACCATTGAAACCATTGCAGTTAACATATAGTTTTGATATTGGAATTTTGAAACACATCTTTTTATTTGATTAGTTAGCAAGTTAGTAAGGAGGAATTAAAATAAGAAATACGCACTAATGTTATATGTTGAAATTCAAGATGCCTGTACTCAGTTCATGCATTATAGTTCCAGGAACATTACAGAAAAATATATATTTACAAAAAGCAACCTTGTCCACAGTGGTTCTGTCTGTCATTGCATCATCAGGAAAGTCTATTACATGCTATTGTAATTGCAGTTGCTTACATTCTGACCAATATTTTCCTTTTATGGAATATAGATTTTTTAGCATTGAAATGGCTGTCCAATATTTGGGCTTTAGTCATCAGTCTCTGGTCACTTAGCCCTGCCAAAGACAGATTACCTTAAACAAATTTTACAAGAGAAGCCAAAATCGTTTTTTGGCACTTCAAGCCACACAAGGGGCAATTCTCAAACAAAACAAAAGGGCAAAAAAAGAGAAGGAAAAAATCCAGTAATGCTTGTTACCAAACACACGGCTGCCTGCCACCATTTCCTTGACTGCCAAGTGATATTTACCACAGTGAACTGAGGAGAATCCTTCCTCTTTTGTCTTGTCCATCTTTGGAAAATCCTCTCATCCAGACAAGCGTAACATGGGGAATTGGATTTATGACATGTAATATAACGTAAATAGATACCTGAAATTCTAGAGAACAATAGCAGACGCAAGAGAATATCTTTGCCAAGACTGTGGTCTGTGTGTCATTAAGAGTTTGTCAAATATGGCCCTCAAGGTGTAGAGCCTTAATCCAGCATGCATGTGTATAGTCTGCAGGGGAGTTAATCCTCCATTCAGACCCCAATATTAACCCCCTACCTACCTTTATACTTTCCTCCAGTCCTCATTTCCTTCCTTCCCTCCTTTCCCCCCTCTGTGACGCCCTCTAGTCATTCCTTTTCCCGGTTGACTTGCCCCCCTACTAACTCTGTCCCTCCCCAGTCATCCCATTCTTTGGTCATTGTTTCAGGCAGACAGGACAGAGACAGCAATTTAGTGTCAAGACTGTGTCTCTCTTTTTTAACACTTCACAGGGTACCTCAGCAAAGAGAAACAAGGCAGTTCATAAAACAGGTAGTGGGCAGAGTCGTAAAGATCTGTCTAGGTTTCCTCTTAATTCAAGTGCTGCTGTATATTGCAAAGAAAGATTAAATAACCACACTTTTTACTTTTTATACAAAAGTTAAAGTATAAAATTTTAATCAAACCAAAATATATTTACTTAAAATGCCCGTACCAACAAATAGGAGAAAAACATAAAATGAAATGTGTTTGATTTACTTCAATTTAAATACTGGCCACTGTGACCAGTCTCGTGCTTCTGTTGGTCATGCTTACATTCTCTGATAGGGTTAAAAAAAGGTTAATGCCCCAGTCATGCTGTGCTCATATAATCTGGGAAAGTCCAGTGATTCATCACTGTTCTATTCCATTTTAACCACTTGTAAATTTCTTTGATCTAACCTATGAGAAACTTCAAATATAATAAGTAAAATTAAATAAAATGCTTACCATGCTGTTAAAAAGTCCCTGTTAATAGTCTACAGACATGCTGGCATCTCTTTGAGGCTCAGCAAAGCAGTTCTTTGTGCTTTTAGCTAACGTCAGCATGCCTACATGCAGGGGTTCACACAGCAAACATTAATCGTGAGTTAAACAGTAGAAATATTCCATTCATGTTACAAATAATTCATTAGGAATGTGCTCTTGCATAGATGTAATCTGCCAATGCAGCATCTTGTGTTGGGCAAAAGGTTTAACTTTAGGTTTTACTGTTTTTTACATGATGACCTTACTTGATGTTGCTGGAGCCCCCTGCCTCGGTATCACTGCTGCTCTGCTGGACTGTCTACTAGAGCATAACCCCTGTCAAACTACAAGTGAATGGGAGGAATATTTTATTGCATGCTGTTTCATCATCTTGGTTTTAAGTGTAGCATACTAAAATTTGCTAATTAGTAATAAATAGTACAGCATAAGCTAATGGGAATGTCAGTTTTTCAGGTATTCAGTCGTAACAAAGGTATTGGACAAATTGAAATTTTGACCTTGCGATTGCACCATACTAAAAGGTAAGAGATCACAAAAGTACTGCATATCATTCTGTGGAAAACATGAATGTTCATACCAAATACCATGTTAATCCATTAAATACTTTAAAAAAACATTTCATCAAGTCCAAAAAAATGTTAACCTACAAATAGCATGTGAGGAAAAGAGGGCCCAGCATCAGTGAAGTGGTTGAGTATGGTTAGGTTAAGAAAAGACTGTAGCTTACTTTATTTCATAATTCAATTTAAAGTAAAGTGATTCATTGTATTCTAATAGTCTAATTTTGGAAGTTTTTTTAGACAATAACTTATTACAGGACAAAGTTAAAAATACAGAGAAAGGTAACTGAAACATTTTTCTGTAATTAAGAGATGAGCAAATATATAATACAACAAACTATCAAAAAGCAATTTTGAGAGCACCTGCCTTGTCAAGATCCCTATAAACGCCCCTGCCTTCTGTTTCTGAAAACATGTTCTGCTCCTGCCCCTCCCGGTTTTGGTTTGCCCTTTCCTGTGGCTGTTTGGTGTTTTTATGCCCTAACAACTTTGAATGAATTTTCTTGTTTACTTACCTGGTGACACCAGGCCTTTAGAGACTTTAACCTGCTTCACTAGATGGAAGGAATATGGAATTTTTGTCTCCTCTCCGAAAAGATCTGTTTGATCATAGTTATAGTGACTTGCAAAGTGATTTGTTATGTTAGTTTCTTGTGTAGAAAAAGAAGTGTGTATTTTTTGCATTCTTACCATGTAGCTGCTGCTATGAAGAGGCTAAAGGGGATCTTAAATAAAAACTGCAAAATCAACAGATAATGATCATTAGAAGGTGTCAAATTATCTGTACATTTTAACTGCATTAAACATGGAAGTTCAACACAGCTTTGACCTTAGCTTCAACAAAAACAGACTTGATGAAATTAACATGACCGCCCATGAGGTACTATACTTTCAGAACTGCAGGGAAATACAGCCCTTGAGGTGGCTGAGTCTATTTATAAGCTTTAATATTAGAAGTTAGATTAAAACAAACAACACAAGGTATCAGCCCAATAAAAAACAGTCAATAATGTATAGCTGCAGTGAGATATATTGGATATTTACCCATTGCTTTTTGATGAAGAAGTCAAGTAATGGTGCCAAGATTTTTAAGAATGCAGTGAGTGTCCTAAGGTGAGTCATCAAGGGGCCCTGTGATGGATTATGTGACTCAAGACAAACTTCTGGTCTCTCATTAGGAGCTCCTTTAGCCTTGATTTATTTTCTCAGTTTAATTGTTAGAGGAACATTGAGTTTAGGCTGCCAATTAACCAACTCTGAAATTTTATTTTAATCAACTATTTTTTGTTGCTGTTGTGTTTGGCCAACAAGATCTAGCTGCTAGCACTTCTAAATATATAGTTAATCAGCTTCTTATATGTTAAATGTAAAATCTGAAGTGAAAGTAACAATATGTACTTTGACATGGGTTGTGTTTGTGGATTTCTTTGACCAGCTCATTGACTTCCTGCTCTCTTGTTGACTTCCTGCAGCCTTGTTGTCATTGCCGGTTTGCTGAGCCACCTGCTAAGACTCCAACTCAGCAAAACTTACAAAACTTGTCTTCAATCATCAGTTGACCAGTAACACCTTCCATTAAGGAACAAAAATGTTAGGAAAATAAGTGTTAGGGCTGGGGTTGGTATTGTTTGAGAGCTAGCAAGATTTGAAAGGAAACATCTCCTCAGTTTAGCTCCATCTTAACTTTCCCCCCTTCCCTCAGAGCTCCTCCAAACACCATAACCCACTCCCCACTCATATGCATGCACCAATGTTATTATATCATAACTGCTTCAACATGGAGCGGAGAGAGGATCTCAGCACATCACTTTCAACTTTGTTCAACTTCATTACCTTATGTCCCATTCAACAGGTATGAAAACGCCTAATATTAATATTGTCAAAATAAATGTCAAAAAATGAACAAGGTCACAGAAAGACAGCAAGCATGGCATCACTTTTCTGGCCCTCCAACTCACTATTGTTGCCACTGTTGAAAAGCAAAAAGCAAAACCAATGTTTTGCTGGATGTTTTGCTGGGCAATGCTGGAGCTTTTTCTGCTTCTGCCTTTCTTTTCTTTGCCTGTTCAGCAGGGTGAGCAGTTACAAGTAACTGTGGCAGAGGTACTTTTTGCTGTTTCTTCCATTCACCAATAAACTTGCAATAACATGTCTCTGGCATATGATTGGATATTCCCAAGCAGACCACGAGGCAATGATTGGTCGGCGTTTTTGAAGGATTATAGCTACAGATGACAGATCTATTTCAAACCGTCCTCAGAGCTCATAAGTCATTGATTGTTGTCAAGGTGTAAAGACCATTTCTGCCAATAACAATTAGAACAATTAGCATTGCCAAAATATTTAATTTATTGCAACCCCCCCCAAATATTTTCTAAACAGAATTTGAATTAAATTTAATAAAATTATCACTAAATTTTTATCATAATATTTCTAAATCTAATGTCCCATTCCCAAATATCAGGAGGGGAGTGATTCACAGTAAGGAGGTTCAATTTCTTTTCTATATGGATGTGTATGCTCAAATGTCAGTTTTAATCAAGTATGGTTGGCGCTTGCCATAAAACTGCTCTGCTCCTTTTAAATTTGCTAGTTTACTTGCCAGGATCTAGCTAGCTAGTAACAGCTCACAAAAATTCTTAATTTTGAAAATGAAAAGCTCTGACTGTAATATCGGTCCAATTTATTAAAACTCAGATGTAAAAAATCAAAAGAACAAGTAAGCCTCAAAGTTTGAGGACTTAACAGAAGGCTTTACAGAAGGGTTGAATAATAGACTATTAAAACTACCAACTGACAATATTTGTTTTAGACTGATCAGTCATCTATGGTTTTGGTATGGTGCACTAGTAAAGTGGAATATATGTAGCTAGTTGACTTCTGACAAGTCATAGTTGTTATGTGATTTTTAGCACAGTTTAGTGTGTGTGACTGAGGTAGGAGACAAGCAACAAGAGCAGGAGGCAGGAAGACACAAGGCTTTATACCCCAGGGCATTACTACAGTCAGTGGAGTAATGTTACTTGACCTAAACAGACTAGTTTTAACAATTATTTTCTACGTTATGCCATGTAAAATGAACAGAATACAAAGTTTTGGACAGGGAAAGACTTTTTCTGTTTTGGAAAGAAAGCAGCTGTGTTTACACTGTAGTGGGGGTAACTTGGGGGTAGTGAACACCGACTGTAGTGTGGCAGTTGTGAATGACCTTGTGTGCAGGTGAAACAAGTGCACACACAACACTGGTAAAAACTGTCTACTATGGGGGGATGTTCCTTCCTACACCCTTGCGGCTGCTCAAAGCTTACTTGCTAATCAAGACTTTGGGACACTGAAAGTGGAAACAGGATAGAAGGTGAGGGTCAGTATGTAGGGTTTTACCAGTTAAAATCCTAAAGTTGTGATGGTGTTTCCACCATTGTTAGTTACCTACCACTTGTTTTTAGATTTACATTTAATTACAGGGATGATTAATACAGTTGTTGATGTATAATGTAAACCTGGGAACAACTGTGTAACACCTCACAATCAGGAAATTCTTTTATCTGTCCCAACCATGTGGTCCTTCAGTCACCTTGAACCATGACTGTTTCCTTTTCCTGCTGCCTGCATCCTGTCTGCTTGTCTTTATTACCGCACCCTGTCACTCATCCTTCCTGAACACACAGACTGTTCTAACAAAACAATATGGATTAATGCGAGAGGTTTCAGCCAATTCTTGCCCCCAAGCTGTAAATACCAACAGTCTTTGTTTGGTCATTAACATGTGAAAGTTAAACAGTGAAAATGCTGTTGCGAGGCTAGGGAAGGCTAAGACCTTCATTATACTACCAAACAGTTGTGTACACAGAACATCAACAACATTTTTGATTGATTTTTATATCACTTTCTGGGGTCCGCTTGGAATAAGGAGAATGTGTTTCACACATTAACAGTATAATGCTGCCACTGGTTAACACCGATATGATGCCTGTTTCCACTACACAAGGAACGATGTGAGGGTCTATGAAGTTGAAAAAGATGAAAGCATCTTCAAGGAAAGAATTTTTGTTTCCAATCAAATTAACAGGATTCTGGTGAAACTCAAACCAAGTTTATGTTCAAGAAATCTATATTATCGCCCAAGGGGCAAATTTTTTTTGCATCTAGCAGAGGTATATGATGTGCAAACCAACAGTCAGCGCCAACAAAAAACCGTATAGTATTAAACAATATAACATTTATTATCACACAGGGTCATCAGCCTGAAGACATGGACAAATGAGTTCTTCACTCTGTTAGTCCTGCATTTTGGCTCTATGAATCTAAACCTGATGAAAGCAGAGAGAACTCATTGTGGAATAGATGGCTGTGGTCAGCAAGGACTGACTTAGCCTTTCTTAAGGACATCACCTTGTAAAAGTGAGGAAGATCGGTCAGTACTATGCCAGCAGTTTTACTGCTCACTTTCACAGTTCCCTGCAGTTGATTCCTATTTTTAAGGCACAATGACCTAAACTAGCAAACAAAGACAAAAGTGAGCATGGATTTTAAAAAACCATGAGTAAAACATTTGCATGATCGCAAGACTAGTCAACATTAAAACCATGAAGCTTGCGATAAAAATACACATGTTGGTGGTTTTTTTACAGACATCAACACAAATCTCAAAAAACCTCAGCCGGCCTCGACAACCTGGTCACTGATGATCGCAGACAAGACTGGAGGATTTTTCCTTAAATTTGTTGTAATCTCTTTGTCTTGAACACACTGAAGAGGAAAGATGACTTATACCAGTCAGTAGAATCATACAGGACTGAGCCATGATTAGGTTTGTCTTTGCTCTGAGGAGAGACGATTAGTCATCAGCAAACTTATGATGTGAAGCCCAGCAGGACACATGCTCAACTTCTCCCGCATGTCTCCATTACTAATGCCATTATCTAAGTTTCAGAGAAACCAGCCACCCTGCCTGGCAAGGATGCCATTAACCCACATGTGTTTGTCATTTTTTGCAACTTTCCCACTCCTGCCACATCACGTATGCCCATTCTCAGGTCAAATCTTTGTTTATTAGGATTACCAAAGAGTTAACAGGTTATATTTTGATATACTACAGGTTATATTACAAGAATTTGCACATAATTGCAGTGTTTATTTCCATCCTTGTTATTAGGGGTGCAATATAACCACTTCTGAATATTCTAAGGGGAAGAATAAAAACACATGTTCTGAAAACTTTTATTTGACAAAATTAGTTAACAAAATACTACGGTAGGACTATATACATGTTATTTTGTATTACTTGTTTAAACTTCTGATTAAGCAGAACGTAGATTTCACACTGGGCCTCCATGCACTCATTGGCTAAAAGTTTACCATCATGATGCCACCATCATAACAAGGTAGTTCTCCTCTCCTGCATTGCCCTTGGCTTTGCCAGATTGTTAAAGACAGCATTCTCAATGGATCTGAGATGGGGGTTTCTTTTCCTGGATTTGGAGGAAATCGGGAAGCTTATGGATGCTGAGGATGTGCTTAGTGATGAATGGCTGCTGCTGCTGCTGCTGTGTGTAGTGGTGTTGTAGTTGAGCTCCTTGAGGAAAGTTGAGGAGTCCTATGTATTATCGGTGTTGATTGTCTTCAGTTAAGCATGAACGTGTCACTGCCTTCCTCTGCCTGCAATACATTAATCTCAGTTACTCGGCTATGGCACATCAAATACTAATACAAATGGTAATTATTTCTGGCTGCAGTAACTCATGGCAGCAGTTTCAATGTTATTTTTTTATCCTCCATACTCTAAAGAGCATTTCAAGCACTTTTTAGGGTTGTTCTTTATTTCCAATTTTGGCAACAGTTTCTAAACTATTTCGTATTTTAATTGTTAAACAATTATTTAAGCTAAAGAATGGAGATACAGTTAGACATCCACAGGCAGCCTCGCTTGAAATTCACTGTCCATTTTCTTTTCCCAGCACATGTGCAGTTGCTGCCTTTGTCCTGAGACCTGTCCATTAGAAAACTATGTGGACAGGTCACTGGTACTGTGTAATGACACAACTCTTGTCATGTTGACCCCAGCTGATCCCTATGACCACTGGCAGATTCAAACGTATTGTTTATCTTGTTATCTTAAAACCAAGTACAATGGCTTTGAAAATATGATGCTTAAGCTGTTGGTTAACATGAAATGAAAATTTGTTCAATGCTGATTGTAGTTTGTACGTGATAGTAATGTGAATACAGTCCAAGTTTCTTCTACGAGATTACATTTTTTAACTCTTATATTTATTGGAAGGTGTTATAGCACAGTCACTTTTCTCTTTCTCTCTCTTCCAACACACTCATCGTGACAGGTTGCCTTAGCTGACCAACTTACTTCTGATATACTGTTATTCTGATGCTCATAATTAATTAGGTGCTGAGCTGCTGACAGGACATCAGCTTGTGAGGCCAGCCTCACCTCATTTTTGATGTGGATTCCAGTAAGATTACATTTAACATGACTTCAGTCATTTTCTGTGAGGCTGTAACCTACTTTGGTGCACTAATGATTTGATTTGAAGATAACAGTCTGTTGTTAAGCAGGTACAACTTGTTGCAATATTTACCACCTCAAACTAATATGTTAACATACCAAAATGTACTTATTAGTATTAAACACAAGACACAGCTGGCAGATGTGAGTTTCTATTGTTTGTATTATTTTTCTTATTAAATAGTACACATACTACAACATCGTAGTACTTGCATTTTATTAAGTTCAACAAAGTTATTGCACTTCATTTTTAGGTAAATTTGTGTAAGGTTCAAAAGTACAGTTAATTTATATTGCAAAAAGAGTTCATTTATGTGTCTAGGTTAATTTGCTAAAAGTGCATTTGCAGTGTGTACACAGCTGACTGTTTACATATTTACACATTTATATATTTTAATTTGCACAGTTACAGGTAGTGTTGAATCTGCCTTGCTGAATGTCTTGTATTCACTTGTTTACTTCCTGCTAGTCCTTGATTGGT
>JAPZDV010000004.1:1113103-1151248 GCA_029814665.1 Acanthurus lineatus | reverse complement strand
AACTAAGTTACTTTTTAAAGGAGTAATCAGTAGTCAATAATCAGATTACTTTTTCAAGGTAACTGTGGCAACACTGGTCACTAATAGAAGTAGGATGAAAAACTATTTCTCCTATGTTACTAGACATTTTTCTTGTTGATAAAATTAAATCAATCATACTTTTTTTGAGGTTTCCTCTCACCTGTACCTGTGTAAACTCAGAGACATCTGGGTTCCTTTCTCTCCACACATCATTCAGTCCATTCACTCTCATTATCTGATGGAGAGCAGCTCTGGAGGAGTCACTCCTAAAAACTGCATCCTCACACACATCTAATTTATCACACCAGACATTAAAGTCTTCATCAATCACACCCTCTCCCTTACACATTCCCCCTAATTCAACAAAAAAGTTTCTCCTTTCCTTCTCTTCGTTTGGAGCATATATATTCAAAAATCTATATTTTTATCAGAAGATTTAAACTCAATCCCTAATATCCTCCCTTCAGCATCATTCTCACACACATTCACATCTTCAATCACTCCCTTTCTCACTAAAATGCCCACCCCTCTGGATTTTACTGTTCCATTATTAACAAAAACATCCCCCATCCATTCTCTCCTCACCTCTCTCACACACACACATCATCCCGGTGAGTTTCTTGTAAACAAATGATATCAGCTTTACAATTTAAATACATTAACTGCCTTTGGCTGAAGTTTCTTAACCCATTGGCGTTAAATGAAATAACTGAAATCATAATTAAAAAAACATAAAAAAGAGGGCAAAACGCTAACATATTTCATTTTTCATATTTCTTTGCATTCCCTTTTTCAGGATCTCTCCGTCCCCTTGGCCTTTTTCTATTTTTTACTAGTTCTTCAAAACTCCCACTCTCACTCTCCCTCTAACTCCCCAGGTACATTAACATAACAGTCAGAGTCTTCCTCTATATCTCCTGTGTCCATCTTTTCAATATTATCATCATCAACATCATTTTTCTCACCTTCTTTTAATTCCAGTCTTGGTTCATCACCCTTCTCAGGGTCTCCGCCTTCTACCCCCTCAAAGCTACCAGGTCTCTTTTCCTCCAACCTTGTCCCTCCTTTTGAACTCACAGCAGGCCCAGTCTCCTCTCCTCCTCTTCTCTCCTCCACCTTAGCAGACGTTTCTCCACCTCCTCCTCTATCACCATCTCATCAGTTGTTCTTGGTGGAGTCTCATGTCCTATGTTCTCTTGCTCATCTCCAGGACCCTCTCCAGGACTCTCTCCTGGACTCTTTTCAGGACTCTCTCCTTCTCGGGTGTGTTCCACTTCTGGCTCCTCTCCGCAGCCACAATTGTTCTCTGGATTCCCACAGTTTTGGCATGAGTAGTAGTTCCTGGCATAATGCCCCTGTTTCCCCCTTTTGTGGCAAATAAAAGTGGGGCAGTCTTTAACAATGTGCCCCGGCTGGATGCAGAGGCGGCAGACCCTTTCCTGTTGGTCATGGATAACTCTGAAGTACTCATGTCCCTCAGCCGTCTCAAACTTTGTGGAATAAGGTAAGGAGTTGACATGCTCCCCAAACCTTACACTGAGGAACCTAGTCCCATCAGCCACGTCTGTTCCAGGCCACTGTCGCCTCTTGATGGGGGATGCCGCCTCTACTCCCCAGGTCTAGAGCTTTTTCAGGATCTCAGTGTCACTGATATACACAGGTAAATTAAGAAATGAAACAATAATTGTCTTCCTTGAGATATCCTTTGCACAAACAGTTGTGTTCTTAATTCTGAGTCCATCAAGAAGCTTTTGTTTGTCTTCTTCCTTTGCCATTGTTACTTCATATCTTTTGTTATCTCTCCTTCTGCATCCCTCCACTCTGCCGCACTCCTTCTTGATTTCTTTTAGGAGTTCCATGGTGGAAATCTCCTCTTCTCCGTTTAATTCCACCAAAACAGCCAAAGTTTTTTCATACAACCTTCTGTCAGCCGTCTCCAAACTTTCTGCCATGCTTCCAGCCATTAGTAGTAGGAAGAAAAGAAAAATCACCTCTGAACCAAGGGAAAGGCAGGAAAACCAAAAACTACCCCCAAACAGTGTCAAAACACTGCTGGGGGCGAAAAACAAACAAATAAGCCACAAAACAATATAAAGGACTCAAATACAACTCAAAATCCTCTCTGGGAAACTGGTGCTTTCTGCTGCTTCTGCTCACACTCTCCTGATTGCTCTCCTGATTGCTCACAGGTGTGCGTGTTCAGGGTGCTAAGGCCATGAGCGTGGGAGGGAGCAGCAAAGGGGCCTCTTGTACCCGCATTCAGGAAACTGACACTGGCCTGATCTTGGTGCTGAATATGCTCGATCTTGGAAGCTAAGTGGGGTCGGGCCTGGTTAGTACTTGGATGGGAGACCGCCTGGGAATACCAGGTGCTGTAAGCTTTTGCCTAGTTTTTTTTTTTGGTTTGTTTGCTTATTTTTTCAATGAAATTAAACCAAATGAAAGTGATTGAGTGTATAACGTTAGATGTAACCTAATGTTACTTATTGATTACCTTAAGTTTACCTTAACCTCTCTCCATAGGGTCAAACACCCAAACACTGATATCATTCAGCTTACAAAGCTGCCAATATCTCTGAACATTGTTTGTATAATTCTCGGTAGAACATGTCACCTACCTTTTAAGTTTAAGGTAATGCAATGATTACCTAATGTGTAGCCTACACCATAAAACCTTTAATCTTTTCAGGTTTTTTTAAACACCTCAGAGTGAAATGAACACTCATGGCTTTACACATATTTAATTAGTGCACCCTCTAAATAGCAGGACAGCACTGTTCTGGACTTCAGATGTGGGTTTGTCGGTCAATAGCATGAACTCTTTCTGATGCCACAAGATAGCAATGTGCCAACAATGTGCCTGACCACACCTTATTTTAAGACCAACACTCCCACACTGTTGAGCACAAATTTGAAGTCAAATGACGTCACATGAGTCAGGATTGGTTTAAACCAAAGAATATGAATATAAAATGAAACAAAGCTGGGGATGTGGAGTAAGAAAGAAGTGAGCTTACCAGAACTCTGTAGCCTGTTTGGCATCTCTGCTTGAGCTGTTACCAGCATAATACAACCCAATGTCTGACTCAGCTGCAAATGTTCAACATGAATAATGGCTTTTGACAATGAAGGCAGATGGATGAAATAATAGAAGATATGATGTATTATATATCTGTCTGATACTGCCAATCATCTGTGTATTTATTTACAGCTGTAAGTATAAACACGGTGTAAAAATGGTCAGAAATAGATTAAATATAGCAAATCACTGCTTTGCTATTATCAACAACATATCAACCCAACATAGATGTTACAGATACATTTAGAGCTTTTAGAAAAGAGAGCCAATTTTTTTGGAAACATGTCTATACCTCATGTGAAAGATGCTTGGATGAGCCCCACAAGTTCTCATTAAGTTCATGGCTGAGTCAGAAATCCATGTGATACAGCATGATTGTGTCAGACAGCAGGGCTGGTTCAGTACATGAGGCACTGCTGGTTTCCCAGCTGCTGACGGCTGCAGTCTCCCAACAGGACGGAAAACGTCGGCGACAGCAAATGATCCTTCACACAGAGGAACAACAGAGCAGAGGTGAAAACAGAATCTATCTATTTCTCTCTCTATCTGTCTCCTCTCTTCCTCTTCCACTTCAATCTTCTCCTCATTTGTCCCTCCCCAACAATCTGGGTCAGCCTGGCAGTGTGACTGTCTTCCCTTCATCCATCCGTCCATCCGTCCTGCAGAGGAACACCCTCTGCTCCTGCCACTCACACACTGATTAGTTTGGCATTGTCAAAGCACCTGTCAATCACTTTGCCTGCATCTACCTACCTACCTGTCTGTCATTCAGCCAGTGTGTAGATTAATAAGTAGACTGATTAATGTAATGTTTAGACTTCAAAACAAGTCAAATGAGCAGTATCGCCAACTCCTTTGACTTGTTTTAAAGTTTCTTACTAATGCTAATGTTGTTTGCATCATTAGCCTAGCACCTAATTAATTACAAAAATGGATAATACCACACACATATCTATCTATCTATCTATCTATCTATCTATCTATCTATCTATCTATCTATCTATCTATCTATCTATCTGGAGGGTTAGGGTTTTTTGTAAATATATAATGTGTGTTTGTATGTGTGTGTGTGTGTTTATGTAACTGTACAAATGTTACATAGTAGTTCTGTAATTAATATGAGGAGATGCTACCCGTGAGAGTCTATGTAAACCATAGAAACTCATTTATGTGTGGAGTTGTTACATCAACCGCAAAGACAGGTCACAACAGTCAGAGGTTAGGAGACCAAAAACAATCAAACTAATTTAAAAACACTTATAAAGCATATACCTTGCAAACATCTGTAAAAAAGGACCAAAAAAAACAAACAAAAACAAAAAAACAAAGCTGTGAGTTAGATTACATTGTTCAATTTTTTTTTTCAAATTTTTGGGCTTTTTTCAATTTTTCTTAATGATCTTTATTGCCATATGCAATGTTGACTGACCTTGCCAGCTGTGTACTGTGCAGATCATTTCTGTAGTCATAGTTTGGACAAAAGTTAGGACATAAGTTGACAATCTTCACTGCCATTCCATGTTACTTTTCTACCCACCTTACCTTAACTGTGTGTTACAGCCAGAGCTCATCAGATGATTCCTTTATTGTGTTACATAATGATTTATGATTTTATTTGAAACAAAAACAAAAACAAAAACAATTGATTGGAAACACTGCCTCTAGTAAAAAATTAAAATTTTCCATGGATGCTGTAATGTCACTGCAGCAAATTTCTTGGCACATTTGATCAGCAAAACTAGAAAATGTAATTTACAAATGTGACAGGGCAGACAAAATTCTCCAGAGAAAACAGAATTAAACTCTGAGCTTCTAAAAACATATTTAGGCTGATGGAGTTTAAGATTTATAAGGGTGACAGTTGCTTAACTCCAAATTACTTCTGTGTTAAACTCATTGCCTTGTCAGTGTTTTCTTTTCCTTCTCAAAGTTGCGGCAGATAAAGTTACTTAAAAGCTGATTTTTCTTCCGTTGTTTTTTTTCTGTTTGAGTCTGTGCCACCTTAGGCTTCCTTTGTATCAGCATGGCGTGGAGTCCTTCCCCTTGCTGAAACTCCAGAAAGGCTATGTAGATAAGTGAATGTCACCAGAGTCTCCATTGACAGAGTGGTAAGTACAAAACCGGTGAATTTTCAATTTTGTGCGAACTCTTCCTTTAATAAAGCCTTCAGTAGAGACCTTGACAAAAACAACAAACCGCAGTTAACCTGCAATCCAATTTTTTCAACTTACACTGAGTTTATTTAAATTAAAATCAGTGTGCTTTCAATAAGACTAAAAGCCAATGCCTGTGTGTGTCTGTGTGTGTGTATGTGTGTATTTGTGTATGAGTATACAATCTAACTCTGCCTTGTGTGTGTGTGTGTGTGTGAGTGTATGCCCTTGACTTATTTTGACTGGTGTTGGGAAATCTGCGTTGCCTATTGCTCATCGAGAAACCATCTGTGGTGTTAACAGATTTACTGAGGAACAGGATTTAACACAAACACACACATGCACCTACAACACACACACAAGGCCACACAAAAATGCTTCAAAGAAAAAATTCAAAAAGTTATACCCTATGAACTGCTGCATGCTCTGCCACCAGGGCCCGATCCCTTCATGACTCTGCCCCTCCAATGTCTCCTTCATTTTTTACTTCAAGATTTTCTAAAGACCTTTAACTTTCTGGTTCCAAGTTTTGTGACAACAGGTTACCAGGGGCAGATTCAGTGTGGCTTAAGGGTGTAAGACCAAGTACCCATCAGATGCTTATTATTTGCAAACAGAGTGCATTTTACATAACTTTTATGAATCTGGGCCATGGTGGCAGGAGAAAAAGCAACGTAGCCCTGGTGTACTTCTCCCCAGCAACATTATCCAGCTCTCTTCCCAACTGAATGTGACTAATTACTACTTAGAGGAGGTGTCCTGAAGGCCTCTATTAGAGGCTACATTAACTCAACTGGTTCCTTTAAGCATTTAGAAGAGAGGTTTTGCTCTGAACTCTGATGCAATCTCACCTTTTTTCATTTATATAGCACACAGGTGAATTGCTTTTCAAGACTCAAGGCAATGTGGGAGTGATTAAAAGATTTAAAAAAGTCTTTACCTGCTTTGGATTATTAATGGTTATGGAGGAAATGAGTATTTCTATGGTTTTTGGATCCTTTTTAGGTTTCTCTGACCACCATGAGGGAAAGCTCAGCCATCCTGCAAAGGAAAGGCTTCTCAGTCCCCTTTATAAATCTTTGATAGGTAATTTTTTGGTCGCTACTTAGGCTCATGTTGCACTGCTTATGAAGTTGGTGAGATTTCTGTACCAATTATCATGACAATCTCCCTAATAACTGACATTTGTCTTTGTAAAAGGATACAGGGGTAACTAAAGTTATGAGGATTTATCAGCCTGAGATCAGTGTCCACCAACGCTCTGAACTCACAAGTTTTCTTAATTAAATGACAAAGTAAACTGCTTGTCCAATGTTGTCAAGAAATACAGTTTTCTGATATGACCCTTATATTTGCAGGACAGCCTAATTTGTCGCTGGGCTCTGGCTGAAACAGCTGATGCGGATGATCTCATAGGAGAACTCAGAACAACAGACCAACCAATATTTCCATCTCTAGAGCCGCACTATGGCAAAAATAAGCAGAGATATTTGTAGTTCTAAAGTTCTAAATTTGATTTAACTTTGTTAAATACACAATTTTTGTTTTAATATAATTAGAAAAATAATTCTATTAAAATGTATTCTTTCTTTAATCCAAGTTTTGCAGTAAACTCTCAACATTTTGACATCCAGCACCCTACAGATGTTTCTGCTTATTTCCAGAAGCAGTATGATAAAAACTATGTTACACAAACAATGGCAACAGTTACACATACAAATGCAGTAGCAGGTAGTTCCTCCAAACTTGCTACCTTTTTTATATGAATCAGTTTTTTTAAAAAACTTTATCGCCAAGGCATGTGTTATCTGTAAGAGAAATACCCTCATCAACACTGGAGGAGGAAACACAGGGTTTGGATCTAAAGCAGTAGGTTTTTGAGATCACTCTCCACCTTCAGACCAACAAGCCAAACCAGCCAAACCACCCGAGGATCAGAGGGAAGAGAGCCAGGATCAGAATCATCAGCCCAGCTTGGACTAAAGACTGCTCCTGGCTAATGTCCGGTTACAGGAAAATGAAATGGGACACTTACAGGCCATCAGTGCTGTTGTGTTCACATCTTCGCAGAGATCTGTCTCCAGCTAAATATGTGGATTAAGTTGTAACACTGGACAGACAGACTGTGTTCTGAGCTGACAATTTACATTCAGCTGGACCCAATTTCAAAAAATGCAAATAATTATTTCGTTGGTGTAGAAGTCTACTTGTAAATGTTTATAAGTATATAAATAAGCATATGCATTGATTTTCTCTTTTATCATATTATACTTTACTGTACTGTATGATTTAAAACTTTTATATCAGTTTGCAACCCTGTGTTACACAAGGATGAATAAAGTACCTTGTACCTTCTACTTGCAGAGGTTTAAAGCTCCCCTCACAGCTTCTGCACTGACTACTGGCTGAGCTCATTCAACATTTCCAGGGCGTGGAGCTCAGCTAAATCACTGTCTCCCCCTGGTTTGCAAGAAAGATTCCAAGCAACTTGTAGTGCAGTCTGCTGGCAGTGAAAAAGAGGGCATGACTGTCGGTGAGAGAGGCTAACCCCCTGTGTGTGACCAGGTGTTGGCAGCAGTTCCTCTGCACCTCCTGACTTTTTCTTTTAATACTGATCTCACTGTACTGTGGTAGATATAGTAAGTGAGCAAACACAAGCAAAAAACCCTGACATATCATCCTTAATTTATTTACATACATCATCAGAGAGCTGCAGGGTAGATGGCCATAATACCAAACACTGCTTGTTGCTTTTCCTCATTTTACTGTATTTGAAACCACAAACTGCAGACCCATATATTCAGACTAAAAGACTGACACATAAGCAACAGTAGCATATGAAAATTAAAAGAGCAAAAGTTTCTTCAGCTCAGAGAATTTCACAACATGTCTTGTGTAATCTGCTAAAGAGAACAGATTGCAAAAGATGTGGATAGAAATCATGATTCTAAGACTTGCTAATGTGTAACACAGGGTCCACAGTGAAAGGTTGCAAGTCGTTGCAGCACGTGGTCAATTAGACCCAACTGCAAGAGCAGGGCTTTTTTTTAAGATAGGAGAGTTTATGGGCAGATTTGTATGGATTTATAAACATCTGTATGATCCTTCATTTTAAGCTTTGGAGGAAAGCCCAGAGTGCAGAGACATTTACCGATGGGAGGAGAGCTCAAAGTTTATTTTTCAAGACCTTTGGGATTAAATGTGGATTTATCTACACTCTCGCCTTTCAGTCTGTCTGCATTAGCGAGCCATGGACTACCGAACACCTCTGTCGGATATTTGTAATTAGTCTCTCTGTCTATGTTGGCTGCTGACTGGAGGGCAGATGTACTTTAGGCTTCTTTATGAGCACAGGGGAAGAAAGGTGGAGAAAAGGAGGCTATGTTGAGTTCAGACTTAATTCAGAGGCTTTTGTTCTTGCCTTTGTAGATTAATACCGTAGTCCATTAAGCTTTGGACACTATGGCTGTCAGCAGTCATGGTCCATTAAGTCTTGTCTCTCTGTCTAAAGATTGATATAAATGAATCAATGACACTGGGATTAGATGATTAACATCTAGGGCTCACAAACCCCTAGATCTTGGCAGTTACACTGTACAAATCAACTTGCTGAGGTAACTTCTGACCAATCATACCTTTTTTCGTGTGCAATGAGCAATTGTTTTTACCAGATTCACTTTCAGTTAAAGTTGTTTGATTGTATTACAGTCATAAATAAAACAGTAGCTGTGAGCCTCTAAAAAACTTGAGTGCAACAAATACTTGTTTAACAAATTAATGTCTGAATCAAGATCATTGCAAGGAAGTTCTGATTCCGTCTGTGACTCCATTTACTTGCCCAAGTAAATCAACAAATGTAAACCATGCAGTACATTTAAAAGAAACAGCAGGCACTTTCTGCCAGTTGAAAAATGGCCGCATGTTCTTCTTCTTCTTTCTATCTTTCAAATGCTGTATAACCAGAAAAATCTTCCTGACAATACAGCAGAGGGAGTCTGAGTGTGATTCAGGCTATTAAATAGAAAGGAGTTGGGGGGGAAATGAGCATTCATTTCTCACAAATCATCTCTTCCAGGCCTCACAAAGTCAAACACTCACAGGTAATAATGCAAATATGCTTTACCCCAGTTTCTTCACAACCTCTATTCTACATTATATTTTCTTTTGCAAACAACTCTGAAAAAGGGCGAGCCTCATGGTGTAGATTCAAGTAAGTTCAGACTCAGCACACCACAAGAATGGCAAAACTGCTGATGCAGTAAAGGACTTCCACTTGGGAAACTAAAATTAAAATAATTTTTTAAAGAAAGTTCATTCAGCTTAAGAAACAGCTAGTATCTAAGTTAAAGCTGTTATTAAAATCCTGCTTGCTCTTGAAGCCGTGATATGCAGTAATCTGGAAAAAAAACAAAGAGTGCAAAAAGTGAGTGCAAATCCTGTTTCCTTTACAGAGCAGGGCTACTAAACATGAGTGCGGACAGATCCCTCCCTTTACTGTAAATCCAGAAACCACTCAAACAAGGCCTGGTATTGTTTTTTATTTTGTCCCTTTAATTCCAGGATCAGTGTCAGAGGCATTGATGCAGATTTTTCTTTAGAAGGCCAATTTCCTGGAAGCTGTATCCACCCATCCCATGTTCTCTTTGCTTATCTGTGTGGCTGAGGCAGCGGGGTAAGCAAGGTATTTCAGATGTTCCTCCTACAAGCGACACTTTCCAGCTCCTGGGGAAATCCTGAGGTGTTCCCAGATGAGATATGTAATTCCTCCAGCAGGTTCTGGATCTATCACAGGGTCTCTTTTGTGTTGGATGACCTTGAAAAAACCTCAAAGAAGGCATCCCAGTCAGCTCACTACTCACCCTCACTACTAAGGGTTATCGGGTCTGTCAAGTCTGTTTATTGCTCTGCTACACACATGCTTATTTGACCAATGGTTCAGTAAAAAATGTTGACGGATGTTGACAGGAAGTTAGAATTTCATGAACATATACACCTCTGAAACACAAACACTGGTACTAGCCTATTATCTGTGAGATGAGCTTTTTTTTTTTGGTATAGCATTACTAAATGTCCTTTTAATATTCTAGTGATTCTATCAAACAAAGAACAACATTCCTGTCCCTCTGCTCTACACTGTTTATGTTCTTTATAAAAACAACCCTATAAGTGAATATTTATAAATGAAGATATATGTATTTGTACACCACCCTATAGGTGGTGTAAAAAAGCAGAATCATGACTATGTCTGTTATATTACATTTCTTGAAAGCTCAGTTTACCAAAATTACAAAAACTACTTCAAACATTTATTTCAAATAGCTATGAAAGACAGCATCTGATATTCATTATCTGCTTGCTGTCATTGTAGCTTTACTTGTGCACAATAGTGATGTATGTTGCATCTTCAGAAAGTTTGTGATCTTGAAGTGATTTAAAATGCAGTCTGTGACCTTGTCAAGCCATGTGCCCACAGACACAGACCAGGGATCAGTAGGACCTTTTAGTGTGCAGTAAATGATAATACCGAATTTATACTCTAAGCACATTTAGTCTCATATTATTTTAATTGACTTTGCTTTCAGTAAGCTCTGTTAATTGTTTGCTGAAGATTAGACCACAGAAACTGTTAAACTTAAAGAAGTATTTAAGAGTTTACTAAGTAAAGAATGACCTTTCTAGCCTTTTGTTTCTAAAAAAAGACAGCAATTATCTATCAATGCTTTAGCAGTTGCTGATTGCATGGAAACATTGCACTGGTATATAGTAAGTAATTATTTCAGTTTAATTAGTTTGTTTAGGTGAAAAGCCTTTAATGTACTTTACATAAAGCAAGATGCCACAAGATGCCTCATCACTTTAATATAAGTTACAGTTCTGCTAAAACAGCAGCATTTTTAAGAGGAATGCTATGTGCTCTGATCTTAGCATGCTAAATTTAAAAATGGGCTCTTTTGTTTCATCACACTGTCAGTGATTATATAATGAAACTAAATGCTAGAGTTTATAATTAGCCAACGGCAAGTTTTGGTTTTAAAGAAATCTTAGTAAGTTATTTAAACAGCAGCACACTGTAGTTTTTAGCAAACTTTTCTTTTTCTACTTGAAAAGGAGCAAAAGATGCATTTTGTATGTGCTTTTCCTGGGAGTCAAGGGGTTTTCCTCCTTTGCACCAGTATGGTGTTTTTGGTGAATCATAGTGAACCTCAATAGGGGGGAGCAGTGTTTTTAATGGTGTGGCAATGCCACTTTACTTGTGCACTCCAACCTTGGTGCCAAGACTGAGTGTGTAATACACAGCTGAGCACTTTTGTGTCTTGTAATAGTAACACACAACTGAAAAAAGACACATCTGTATTTTGACTTTCTACGGGGCCCTACAGTGCCTACATGTAACAACTCTGGTAAGGCTTGGACTCAGGTACAGAGGGACACACAGGAGACTGAGTGAGGTTCAAAATAAAAATCACTGTCTTTACTAAAGTTCATCAAAAGCAAAATACAAACAAGGAATCCAAAACGCTAACAAAAACAGACAGGAAAAGGGCAAAGTCTCAGAATTCAAAAAGAACAGGCAAAGTTCAAAAAATCACTGAGAAAAAACACAGCAAATCCTAGAAGGTCAGGTCACGGGGAACATAGACAATCTGGCAAAGACATGAGGAACTGGTGGGTATATATACACAGAGATGGTAATAGGGTAATCAGGGGCAGGTGAGGTTGATGAAAGGCAGGAAACACAGGAAACTGAAACAACACAAGAGGTTAACATACAAAATAAAACAGGAAACAACATGACAAAAATCCAGAATGTTACACTACAGGGTATTTAAAGTTCCTAACTTGATAAATACAACAGGTTTTATTATTATTTTTTAACATGGTTACACATGGGGGTTAAGACACATCTTCTGCTTTCTTCTATGAAAAATTTTGGATCTATCAATCACAGGCGTTGTACCATGCTCATCACTGCTGCTTGTGCCTGGCTGACCACTGAAAGAGCATTGGGCATCAAGATGGCCAACAGTTAGCGCTGGAGGAAACATTGGAGGGATTCAGCCTTGTTTGAACCTCAGTTAGACCCAGACTGGGATGAGGATTCTGTTGTATGGCAAAATCAGTGATGTATCAGAATGGAGAGTGTAGAAAGCATCTTTTATTTGGTGATGTCTTTGTTAGCTTGTCATTAGCAATGGCTGCCACAGCGTTGGTGGTTGTGCAATATAAAACATCTGCTCTTGTCTTGGAGTGATTATTGATTGATTTAGGGAATAATGAAACTCCAGTATTGGGTTTATATCAAAGAACTACAAAATCTACCATCCTTGCTTAAAAAACTAAATTCAAGCTGTCTATACTGAAAGTCCACTCAGCCCTGGTGACAGACCAATTCTAGCCTGCCTCAGGTAATTTTGAATCTCATATCATAGAGAAGTACAGACATCTCCCTTTTAGTAGAGAAATGTGAAAACATCTCTCTAGTGACAAACTTTGCACTTACACAAGTCAGTATAGCCAAGGTCTGACATTTTAGGGAGCAAACACAATAAAACACATTATTAAGTGGATGGGGATCCTTAAGGGCAGATAGGTGTTATACTGATCTTTGTGGAAAAAATATTAACCATAAAACGTGGAAAATATGATGACCAGAGAAGTGAATTTGACTCTTTTGAGACATGACTGCACTGCAGTGTATTTTAGGCACAATTTATACATGTGAAATGAGGTGAAAGTTGTGAATGTGATTGTCTATGACTGGCTCAACTCTAACATGTCCTTACAGCACATAATAATGTACTCTTTCTGATCCTACTCCATATTCAGGGGAAACAACAGCTGAGCCAGCTGGTGCTTGGTCAGGATATAACAAAATTGCATTTGGACTGCAGTGTGTGCTGTACTGCAACATTCAGAAACACCGAGTGTTTCCCTGAGTATTTTGGGTTGCAGGACAATACATGTGGGATTAAGTTTACATAAAACACAGCATGCTCATGCTGATGAGAAGCGGCAGTATAGCTAATGTGTTTTAAAATGTCTGGCCAACAATGGAGTGCTATTAACATATTTTAATCATTCTGCGTCTCAATCACTTTGCATTTGGGGGAACTCGTTTGCAGATAGGAAGTTGTCAGGGTGATTGCCATGTAGTGGTTGTTATGGCTGTTATGTTACATTATGGTTATTGTCCTCCATGCTAGCTCACTAAACTAGCATTAGTAGAAACCAACCACATCCATGAATCCTGCAGCTACCCAGTCCTAGCCCGAGATGGGCATATACCTGGTGCCACCAAGTAAGATTTTACACATCATGGTTAACCTCTACCTTTCTAGCTGTTTCAAAAAAGAAAGGATGCTTTGCTGCCTTTTCATCTTTACTCTAGTAGTTAAACAGACTGGAGAAAATTCACAGTGCCACTATCATACAGTCATTGGCAGGTATTTGACAGCTTCCAGAAATTTTAAGGTAAAGTGTTTTTTTTCATGTTAACTAGTAAATGAGTTTACAAAGTGAATTGTTGTTGACGTTGTCATTCAATCTAGCTTAAAGTCAAAATGATTACTGACCATTGAGTTTGTTTTTAACGTCTCTCTTGCATGACACACACTTAAGTGACAACCAGATCTTGTAGCGCTCAAAAATATAAACATATGAATTTTAACTAGATTATGCAAACTGCAAATGTTCTGTTCCCTCACTTGGAGAAAAAAGTCCTGCAGTGCTGTTCCAGTGCACTACACCAATGGCTATGGTTATTTTAGTGTTTGTGTACTGCAGATGGTAGTTAGCAAGTTGCAAAATCTGATACAATTTTCTCCTTGTGTAGCATGCATATCATTTGTATAAGTTTTTCACAATACAATGTAAAATAAAAATTAAATTATGGCACAGATGAAAAAAAGCATAGATTGTAAAGAAAAGTACAGAATGTCACCATACTTATTCTTTAATTAGCCAGCTTTAGTAACATTGTCACAAATGTGTCATAAAAAAATTTCCTCTACTGCTAATAAACTACATCCTGTTCATGGTTACTGTGGGCAACTGAATGTGTAGCTTTTAAAATATGTATTACCCACCTGGAAACTTAAATTAAGTGGAACTGAGATAAGGACACACATGAGAGAGGAAGAGACAGAGTTCATTGAGGTGAGGCTGGTGTAATGAGGGAGGGAGTTGGGTTATTGGGTTAGACAAGGACAGAGAGCAATGCTGTAATTACAGAGTCCCTTCAAACCAACTTATCTGGTCTCATTAACTAGACTGCTTGATGTCACTGACTGTGTGGAGGTTGTCTCTCTTTTTCCCTTTCTGTTTTTTCCTTCTCTCATTTTTTACTTTTTTTCTTTGCTTATCACCAGGTCTTACTTCCAAACATGCTGAACAAGGGGCGCTCTTCTTGATTCTAGTCCTCATGAGTCAATCACCAGGTCACTCAGCCAATGCTGACAAGCATGTACATAGTGCTACAATTTTTGCAGAACAGATAACTTGTTACCCAAAAATATTGTTTTGAATTTCTTCTCTTTTCCCTGGCTCTTGACCCTTTCTCTTGTAATTGGGTGCTCAGTGTCCCAGCGCAAAACTTGGCTTAGTGAGAGTTCGGTTAATATTCTTTTTTTTGGTACTAAGGGCTACCAACCACAGCTTGAGAATGTTTCAGATAGAGCAGAAGAAAACTTTGATGCAGTTTAAGAGACACTTTGGCCTTCACCTTGCTAGCCCTTATGTTGTCCATGTTGTATTGTCATTTTAATAACAGTTGAAAAATCCACTACTAGTCACTAACATAGAGGCTCTAGCTTTGGGATGCTTAACAAGCTCCTGCTTCACACTAGGACAGATGGGACATCAATAGAAATGGGTGGATGTCAAAGGCTGTTTGGGAAAACAGAGCGACATCCCTTGTCCTGTCATCATGTCCAGAGCTGAAATTGGAAAACTGCCTTTGGTGCTGTACCCAAACTTCTCTTTACTGCACCCACTGCTTCACCACCACTGGCCTCCACAGTGGAGGTCTCCACAGTGGTGAGAGGCATATGCCTCATTTTGACTGGTGAGAAGAGGTGGAAGCAAGAGATCTATTGTATAGGGCCTCTAGTTCCTCTCCAAAAGAACCACTTGAGCAGTCCACTGTTACCCGTCTCACAGACCTCAACACACAAGTAATGTGGTCAGGATTTTAACTGGTGATACTAACATACATGTTGGTGCCAATTTTTTCAAGAGTTTGAATTTATGGCTTTTAAAAAGCATGAAAGCATACTGAATCCCAAACATGGACACACCTTGGATTCAGTTACATCATATAATCTTATGGCATTTATATATTTTATTATTGAGCTTAATCTGGCTCCCATTGTGTACCTTTTCTGTAAAATGACGCCATTTCTGTCCTTAGGAAACACAAAGAGACTGATGAAAACTGATTCAAGAGTTTGCTGTGTAAGTGTTTGCTGACATCTGTGATACACTGCCTCCATAAGCAGTGTGTGTATGTGTGTGCAATGACACCTCTTGCTTTTCATTAAACAGCAGCCACACAGCTTATATGAGCTCCATGGTTCATCTGGGCGACAGCAGTGCATTATCAAGAGATTTGGGATCTTGTCTGTTTTTCCATTTTTTGTGGCATGCTTAGTTCATAGTAGAAATACACAGTTAAAATTTTACACCACTTCTTCTTCTTCTTCTTCTTCTTCTTCTTCTTCTTCTTCTTCTTCAGATGTGACACTTTACCTGATAAAGTCTTTTTAACTATAAGTTATTGTGTATTTTTATATAATAACATAATTATATTCATAAATAATTATAAAGTTTTTATAATAAAAAATGTCTAAATATATAATTTTGACTCATGAAAGGACATTTTAGGGTTTAACTCAATAGCAGGAGAGAGACTTTAATTCTTCACACTTGTAATCTGTTAGTTTTAGTTTATATAGATCTATGTAACCTTAAACCAGACACATCTAAGAAATGCTTTTGCTTAGTAATAAAGAAGCCCTCATGATATTCTGGATATCCTCTAATAGTTATTCTTCAAAACAAAAAATAACATTTGGTTATGCATCTTTCAGCTATTACACTTCAAGCTGCAGGAAAAGCCTTCCAAAGAAACTAAAGGGAGCTGAAAGCATTGATATTTTTAAGTGTGAAGTATACATTTTGATTCTGGGTTTAAGGTATTGTTCCTATTACTTTATGGTGGTTGTATTCCTCTTTTATTGTATTTCTTTATCATATTGTTTCATTAGAGTTTTACTGTTGTCAGAATAATATATATATATATATATAATTTAGTCAAACTTTTCCTGTTTACAACGACTTGAATTTGTTATCTTTCATAATTGCTTTCATTGGTATCACTTACATCATCTTCTTTATGTCTTCTGTGACTTGAACTAATGATCTCTTAATGTTGTCCTATTCAGTTTACTTTTAAAGTTAGTTTGTTGTTGTGATTTTCTATATTAAAATCTATCAGAATGTACAGTTAAATTTAGAATAAATTAGGATGAATAATCCACTGTTTATGCTGGCATGATGATTTGTAATGTTTTTCAGCTGCAGTGTCTGCATGAAAATTGTGGTAACACCTTTTGTTACTTTGCTCTGCAGCTCAGAGGAAATTTTTCATTCAACATGAGACAGAAAACTGCATGCATATGCCTCATTTTGACTTCGATACTTCAATTCACCTTCTATAGTTTTAATAGTAATGAAACACGTAGCATTATGGGACAGGGGGTGTTTTTTGGCATCAGTTCACAAAAACTTCACATGAGGGGCATGTTTAGCTGTGTGATATTTTTTACTTCCGGTGTAGTATTCTTGAAATCTGTAGCCAGTCCACATGTACCTAAACCATAGATCTATTTCATGTTTCCACCATGGACAGTGCACTTAAATGTTGGCAGGGTTGTTTCAAGGGCTTGAACAGCCATCGCAGTTGTTAAGTAACAACAGATGAGAAACTGAGAACCCGCAGAATTTATTAACTGACACATTGAAACATATACTACATTTACTGCAAGTTGACAGCTTAATGTTAACCTTTTTCTCTGCTCTGATCGTTTACACATTCTCTGTAAACAAACATTAAAAACTGACCTATGCTTCTTTTACAACAAGAAAACACAGTGCAGGATACTTAATGCTGGGTTTTCTCAGTATGTGGTTGTTTATTGCGACAAGGACATGAGCTTTGTTTGTGAGAAGGCTGCAGGCAGCAAGACAAAGACTACTGGAAATAAAATGGAAGAGTGTAGGAAAACCAACACTACTGTGTATATGACAAGATGACTCTGGTAAAATGACCTAATGAACATGTTGCAGGTACTCTTGTCCACCCTTTGAGAGCTTGAGTCTTCTTATTACCAAAATAGAGCAAAGTAAACAAAATAATGTGACAGAGTGTAGTGGCTTTGTTGGTACCAAATCACAAATTTTGACAATGAAAACAGAGCAGTTATGGTTCTAATGTCCAACAAACTGAGCCAAACTGAACTGCACTCCTCAGTGAAAATGTAGCTTAATGGGGTCTGTGGCAGATCAACTAAGCTTTCAATACAAATTCAGACGTCTGCTGCCTTCACTATTATCACTGCTAACGTTCAGAAATAAAATCAGTCTTAGAGGCCTTGTTGTTCTCACTGAGTCCATCCATCCTTGAACGAAATTAATCAAGTGGTGGTTGTTCTAGATGGGACAATAAATTGACCATGAGCATGTTCAATCTCTGTATCTATACATTTACTAATTATAATGAGCATTACCACTAAACACTTTACCTTAAAGAAATAGTCACTTAAATCTAAACCATGACCTTTTCCAAATCTCATTAACATGTTGCTTTCGATATGGCACTTTTCAAAAGATTTTTAAATATGTTAAATAGGGACTTTGAGTTAAGCCATACAAGTTTGACTACAATCCCTAAGCTTCACTTCTTTTTGTGAACCAATTGTGCATCACCCACCTCCATCACTGGATACTGCTCTTGTTTTTATGTCAGTTTGGGAAAGTGACTGGCCTGAAACCACATAGCAGCATCATCTGTCTGTGAAAGAACTGACAGATGATTTTGTTGCTGTTGATAGCAGTGTTAGAACAAAAACATTTCTACATGTTGTTCTGAAGGCCAGATACAAGTAAATGTTAAAACATGAAGTATTTTTTTCTTTTAATCTAGAAGACAAGTGATCCAGATAGCAATTTACCCTTCATGTTATGCTAGAATATCATGGTATGGTTGCTTATTATTATCCCCTATCTCATTATCATTCTCTCTATGGCCACTAAAATTTAAGTGACTTTACAACCTTATATTATTTAATTTTCTTTTTTTTTTTTTTAGTCTGAACCATTTCTTAGGGCTAAAGGCCTTGGCAAATGTATGTTCACTGGCTGCAACTCAAACCAGTTATAGCGAAAAATAAAGCTATTTTCTATTTTTCATTGAGAGCTCAACTCAGTTTGCTTTTCAAACTCTGGAAATGTGCTGAATTGAAAATGTGCTGAGTTGCAAATGTGCTTTTGTTATTTTAAATATTCTGCTTATTAACCAAAGTCGGTCAGCATTGTTGGCTCACTTGGCTTTGTGTATGACTTGTTAGCCAAGTCACTGCAAAAGCCAGTAAACACAGATCCTGTCGCATCCTCCTGTCCCTCTGTCTGTCCCCTTTTGTCTTTCTGTCTCTTTCGTCCTCCCACTTTTGAGTTAAATCCCTCTTTCTTTTACTGACTCCTGCTGCACATTCGGCTTATTGTCTGTGTGTTAGTCCGTAGGGGAGGGTAAAAATCGGACTAAGGTGAATGAGGGGAGTTGAGAGGAGAGAGGTCAGTGGTGCTGGATGAGCAGCTGAGGATGAATTAAGACTCCCACTGCTTCCCTCTATAGTGCTAACAACCAGGACCAATGCAAATTGCTGTTACTGGCATGCTGCTACAAATCTCTCTCCTTCCTGGACAGAGACTCAAATGAACTCTGGGCTTTGAATGGAAAAGATTTGGAGAGACAGTGAATAGAGGGTATATACGTCTCTGATGTGAGATCTCATCGCTCTTTTGAAAACCAGGTTAAGCTTTACACCCTTAACATGAGGAATTTTTAGACAACCCTAATTTTTGATCAAAGGAATAGTTTAGGTTTTGAGGGTCCAGGCTCAAACTGAGATTTATGAAAGATTTATGTTAAGTCAAACATATATTAAAGGAATACCATAGCTTAAACAGTGATAATTTTTTTCTCGCTTACTTTTCCAACAGGAATTACAGAAAGCATTTTATGAGAAAGCACTTTTGGCAATTACAAATTTTGAAATGCATCCACTCTTGACTGTCAAATGTGAGCTCTGATATCAGATGGCAGTTTGGATTTTATGATCCACTGATATTTAAAGCAACAGGCAAATGTTTGGTTTCTTTGATCTACATGGAACCACATTATCCTGTATTAACATTGCATATACTATATACTGTTTATATAAGATTGCATGACGAGAGAGTATGGCAATTTTTACTGTAAAGTAACTGCAGAAAGTAGTAAGTGAAAGAAACTACCTAAAATCTGTATTTGGTCTGTTTAGAGTCTTAGTGACAGCAACTCCTCAATCTTAGATTGTTAAAGGGAAACTTGCCAGTTCATTAGCTGATTTGTAATTCAATGTAGCATGTGCATATGAACAATGGCAAACTAAATTGCTTAGTGAAATTTGGGCTTTAGTGTACTGATGAGCTATAACTGTAAAAAGGGGAAATTGGACACCATCCACCTCTCAGTAGGTCACCAAACAGCAGGAGTTTGTGTTGGTCTGCTTCAGTGCAGTGCATTGTGTTATTGAAGGTTTCTCCCTTTTGAACAATGGGGAAAACCACAGCCCTTTTCTCTGTTTACCTATTTCTAAAAGATCTGCATCTTTCTACCAGTTAAACATGTCAGTTTTATATAGAGACAATCTTTTTCAGCTGTGAAATACTTTTTTAATTTTGTTTATGAGCGACTGCTGACTGGGCTGTTTCCGAGCAGTGCTAACAATGATATGATCTGAGACACCTTCGAAACGGTTTGACAGATTTGAATCCAATCCAAAGAAATCCCTTTGGTGTTACTTGTGTAAGGCAGCTGAAGGATGTTCACAGACAGTCACACTGACTTCATCCGCCATGCTTAGCCAATTTTGTTATTGTTAACATTCATAATAATTGACAACCATGTCTCTTCATATTGAGTATGCAGTGCATCCTTAGCGACTAAGCCTGACAACTGCTGAATGAGCCAAAGGGAGATTTTCAGATTGGTGCAAGAGCAGGACCAGCATATGACTAACAATCAGATTCACTGAAATTTAATACACACTTGAGTCACACTGATGTTACTGTATAAGACTTCTGTTTTCTTAAACTATCAACAAATGGTATTAGTCATAATGTCAAATTAAATAAATTACTACAAATGTTGGGCTCCCCACTTGCTTGTAAAGATGTGACTGTAAGATCAAGATTGATATTACACTTTTAACATCAGGAACAACTGGTAAAGGTTGAGTGTGTCTATGTTTTTTTTTTAACTTGGATATTTTTTTTATAGTTTTGACCATCAAATAATAAATAAATACTGAAAAGCCAAACTGTTTAATGTTTGATTATTCATGTATTTTTCACTATGACAGAAACAATAACACAATGATTAACCAAGCTTTAGTTGTCATAACCACAGTTTTCCTTCCATGTCACTTAGCTAACAGTTTGTTAAGGTGAAATAAGTTGAATCTTTGCAGGGTGAGGCTAAATATTTTTTTTTTGGGGGGGGGGGCACTTAAAAAAGATTTAGAACTCGTTTCAAATAAAATATTTACTAACATGTATCAACACATGTACTGATCAACTCTTTTGCCTGTGAATAAGGTGGTAGTGAAGTCCACAAGTGTAGTTTTATAGCTTCACAATCAGATATAAACTATGAGAGATGATTTACAAGTTAAATGAGTAAATTTTAAAGAACATAGCATGTTTATTTTTCCACATAGTAGAGTAGTCTAAAGCATAAGGATTCTTTCTTTTTATAAGCTGATGTCTTAGACCTCCGGAGAGTGGTCAGCAGCAGCGATGATGGCATCATTACTGTCAAAATGACCCATTTCTTCAGCACACGGTAAGAACAGGGCACCCTCTCAGTGCTGTCAGTGCGTTCTCATAGACCTCCTTGGTCGATTACCCAAGAGCAGTGTAGACGGTGGCTTCAAAAATGCAGACATTTTTCCTTTTTCTCAGACAACACTGAAAAAAGAAGTAGGACAAAAGTTAACTCAGACTTTCCACATCCTCACTTAAAGAACTGAACTTTACATGCATGTAAAGCTAAGAGCTGTATGACTCACCTCCTTCCTTAGGCCAGGAACTCAACAGTCACGCCTTGTATATTACATTCACTTTTACTTTCTTTACTTTGCTGCACTTAAAATGTGAGCAAGAACAAATACAAAGGAAGTTTCTGATGTGATGAGTTTCTAAAAGGAGACAGGATTTCTTATAACATGCTACCCTGCTACTGCTGTCTGCTGTGGAGGGGAGAGTTGCTCTAGTTTCTCGTGATTGAAAAGAGGACACATACACACAACATAAAATACACACACAGGCACACACATGCAAGCATACAGATGCACAAACAGTCTTATATAAGTATTTACTAAGCCATTCTGGTTAAGACATTCTATTGATGGGTTAGGTCTTTGATGGGGTCTATTGATGTCTCAGAGCTCCTGCTGGTCCACAATAGCAGTGACACAAAAATAATCTTTCAGACACACACACACAGCACACACAAAGTGGATTAAGAGTTAATGAACTTCTTTTGCCCCAACACTGGACAACACACACCCTCTTGCACACACACACAAACACACATAATTAAAGTGACCCTTCTTTCTCCATTTTTTTTTTCTTAGAAACACTGGCAGTTAATAGGTTTCAGCCCTCATTCATCAGCTATCTTCAGCTCAGTGTATTACTGGCGGAGGACCTGTCTGACAGCACAAAAACACAACAAATTATTGTAACACAACAACAAACACAGATCACTGCCAAATCCTCCAAAAGCCTGTAGGCCCTTTTCCATTGTGTCATTAAGCCGGCCATAAATCAATACTATTATCCTGCCTGTGTTTATTAGCTGATATAAATCCATACTCATTTCTCTCTGCTGCTTGCAGCTCCATCATTATTCAGACAGTGATACAGAGGATTGTGACTCCGCTCTCATACTATAACTTCCATGCAATGTTAATAAGGTTAAAGCAACATTCAGATTGTATTTTATATAGGCATGAAAGAAACAAGAGCTGCTTTATTCATTTCTTGTCTCAAGTTTGTTGAAAGTATTTAAATTTGAAAACAGTGGACCACAGCAGCTTACAGAAAAGAAATTAGGCTAATTAAAAATAAACTTACTTAAGGGAATTTTCACTATTTGTAAAATCCATAAAACAAACTACAAACTCTTCACATTAAATATTTTATTTTTTGTGATTTTTCTCAATTACATTCAGATATGAATACAAATGATTTGAAAAAAGAAGCAAAAGGAGTAACCCCTCAAAATGTAGTTTTCCTTTGTTGCAAGAACAAAAACTGACCTTTTCAAGGTTGCTCCTGTGTGTTCAGCTCTCATCGAGGGCAGCCTTTCTCTATAATATTTTGTCTGTTCTTTTCATTTAGGTGGTTATTTTAATAGTACTGAGCAGCACTGAAAAGAAATAGTTTCCACGTTTTAAAGGAGTGCAAATGTTATGACTAGCCCTGACATACCCTCCTGGTATTGAAATATGAAAGTACAGAACGCCCACTCACAGATGAAATTGGTAAACAGCATTCGCCCCAAATCTCTGAATGGACTCCTGGTTCACTGCCTCAAGGACTCAATTATGTTTTCAAGGTTGATGAAAAAAGAAATTATTTTGTAAAAAGGCCATCCATTGTCTTGAATGTGATCGGCTCATGTGAAGGAAAGTCTGCCAACACAACAGACTTTATCAGATTTTATTATTCATATGCATACCTCTCAGTCTCAATCTGATTGCGGCTTTGAACACTGTATCCTCTCTAATGACTAATTTAATCTGCTTCATTTTAACTTATTAATTTAATCATACATCCATTTTCAATACCCCTTATCCTGTTCAGGGACTACAGGGGTCTGGAGCACATCCCAGCATGCACTGGGCTAAAGGTAGTTGGTTTAATCAGTGTTATCTAATTATTCATTATTCCTGATGATCCGTAGTGTTTCTCTATGGCCCGTGGCCTGTCTTTGGGGTCATTCATTGTGTTATTGCATTGATAATCATGAAATCAATATGGAAAAGCTGTAAAACAAAAGAAGCATATTTTTTTATGATCCCATCATAAAGAATCCAAGGTAAAAGGTCTTCAAGGAAAATACAGTGAGATTAGAATGTTTTCTGAAAACAAAATGCGACCACATATCCCTTTTTAGATTATTTTTGTACAGAACCATATCTAGAGGTAAATTCGGTAAACTCATGAAATGTAAACTAATCCACTTCAATATAAGACACTCATAACAACTACACTCCACTATGTACAATCGAGCAACAAAGTCTGAGGAGGGGTGGGAGTCTTTGGAGGTCAGTGCTGATGCAATGCTTTCACAAGAGACCAGAGAGATTCAGACCCACGCTAAACCAGTGAAACTCAAAGTGTCAAACCAACAATCTTCTCCTCAACTTAGCAACCATGTGCTGCTGTTTTCCTTAGCCTCATCCTGTACTTTCTCTCTAAATTTGGCTAAGAACTTTTTGTAGCCTGTACCTTACCAAGCTGTGACTGTTTCACAACATAAAACCCATGTTGAGAAAGTATATGAACCAAAAGTTTGGTAAAGCTTCGAGGAAGAAATGGCATAACAAAAGTGAGGACATTTGTCAAATAGAAATGAGAATGTCTTGCAATCTTTAACCAAATACAGATTTTACGGAGCTTTAGTTTTTGATGCCAACAAATAAATTGCTGGATTTGCATTTTTTAGAAATATCTATAAAAGTAACCCTCTGTGAAAGACTGAGTTATTGGAGCTGTAGTTAGCTTGAAAGGGATGTTGGAACCCTCTGTTTCTTGGCAAGTAACAGATCATTGATAGCATGTGATATCAAAAGATGCTGCACAAAAGTCGGCCCTGCTGGGCCATTGTTGTTTTCAGCTGATGTTCTTTGATAAATAGCTTTCATTTAACTTCCCCTAGAATCACATATTATATTTTTTCTAAATCTTTGGTAAATATTTAGAGTTGTATTCTTTAGTTTTGTGTTTCCCTGTCTCAGGTCTTTAAACTAAGCTAGGCTAACTGCATCCGAAATCCAGTACTGTGATAAAAAGACAACATTAAATCTTTTCTTTTCTTAAAGTTTCTTCTGAGCTATATATTTAGAAAAGTAATTAAGTTTTGGTCAGTCTGGACCAAGCTCACCCAGACTTTAATAATATGCAGTAATGGCGACACATGGACTTGTGCTTCCTCTGTTCCATCCTCTGGCTGTCTGTAATGCTGCTCTTGACGGAGCACAAGCGCCACCCTCCTTGCCACTCACACTTCAGGTCCCTGAGGAAACAAAAAGAAAAAAAAAAACTTTAAGAGCCATGATGCAATTCTAGAAGAACTGAGTGTAAAATATGGATGCAATTCATGCACAATCAAATAATGATCTTCTCAGGGTACATAAAGGCCCTGCATGTGCATGATTACATTAACATTTTTGAGTCCCTCCCAATTTGAGATAATCCAGTAGGTTTTTTATGAGTGTTGTGCACTGATAATTCTCTCCACTCTCTGGAAATGATGACATTATTTCACATATTTTACCAGCAAGCTAGATACATGGTTTTCAGTGGACAGTTGCAAAATACTGTGAAAAATACAATGATAACTTGATGTTGACCCTCTCTTCTTTCAGTGGAGACAAGAAAGAAACAAAACCTTATCTCAGCTTCCATTAGATCCTGTACTACGCACTGCTGTACTCTGCCAGAATGCAGTTAGTACTCATTTTACTAAAATAACTTGCAATGATATCAATAATAGTAATACTTATACCTTTCAGACAAAGTGCCCATAAACAGTGAACTTCAACCTTGCCTTCTACAAATGATGCTTATATCAAGTAATTTGCACCTGCTAATTTGTTATTTCAGAAACTGCAATGAAGCAAAATATGTAGTGTGAGGGTTTTTAATTTTTTTTTTTTTTACACAATCTACGCTTTACAGCCCAATAATCAATCAGATCATACTGGTTAAAGTTTCTTTTTATGTGCTCTGGTAAAGATTTTGGTCTTGATATCAGCTGGAAAGTTGACTTCAACATTTCAATGACATGTTACTGCATCTTTTGAAGGTTGAATCTCTGTTTGGGAAAACAGACACCGGTGAGAGACACAAGAAAAATATATTTCAAAATGTCCTTTCAAAAGCGACTATGGAGTTGTTGTGAGTAGGGAATGAAGTTCAGAATTCCCTATGAGAATCAGTGTAAAGTGTATAAAGCAGACAAGATAAAAGCTGTCTGTGGTCTTGCATCTCACAGAGACTCTTCAGGGCTGGAGCCGTTTTGGCCAGTGATGGGGAACTTGAGAGCAACTTGTGTGGCCCTACTAGCAAAATATGAGGACCCAGTCAAACAGACGGTATCATGAGTTTTATTCCTCCATTCAGCAGCAGGTCTCAATCCTGAGGATCAGGCAGCCACTCATCCAGAAAAGGCAGCAACACACAGGTCGTTTCATTGCCACCTCAAGTCTCAGTGCCATGAAATCACACCATCATCCACTTCATGCCCACTTTTTAATCTCGCCAGCACACCACACCTGTTCAGTCCTCCTAAAGAGAGATCTTTATACAGACAGAGCACATACAGACACAACCTTGGACAAAAAGAATGAATGACTTTAGCTCAACCGTGGCCCAGATTAGTCTTTTGAAAAGAATACATAAGGTACATTTAAAAAGACTACTTATATCGTCCTTTAACAGTCTGTTGACCACTGAAAGGACTTAACGCTGCATGGCAACATTCATTCATACATTCAAACAGTAATGGCAGGCATCCACACAAACAGCTAACCCGCTTGTCAAAACAAATGCACACATTCACACACTGATGAAAAAGCCAAATGTTGGGCAAAGACATGCAGACTGGGGAAGCCGATGGATCATCTTTATTATGAGTCCTGCTTCAGATGCAGATAAAAAACAGTAACAACAGACAGAGTCAAGGAAAGTCCCATCTGTGACACGAACTGTACAGTTTTCTTTTGGTTGCATACAGTGTACTGGAGTAAACAGACAAGAAACTCTAACCTTGAGATTAGCTCTGTATTCACACAGAAGCCCCTCTGCCTCCAGCTGCTACTGTAGTCTCACACAGCATGCTCCAAACACACTGCTTTGTTTTAAAGATACCGATCTGATGCTTCATTAAGAACATCCATGATAACTGTAAGCTCTGGAGATTGTATTACCACTTCATAAGAAGTAAATACTGTAAACTTTGAAAAAATGTTCTTCTAAGTTCATCCAACAGGGAGTCCATTTTGAACCAGTTACACTTACGCATATGCACACGCACATACATACAAACATATGCACAACATGCACACACAGACATTTGATAAAATTCAGTTCTACTTTTACTTCCATGCATTATAAGCCCTTGTCACTGGCACTAGGCAGTAACAATGGAGCATAATTGTGGTATTAATAAGAAGTCTGCACTGTGGGCTGCAAAGAACAATCTCAGATGCAAGCACACACACAGGCACAGGCACAGGCATACGCACAGGCACAGGCACACGCACATGCACACGCACACGCACACGCACACGCACACGCACACGCACACCACACTACACTTAACTGCAGTTTATCCCAGAGCTGGCACCTCCTACAGAGTTCTACATGTCAGCACAACATTTAACAACATGGCCTCCTGTGGGCTCTTTACTGGGAACCTTGTGACCATCTTGCTCTGTTTTATCTCACTTACACTTGCTAGATTTCTCTTATTATTTCTTTTCTTTTTTTTAAAGAATGAACTCCCTGCTCTGGTCCAGCCACACCATTCTTTACACTCTGCTTAACACACTACCACTGCCCAGTCGAGCCTCACACTGAGCTGCTCCACTGCAGCAGAGGGGGGGCTCAGTGTGTTGCTTAAGGGCACCTTGACACTAGTTGATGAGCTAAGAGTCATTTACTTTTTGCCACTTCGCAAGGCTGCAGCAACAAGGCTGAATTCAGAATGGAACCTTCAAGTGTCGTAGCAGGAGAACGTATGTAAAAACCACACGTCTTCTGCCCTGGGAGATGTCTAGACATTTTACAAAATTTGACCTTCCACCAGCACAAGAGGGCACGCTCAAGGATAGAGAAGGAGCAATAAAAGAAGGAGAGTAAAGCAGGCAGTCACTTGCTATGAATCAGAACAGATGACACTGAATTTCAGGGGTAAGAGAGAGATCTCCGCTGTCGCTTGAAGAAACCTGGCTTTCATTTTATGGGCCCTATTGTTCACCCAGCACAAACACAGTGCGCCAGTGGCGCGGGCATCACTGCTATCATTCACCCGGCGCAAGTGTCATTTTTGCCACAAGTGTACGATAGCAAATCCACTTGCGCTAGGTCTGTGTGCCGAGGGGCGGGAAGTCCAAGAAAGAAGGCATATCCCGGCGCATTTGCTATCGTACACTCGGTGGACTGGAGTCAAATGCGTCTTGCGCTCAGACCAACCAGAACCTGGTCTAAGTGCAAGGAGCAAATGTTAAACAGCCTGTACCGTAATATACGGCCAATGTGCTCAGACACTTCTCCACAATCACACACACCATTCTTTTCTGTTTTTTCCTCTCAGCAGTGGAAAATATTTAAGTGTGCACTGGACATATTTAGTAAAGTTGGTAAAGTGTACTTGGAAAATATTGTTCGATCACGAAGTATAAATTTTGAAGTAAACAGTGTGCATATGGGCGTGTGTGTATCTCGCGTTTGGCCAAGATCCATTACAACCCCCTGAATGAATAAATGAATGAATGAATGAATAAATAAATAAATCCTTGCAGATTCGCCGTCTGTTACATTTGCGCCGGGTGTAAGATAGTAATACACCTGCGGCACTGGCACACGGCGCAATTTAAAATCCCTGCGCCGGGCGCAAGTGTAATATAGGGCCCCTTGTATCCACACTTTGTTTTTTGCCATTTCCTCAACAATATATCATGATATATCTCCTTATATATCTGGTGTTCCTAATTGAAAGGCTCATATATTGACTCACTCAAGCTTTAGTATTAATAATCAGATAACATCATATTTGATAAAATACCAGCCAGAGGGACCAAACCAGCTCTTTTAGCGTCACAATTTAATGACATTGTGCCACCAATAGTTGTGTATTTTTACTTAAGTAGGATTTCTCATGCAAAACTTTTCTTGTAATGAAGTATTTTTACGTTTCTGTAGTTCTTTAATTAAGTTAAATTCTTAATACTTCTGTCACCACAGGTGGTCAGTGTAATCTGAGAACCACACACGCACCACCCACACACCACCCACACACACTCATCATACGCAGGCAAGCACACATACACAGACACATACACACACACACTCACCCACATGCACACACACACCCACATTTTTTTTGATTCCTGATTTATTCCGTAATGCTTTATTTTATGGGTCTATCATTCCTCTCTTTAATCTAGTAATGATGTCCTCGAATATTTCCCAAAAGAACTATTCAATTATAAATATAAATAATTATAATATTCTGGTATTTGTTTTTTTCTGCCTCCATATGTGTAAAGCATCCTTGGTTCCCCTGAAAGGTGCAATAAAAAGTTATAGAGTTTTGCTAGATGGACCTAATAGCCTGGCCTCGGAGTCCATGTTGAGTTGTGTACTTGTCTGTTTTGTAGCTTATTTTTTTATTTAACTTGCCTGCTGTGCACCAACTACAAGAGTCATTCAGCAGCAATTCATTTAAACTAATTAAAAGTGCACTAATTGAACTGTGTCACTGTTTTTCCTATTAATAGAGGCAAATGAAGGCATCTGTTCCAGCAAACCTATTCGAGATTATGGAAAAAAAATGACTCTTTTATTTTCATATTAGAGGAAAACTTCTGGATTTGAAAGTTAAACATTGTAGCAAAACACAAAAACATGACCAAACTATCCTCAGTGATAGTTAGTGTGAAGTCTTGTGAACATTTCAGATAAAATATTCTGGAGCTTTTGAACTTCCTCCCACAGCACATGCAACTTCTGGGGAAAAACAAAATCTCTACATGAGTAATACACTTGACTTAAGCACATTTTATCACAAAAAACACCCATGTTGTTAAAAAACAGAAATATCATTTAAATTCTGAATCCTCAAACACGTCAATTAAATATGGAACTTAATATCTCTCTGAGATGTATTTCTTTGTGTGGTATTTATCTCATTGGTCACAACTAGTTTCTACTTGGACTAAATCTATTGGCTCCCTCTCACCCCAGGAAGATGTCAAGATGTCAGGTCTGGATGTCAAGACCTAAAGTCATGCTATTAAAATCAAACAGTAGTGAAAGAACTGGGATATTTCTCATGGATCACGGGGCAGGAGACAAAAAATTATTTTCTGTTATTCATCTCAGGATCATCTGGATGACTGACACTCTCCAATCTAAACAATGAGTCATGATGCTGCTATAATGAGACCCAGCCATGGTATTCAAAGAGGCCAGGGAACAAAATAGAGTTCAGGTTGCTTACTTTCTGAATCACTGGCCCCAATTTATGTTACAAAATAAACTATTCACTCACATTTGTGAAAGTTTAATTAAAGAAGCATGCTTCAGTGCTGCTCAGATCTCTTACCTTTTGGTTTAGCTTCATAATAAATAAACTGGCTCAGTACAAATGTTCTCTTTTGTCACAAAGTGCCCATGAAGAAAAAAGGATTTTAAAACAGACAGCTATTATCAAGCAATCTGACTGTTTTTCAGCCATGATAACAGCATTAACTAATGCCTTTGTACTGTTCTCTATCACTGTGTTTAAGTAGCTCAGACCTGCTTCTTTTTGTATCTAGGCAGCACAGTTAGACATTTACATCTTCAAGGACATTTCATAATTTTGACTGCTACACCTGCTGCAAAAAGAAAACTTTTTAAGATAGAGAGTCCAGTTCCCAACACAGCACCTTTTAAAATCATTTTGGGTCCAGTGTTCTCCCTAAGATGTTGCAGAACATCAAAATAGTACTCAGTGTTAACAGTCTGACCCTGGGGGACAAATTCAGTGCACAACCTCGTGAATGTCAAGGAAAACCACCCTTGGTCACACTCCTTACATGACATGCCTTCATCTTTCTTGCAGACCGCAGGCTCTTCCACCGTCAAAACTCTGAGTTCCTCTTTAAATCAATCCATGCCTGTTGACGGAGGTCCTTGCAGACTTTAATACTGCGCTGCTTCTGCTCAGGAGTCAGGAAATGGTAAATGTGAACATACCAGGGGTCACAGAAAAAGTGTTTAACTCGTGCTGATGATGACCAAGCTACTGTATGTAACTTGGATTTCAATAAAGGTTAATGCTCTTACCTGCTAATATTACTGTCCAGCTGCTCATTCATGTGCAACAAGAACAGTTTCCCAAATTTTGATTGCATTTACAAGTTAGGGTGTTCCATAGAAACTCTATTTAATTACTTACATGCAGCAAGAAGGACTCATTTCTTTGTAAAAACAATTGCTGATGAATGCTTTATGAACATGTATGTAAAATGGTTAAAGTCTATAACTAATATATTCCCACAATTTAAAGGTTTTAAAAAAGCAACAGCTCTCTCCAGGTGGAAATATGTCGTAATTTTTATCACTTTGCATCAGGCTAAAAAATGACTCCAGTTGATAATTTCATCCCAGCATACTAGGGCCTGTTGTGAACTGTGGCTAGATTGTAAGGAACTAAAAAAATATATTAGTATTATTAGACTGCAAATTAACTTAATGTCATGAATAATGACATGATACAAAACAGTCAACTTGTACAGAAATGTAGTTGGAGAATCATTGTGGGAGCACACTTCTTTTTCATGGAGTTCATGAGCTGTTACATACACAGACGAAACGGTTGTGAGACACCAGTCATTTACTAGTTCCTTAGCTTTTAATTGAAATGTATTTAGCTATTCATGTATTTACACGATTGCACACTGATGAACATGTAAGTTCCCCCAGCAATGTAAATGTGCTGGAGTTAGTTAATGAGCTGTATATCAACCAAGAACAGGAAAATCAATTCAGAGTAACTTATCTACAAACCTAACTGGAGCAAACTTAAAAGCGAACTGAGGCCCCTTTTTCTAATGGTCATAGTCCAGAGATGGACTGACTGGATAAATTCACTGTACTAACACAAACCAACCACACAGTTTTGCTGCATGTTGTGCGATGCTGGCCTCTACATCCTTCACTTCATTTAGTTCATTATTATAGACGCTTCAAGGGCATTAACCTGCTAATACCAATGATGACTTGCTAAAAAAATTGCTAATGGCTACGACCAATAATTTGATTTTAAATTTCACGTTTTACAATTAATATCTAATCTTTTTCAAAGGCCTTTTCTCTGGTAACACCTGAGTGTCTTTTTAACACCTGGTACAATTATTGCTATAAAAATAAATAAATAAAAAAAAACTTTATCCCATAAAGTTCTAGTGTAGTGTAAACAATACTCATTACTCCAGTGAGCAGAACCTTTCATAGGTCCTGACAACAGCAGATATTTACAAACCACTCAGCATTTAAAACCATTTGGTTCAAATGAGCAAATAAAAACTAATGTTATGGCAGAAAGATTCAAAATCAATGAAATATTAGTGAAAAACAGTGAATATAAGGTGACAGCATGTTTAACAAGAAGATTATCTGGCTAACCAACAATGTTACTGTACAAAATCAATATTAAGATTGTTATGCACAAATGACAGGCCATGCAAACTGTTAGTTGAACCTAGAAGTAGTAAATTGAATTGCTAATGTGATGTGAGACAGTCACTGTAATGCAAATCTATCAGTAAGTTCAGAGGGGTCCCATGTATTCATGCTGCTTGTGGTACATTTGCAATCCTGTGGTTTTCAAGACTGGTCTCATTCCCTGAATTACTAATGGTGGCTCTGTCCTGCTCTGGCATCTCATACAGATTCGGAGGGTTTTCTTTAGCGTGTGTATACACTTTTTTTTTTTAACAAAGTCCAGTTAAACACTTAGCTACTGTTTCATCCTATGTAGTAAGGTTACATACAAGACTGTTTTTCAGATTCAAGATCAGTGCATAACTGAAAGTAAAAATTTAAGTGTGGCAATTGTATATTAGAAAAATAATATGGAAAATGTACTCAGAATTAAGTAGTACCAGACATGAGAGCAGTGCAAAAGTGGTGCAGAAATCTGCACTATATATGTAAAATTTGTCCAGCCTCCTATTTATTTTTTATAAGAGTTGTGCATTATCCTTCACACTGACAGAAATCATTTTAAAGTTAAACTATAGTACATACAAGAAACAACTCTGGCCGATCTGCAGTTTGTTTCTGAAAGTCTTCACTCTGTTGGCTTTATTTGCCAATAGCAGCTGGAATCTCAAAAACTTCATTCCGAGTGTGTAGATGTTATCGTATTTTAAAAACTCACTGAACAACTCACAACACTGTGCGGGGTTCAAAAACTGAAGACACAAACCCACACAATCCCAATCTGAAAGCTTTCTGTTTTGTTTTGCCTTTGACTAATGCAACCCTTCTCCATATGCGCCCTGCAGGTGTAGCTATTAAAAAGACACGTCCTCCCTGAAAATGATCTGAATATTTGTTGCATGAATTTAATGTTGCCAAAGTGTAAATGTGAAATAAATGGAGGTCCAAACAAACCAATTTTAATACTCTGGATCAGACAAACCAGGTGTATCATCAGTAACTGTATTTACATACTATGCCACTGCCACAGTAAACATCTGGCTAAACAGCTGGTAGAACTGGCAATGAGAACAGTTTGGCTGTACCTCTAATCACACATAAACACACACAAAGTTTGCACATCCTTCTTACAGCTGTTTAAAAAGACGAACAGTTCTTCACCTCTCTGTATGCTGAGACTACTTGAACGTCCTAACATGAAAACACTCTGCTGCATTTATGTACACACACACACTCACATACACAAACATAGACCTAATGATGAATGTTGCTTCTTATGCATTAACTCACACTCCCACCTTGTTTCTTCTTAGATTTCATGCTTTGTCAAGCCCGGTGAAACACAGATACACAAGAGTTGTAATAAGCTGTGCTGAACAAACCGACACAAAACTTCAACCAGTCCCTCCACCCACTCTGTGTCTCTTTACATCTGTCACTCCAGTGTCTTTAATTTGCCCTCCTTGGCTTCTCTACTTTTCTGGAGTCTATTTGCTCATCTGGCTTTCTCGTCTCTTCCTCTGTCTACCTCAATTTAGCTCTCTTTGCTCATCTAGCTCCTTCCCTCAGTGGCAAACAGCTATTATGATATATGCAATCATCGTGATGTTGACAACCTACTGCTGACCTGCTATTTCAAATGAGTTCCTATATTACTTTTGAAAAAGCACTACTGCTGAGAGGGGTGCATGACAGCACAGCCACTTAAGATTCAATAGAATTTAAATGATTGAGTACAATATGAGGAGTGAAAAGGATTATTACTGTATATTATTATTGTCATAGTTAATAAAGAGGACCCAAATGCAAGAACACCAGCTTTTATGTAGAAAAAACAAAGTTAGATTTGATAAATACATTTTATTTTTTTAAAAAACAGCTTTAATAAAAACAGCTGATTCAAAAATTAAAAAAGAGGAAAAACCAGAAATCTAGATACAAAGAAGAAAATTAGTTTAAAAAGAACAAACACAACTGTAAAACAATCAAGCAGGGTGACTCGAGGAGCACAAGCAAAGATGGGACATAAACCAGAGAGCAGAGACAGACAAACTGACAACTGACAAACTGACTCTGAATTTATCTAGAGTTTACTGAGAGGAGCTGAATTGGTGGATACTAATGTTAGGATTATTGGTTCTGAACTTTTCTCTACACCCCCCTAGTCTTAAGTCTGGTCATGTATATGGTTGCAAGCCTATATGCCATTATACAATAACCATTATAGCAATAATGTTTTGTATTGTTTTGTGCTGGACCAAAGCAGCTCAAACACATTATGGTGTGAGATTGGGTAGACTAAATAAAGTGGCTTATGTCAAAATGTCATGAATGTCAAACAATTTTTTAAAGGGAGTTTGAAAATAGTTTTTAAATGGGTTTTCTGGTCATCAAATCCAGAGACAAAGCAAGAACACTGGCAACACTGAGCTCCTCTCAAGCCACACAAATGGCTCAGTGAGGCTGTATTTGGCCACAGTGCTGCTTGGAGCTTACTGCAAACAATAGCATGGCAACATGCACACAGTGACAATGTTTATTAGCATTTAACACAAAGAGCAGCCTCAGCTGACATAAAGTCCACTACTTTTGCAGTTTTTTGGTCATAAAGATTAACTATCAGACATGTTTTGTTAGATTAGTGAAAAACTTCACCTTGACAGCCCAAATGTTAGCCTCCTGTAATGGACTTAACACTTGACCAACAAAACTGTTACCCACGAGTAGTCTAGTAGTGTGGCTAAAGGGATGTCCAGTCATCCATTAATAAGTGTCTTTTCTAAGTGTATCCATCCTGAAGTCGTTGAGACACTTTGATCTGGAACAAAGTGATGGAGTGCATATCAACTTACAGATGTTTCAAACTACAAATGAGCAAGTAGACCAATATCTATCTGTATCTGTATCTATCTCTAATCTGTACCTGTTTAACCCACTAAATTATCTGTATCCATTACCCTGCTAACAACAGACAGGTTAGATCTGAAGTAGGTTGTATTTTGATCCCAGCTTGTAAAATGAGGCATAAAATTGATGAATCAACTATGGTTGATCAAAACTTATCTTGTTTTCTTTATTTTCTGTTGGAAAACTATTTACAGAAAAACCTCAAGACTGAGCATCAGATTAATGTTTTTGATCTCTGGAGTATAAGAACTTTTTAGAGAACAAGTAACTTTAACGAGGAAACTTCAGAGAATCAATAAATAAAACACTTAAAGTATTAAAAATATGATGTAAAATGGATAAAGTGGACTTTTCATAGCCATCATAACATTTTGATCTCTTTTATCTATCTTTTTTCACTCTTCAAAAAACAAATTTAAACAGTGTGATGTTGCTGATCACAGGGCCTGTTTTGCTGCCTAATGTTTTCAACATTCAATTAGTGATCTTGGTAATTAATTACGTTGTGTCTGTGTGCATCAAAAAATAATGTGAGCACATTTTTCCTCATCACATCAGAATAGATACTGACATATTTTGGATAATACTTGTTTGTGTATGTCTGTGTAACTCCTAATGAGCAGACTGACATTTGCATTGAAGCCCCCGGAATGATTATGTGTGTGTGTGAATGGTATATGTTGGCATGCAGTGAAAGCACTCTGAATGGTTGAAAGACCAAAAAACAACTGTCATAAAACAAAGTCTACTTATTATAAAATATAAGGACATCATTGAATTTGATTTTTTTAATAAAACTTAAAAATTACATTGTAGAATTTGAATGAAATCTCAATTAGTTAGAATAATGTCCAGTTAATAATGTACCACACAGACATTTTTCTTTGATGTAAAATAAAAGACGAAGAGCTTTGGACCAGAGGAGGGTTTTGTTTTAACACAGTGTTTTTAAAACTGAAAGGATCTCATTGTATGTATACTGTTTCAGAAATGATCAATGTCCATAAAAAAGACAAAAGATGCATAAACATGATCAATCCATGAGCTTGGCGTGTGAGTGCTGGTGTTAACATGAAATAGAGGGTCAGTCACTTAATTACGGATAAGACTTCAGAGGAAGAAAAGCAATGAGGAAAAGACCAGAAATATCCTGGCTTGGACTGATGACAAAATGAAACTGTTACTGACAGTAACACATGAAGCTGTTAGAGTGACTGAAATAAAAATAAAAAGGGGGGTCACATGAAGCAACACAGGTTGTGATAAGAGGCCTAATCAGAATCAGAATCATGGGTATCTGAATTACTATTCCTAAAATTTCAACTCATCTCTAAAGGCATTAAAGGTTCCTAATGCCAGAGTAGTGCACATGCCAGGTGTAAATGTTATAGAAGTTATGCATTTTAAAACAAAAACTTAGTACTTTGGCTGTAACCTGATGTGAGCCTCAACACCATTTTAGAGTTAAGTGGTAGGATGCATATGTTGTGCAAACCTATCAGCATTCATCACTTATTTAAGCTCTAGGGCAGCATTATCAGCTTCACAACTTCATCAATTTTATGCAACAACAGTTTTACTGAGTAATACCAAGAGCACGGAGCCATCACTGAATTTCTAATGAACACTTCTGAGTAAAATGCCCAACCAACAACTGAGGAATTCAGCAGAGGAATTTAAATTAGCATTTAATAATGCTAATGCTTTTCCTACTTATAACAAAATAGAAAATGTCAGTTAACATTTCAATAGGGTTTAATTACTAATTAATGTATAATAAAAAATAATACACTCGTAATAGTAGTATGTTCTGCTGGGATCTCTACCTCTGTCACTGTAAGCAGAGTTACAGAGCCAGGGAGCACTGTAAAAGATGCTTTCTGGAAATAATTAGATGTCTTTATTCTCATATCTGCACATCATCTGTTTAAGATGAACTTGAACGTCAGATTCAAAATGAGTTCTGTCATGTAATTTCCCCTCCACACTTATGGAGCTGTTCATTCCCTTCACTCCCCTGCTCAAAGCCACTCCGCTCAATCTCACTCTGAGCATAACTCGGGCTCTACCCCACTCAAATTGTATACAGTTCACTCAAAAAAGACAAAGGCTGCACTGTATTTCACTTCCAGCCATGACAAATTCTCAAATAAAGCATGAGATTGTTCTACTTTACATATCTCAGACCCTTCAAAATTCTAAAAAAAATAAAAAAAAATTTACTGAGTCAAATAAAATGTAACCTCATAACCAGAGAGGTCAAGCTTGCATAAACACCTTATATATGGTCAGCACAAGTTTTAAAAACAGCACTGTTTTTAATAAGAATACTGGCTAAAATTTTGGTTACATCCCAACATGGTTTTAGAGCAATAAACAGAGCACACTGTCACATTTCAGAGAAATGTGTCTTTTAAGATTTAAAAAATCAGTTTTTGCCGACTGTAACAATGTTGCCACTTTTTTTTCTTGTGCCTCACTATATATGAGCCATACTGTATAGCTGCTGTATGACTTCTGGTTTCCTTTTGAAGGTACTTTGTGAACTTCACTGTTTGGCTCACACAAGCTTGAGAAAATGGTTTGTGTGCAATTCACATTAAGGGTCAGGCAAGCTTTGAACTAATGATGTGAGTAGTATTAAAGCAAAATTGCAGCAGGTTGGAAAGGAGATGGAGACGTTGATGCTCCATCTATTTGAAAAACCTGCTCTGCATTCAATCTAAAATCCTTCAGCCTGCTCTCACCTTGTGCTCACTCTCCACTCACATCCTCTTCTTTAAATTCTTGGCTGCAATAGTAGTAGTAATACAAGTATCTGAAAGCGCGTGCACGTGAAATGCGCGTGCATGTGCGTCCTCGTACGCGTGCACGTAGGGTGTCAAACTTTTGCGCGTTCGCACACATGAACGCGCAAAAGTTTGACACCATACGCGCACG
>JAPZDV010000004.1:1084195-1104126 GCA_029814665.1 Acanthurus lineatus | reverse complement strand
GTACGAGGACGCACGTGCACGCGCATTTCACATGCACGCGCTTTCAGATACTTGTATTACTACTTGCAATGTTTAGGTAGAAGAGAAATACGTTCTTTTTAATATCACTAAATGAGCTTATAGTTTCAGGATTGATAATTATATTAAGTTGTTATTATACTGTTGGAGCTGAACACTGTTACTTAATAACATTTTTCTAGAAAACAGTTAAAATCCTAACTTAGAAGAAGCCAGTAATAGTGTCTGACTCACAATGGACAGTTTAAAATTTAAAGACCTGAAATCGATGCAGGAGAACTTAAGATGGTATCTTATATATTCTACACATTCTTCTTCCTTACATCTCTGCTGAACTCACAATGCAACTTAAATGTTAATTGCTTTGTTACAGGTTCAAGTCAGTTATGCTAGTAGCAGCCTAGGAGGGTTAAGCTAGTAGCCTGAAGCAGAGATGAGGAGTCATTATGATGCCACATGTTTATTCTCATCATATGATTCAATTCAAACTGATTACCAAAACAAACAGAACAGATATTAAAGATGTTTGGAAAGATTCGGAACAAAATCGATGTCACCTTTATTATTAGTGTTTGCACTGCTGAGGAAAGCAAGAGCAAAATTCAAAATTCGGTGTCCATTTTCTCAGTTATATGTTTCAATTATACATTACTTTAGCATTACTTTGGCAGTTTTTGATAATAGCCTGTGAAGCTACCATTCATTAACTTCCTTAAATATTCTTAACAGACCTCCAAAGACCTTTTCATTTTAGGAGTGTTGCTAAATTGTAAGAAATGTTAAAAACGTGATAAATAGCTCAATTTAATAATTCTATGTATCAGGGAAAAGGGAAAAATAATTTCTAGTTTTAGCTTTCCTTTTAGCACAACACTTATTTTTAGGTGCTCATTAAAGATGGGCTCAGCCCGTTAGCATTTCAGAGGATGCTGACTGCCAAATCTGTCAGGTTGAGCAGGCTGACTAAAAGAGGAAGAAGAAGAAATCAAATAGTTTGTTTACTGTCCTCTGTTATGAAGTTACTCACATCTCTGATCATAGAATAGATGAAATTCCACAGAGTTCAGACTTAACAACCATAAACAAAGGCCATGCCAGGCATGTGGCCATGATAATGTGTAGGTCTGAACAAGGTTGGAAGGCTGCACAACATTCAACATTGCAGGTATATTGCTCTTCCTTTATTTAACTTTTTCTTCAAAAGCTAAACATCATCTGGTTAGGCAGCAAAGCTGAGGACAGTCAGTCCCTAAAGTGTCCATCTGTCCCCACTTCTCTGGTTACACTGCTTCTACTGATCAGACAATTGTCTCTACTACAGCCATATGCCTGCTATTGATTCCCTCAGTCATTCTGTTAGTTCAGGGGTTTTGGATGGACAGAGGGAGCTTCTGGTGTCATGTTCTAATCAGTGCTAAATTACCTTTATTTGATCTTAAGTGGCATCAATTACTCTTTATTACTTGTAGTTGGTTTTCACTGCTTTCAGCAAACTGAGTAATGATTGTTGAGAAGGCATGAATACTGAGACATGTGGCAGCAACACATCTGATCGGACTCCAGCTACAAGTTTAAAGAATACAGTAACAAGAACGGAAGGTTAACCGTTGGTAATTACATTTAAGGTTTATTCATCACTATGAGGAATGTGTACTGCATGTAACAGTGCCTTTTATACAAAAAAAGTGCTTGTACATGTTTGGATTTTTTACATTTTTAATTTTGAATTTTATTGATGCTACAGCGCCGGGTTGAGCTCTATCAATTTGTTGTATGAGATCCCCACCTAAATCAAAATATGACACCACAGTCAGAAATCTCAGCACTCCTTTTAGACTGTTTTATTATGTAGACTCACAATTTTGGTCCCTTAACACTTGCACTTAACCCTTAGTTCAGAAGCATGAGAAGAGGATATCAAAGAAAAGACATTCCATCCTGCGCTGAGTTCGTGTTTGCAAGTATCCAATTTTAGGCATTGGAAGACAGACTTGAGCTTAACAAGGTGCATTTAAATAATTAAAGTTGTCAGTCTTCGGATTTTCCTGTTAAACAAGAAAATTTTATTGAACAATGTCACTAGTTTTTTGAGGAAAAACTGTTGTTTTTTGTTTGTTTTAAAGTATTTTTTTTCTCTATTAGAGTTCCTATCTTCTTATAGACTCAAGACTTCATAGAGCTTATATTCAGGCAAATAGAATTTTATAGTCACCATAGTTCCCTCCTTTCCCTTCTTTTCCACCAGAACAATCTAGTTATTTGTGATTTGGCCTCATGTAAATGTAAAAATCAATCTGTAAAAAAATTAAAGGATTTTATTTTTAGGTAAATATGGTATAAATATCACTTGACACTTTAAAAGAAGTTAGGATTATCAACTAATCATACTTGATGGTTGAAGCTATTAAAATGATGTGCTAGTTGTTGACCTTGGTGTGTGTGTGAGTTAAAATGTCTTTTCTCTTTCAAAATTTATTGCAAACTTGAATCCAACACATTTTTCTTTTCTCGTTTAAATGAGTCTCTTGGTGTCGCCACCATTCAAATCACAGTGTGAAGAATTTAAATAGTTGTTGCATGATTAATGAAGACTTACAGAGGAACAGGACTAATTTTTAGTTACAAAATCCATTACTTAGAAGTTGAAGTTGTAATATATAGTAAAAGTAGCACAACAGTGCACAGCAGAACAATAGGTCAATTAATGAGTCATATCTGTGACATTTTGATACTTGGAGCTTATAACTAAGGGCTTACCATTTAACTTTTTTACTTTAGTCAAACAATGTCACCACCATTTTATAAAAAAGGTTTACAATGGAAAACCTATTTCCAAAAGCATTAAATGAAAATAATAACTTATGCAACATTCTTTCAGTAGCAGTCTTCTTCTTAACATCTGTGGTGACAACAGAAATGTTCAAAACCCAAAAAGAGGAGTTGCAGCCAAACATTATAGCTGGATTTGCTTGTAAGGAACATGACTGTTTGGCATCAAGATACACCAATTGCGTTATGCATAAAGCTGTGTTTGGAAGCAAATGACTGCTGTTGCTGCAGCGTGCAGCTGCTGGCTGTGCCTTATCTCAGCAGTCTGAACAACTCTGGCAGCTGCTATATAACTTAGTAAGATCTCCTAGCAGAGCTGAGTAGAGTGGGTTAAAGTTCGGGGTAATATTTAGCAATATAACATGATTCATATTGCAAGTTTTGTGAACGAATATCATAAAGACACAATTCCAAGTAGTCAAATACCGACACAGCAGTGTGACCTTGGCGTCTTATATGAATGAACAAGGTAAGAAAGGCCTTTCTGGAAGGCAGCCTTCCAACACTCAGTCTATGTTGTGAAATGGTCACAGTCATAAGATGTTCCTGAACTGATAAGGTTTAGGTTTTTAAGCACACTTGTTTATGTCTAAGAATTGATTGTTGAATTTTAGGTTCATTTTTACTTGAAACAAAAATCAGTTTCATGGATGAAGGTCCTGTGTGTGACCGACCAGTCAACCTCACACTCCACCTCTCCAAGGGCTTTGTTGTTAAATTGTGGGCAATGCTGCGAAATTTGGTTTCAATCTAATTACATGTAATAGAGGGCCTTATCAAAACAACTTATTTTATTATTAAAGGAGCTTAAAAACTTTCAGCATTTTTGCAAGGTCTCTTCTAATAACTACAGCTCTTGGGGAATATGCAAAATACCAAAATAATCAAGTTTATAGCCTTGTATAAATGATGTCTTTCACAAAAAGGTAAGACTGTTACTTTTTATGTGCTGTATATTTCTTTGTTCAAATATATTTGAATAATAATTCAGATAAGTTTTAATAGGCTGAATAATCTCAATGTCTGAATACTTCATGTATACTGTTAAGCAATATATTTGAGAAACAGCTAATGATGGTCAATGAAATTTTGAAACTGTTATATTAACCAATGCTGAAGATGTAAATGAACTAAAATATTGATTTCACTGCTATGTACCTGAATATTCATTGCCTAAGTCTCTCTGAAAAGATACTGTCAGTGAACTGTGTGTCAGGGTTTTGGATGCTGAGTTCTGTCACTCCTCTTTTCTTCTTTTCTGCTGCAGCTTCTCTTTCTTGTGGATTTTTGTTTTGTATTTAAACAAATTTGTTGTGTTGCCACAGCAGCGAATCACCTTCCTACACACATCCGAGTATGCGACATTTTCATTCACAGCTCCAAAATAGCTCTAAACGAATCTCCTCTTTCATTTACCCATCAATTGTCAGATTGAAGTAGTCGGGGAGGGCGCCGCGGCGTGCTGTGCATGAGTGCACGCAGTACAACAGCTGAGGAGAAGCAAGGAGTATGCCTTCATGCATTGTTTTAACAAAAAAGAGCATTGCAAAGAGAGCACTGTTTGATGAAATACAAAAACAACATATATACAATGTAGATAAGAGAAGCTGAACCCTTTATCGATCTGTTTTGCTATTTTATTGATCCTATTGTGACTATAATTAATCTTAAAATGAGACATAGGTATCAGTTGCATTGATTAATATTGGAACTGATCTGTGTAAGTATTCGCTCTTTTAGTGAAGCAGTTGCTCCAGGCATCTTTATTGTTGCAAATGGGCTTACTTTGTGGGAATGTAAAGCCTGATGTGTCTATATGGGCATGACATAATGTTGATATTGACGACCTGGGTATGAGCAGGCTGCAGAAACCATAATCGTACGGTTCAGATGTTGCCCCAGTAACTGCTTCTCTTTTTGATTTGTCTGTTCTCTGTTGGTGAATATAGTGTATAAAAAGAAGAGCACAAGTAATTAAAAGAAAATAAATACTTGTAAAATCAGCTCTCAAGCCTATTGTTTCTCCCTCAGGGGCCCAGTTGGAAAGTTGAATCATCAAAACTCCAAATGCAGCAGGAAAACCTGTGCAGGTCCGAAAGAGTGGCAGCTGCCCAATCTCTCTGCTATTGTCTGCTGCATTGCTGCTGCATTTAAAAAAAACAAAGACACTGCAGAGCAACCGCTTGCTGTCTGAAAGCACCTTAGGGCTTTGCTTATGGGTGAAGCAAATTCAACAACTCCCTGTTTCCTGGCCTCCCTTCTCATAAATTTGATGTAAATCTGTGTATTAGTTTTTAGATATCCTTCAAAATATTAGCCGTTAACCAACTACCAGGTGAAATATTATGTAAAGTAATGCAATGTTGCTTTAAAAAAATGTGAGCTCATTTGCAGCAGAGAGAAAGAGAAACCTCATGAAAACTTTTGTAAAAAGCTGTGAGTTGAAGCACTTTTACATGGTATCCGTCTGCACCAGAGTAACAAGCATGTTTTAAACGCGAGTCAGTAATCAAGTCAGACCTTCACCCCAGAGAGCATTGAAAATGGGAGTCATAAAAGTCATTATTTCACTTTCCACTCAGCATCCACCCCCCTCACCCACACAAACACACAGCCCACCGCTCCTGGCTGTCAGTCAAAAGGCCACTGAGCATGCTCTGTAGCTGTTATTGTCCATGCTTTGACACCCGTGGTAGAAAGCTTCATTGCAATGCGCTCAAGACTGGTGACCTGAGACTGACTACAAACACACATACAGAGCCACACATTTCCTGCATGCATGTGCATTCCCTAACACACTCACTCTAGTCCGCAGCAACCGACACACACACACACACATGCTTGCATATACACACAAAGGCAGGCTGAGTGTGACACAATAAGAGGGAAATTGAATCATTCAGTAGAAACTGGTGGGGATTCGGGGATTAGCAGGGATTTCTTTTCACTGTTTTGGGAGCACTGCTTGTTGAAAACTCAACCAATCGAAATGTTTATACCCCCAAACCCACTTCAAACCAGACCGTCCACACCACTGAGATCCAGAATGATTGCTGGGAGCTGCCAAGACCAACCATACAAAAGTAATTGTTAAGGAGAGTGTGTAAGAGTGAGTGATTGTGATATTAACTGACATTGTGCTATGTGTTGTCATTATGAAACTCCGCTGTGACCTTAATCCAACGCCGCTAAAGGCACTTTGAAGCTTTCAGACCAACCTCTGACTCTCTCTCTCCTCTCTCTTAAGGTCTCTCTTTTTTCCTCTCTCAATGTCCATCTGTTGCCCACTTTTCAATGGACAGTTTCAAGGCCTGCTCAGCATTTCAGAGGCTTTAAACAGCTCTATTGTAACTTGGAAAGCTGGATTTAGACACCGAGAATGAGCGAGAAAGAAAGCGGGGGAGGGGGAGGAAGCTTAAAAGTATGTGTGAATATGAGAGAGAAAGAGGGAGAGAGAGGAATCATCCACATAATGCCTCAATATTATTATGAAAAAAAACATTACAGCTCTCTGGGTATTAAAATGACACAAAAAGACAAAAAATGAAACAAGTGGATAAACAGATTAAGATAAAGGGGAAAGCTTTAAACCCTTAAATGACATATCTGAAAGAAGAAAACAAGTGGAGCAGCATGAAGATCAACCATTCTGCAGATTAAAGTCTCTCCAGGTGGGATTAAATTCTGACGCGCCTTGTTCTATGAATGTTTTCCTGCCTGTTCTGACTTTACCAATTCCACATGCCTACTTTGTCCTTCTCATTATAATCTGCAGAGCTCTGCAGCTTAATGCCAATCCTGTGTTTTTTAATTTGTCTTTGTCAAGCCACACAAAAGTATGCAGACACCCCTGTCTATACAATGTGTGCGTTTTGTCTGGGGCAGTTTTCGTTGGTTTGGGTGTTGCCCCTCAGCTTTAATTGTGATAAATCCTTACAGTCAGCATACGATTTTATTTTAAACAAAAGTGTACAGTTGGCATTTTACAGACTAGTCGACTAGTCAGTTAATAAAATCCCTGGTCAAGTCATGTTGAAATTATAAGGCAGTGGCAAAGCAAGTACCACAGATATTCAGCAGGGGGCACTGTGGGTGACGTTGTTGAGAAGTCACATTTGTGGTGCACAACACTACATCGCTAGAAAAGTGACGCCTGCAAAACCTGTGGTACAGTGGGCTCTTCTCTGCATGTAGTTTTTTCAAGTAGGTTTAGAGCGTGCATAAGGTCAAGAGTTTTTAACTTTTAGCTTAAAATGTAAGTCATAAGTTGCGTTGGCCGAAGCAGCCAGGAGCTCTATAGCATAAGGTCTGGTCTTTACAGAAACAGTAATCACTGGGAACATGCCTGGAGCTGTGACAGCAGCCAAGTGAAATGCTCTTGCCTTGCAATTCTTGGCCCCAATATTTGAAGAAGTACTCGAACTGGCTCTGGCTTCGCCAAAAGTAGGTTCAGAAGCGCTCGTTGTCAAACCACAGCTCACTGAAGAGATGGTCTGAACTGACAATACTGTTTCCTCTCTCTTTTAAGATTTCATTAACCCAAAACCTCTGCTTTTTACAACCTGTTTTCCCCTCCTCATCAAGAGGCAAAGCAATGGTGAGAGCTCTATGTTTACTGGAATCAATTTTTTTTTACATTAATTTTGTTTGGTTGCCCATATGAGCACACAACCCAGCTCCACAGGTGCTTCCAGCTTTTTTTTTTACCCCTCAAGCATTGTTGGAGTGACTGTGCCTGGCCTCTTGGTGTAACTCCCCCTTTATAGCAGCAGCAACATGCAGCAAGAGCAAGAGGTAAAACATTGTTGAAAGTCCAGTTGCAGCAAAACTGTCAGGTGGCGCAGGAAGTGGCTTGTGACATTCTAATTGGTTTGACTGATTACATGCCCATAACACACCTATGACTAATTTGGTGTCTAAATAAAACTCCTTTGCACTTTGTGCCTTGCTTTGTGCGCAGATTATGTGCTGTTAAACAAACAAAATGAAGCAGGACACGCCCCTTAAACAGTCGTGTCATGCGTCTTAGACCATGCTCTATAGATCGTTAAAATGGGGCTTGATTACTTATTACCTGATCAAATGAAAATAAAGGGATGAGTATGGATACCGACCATTATGTACAAATACATCATACTAAATACTTGCCATAAGTAGCTTCAATCAAACAACACCATTGTAAAATGTTTTTTTTCTTTTTTTTGCAGTGTAGGGACTGTTTTTGTCACCTTTTTCATACACAGTTCTCCAATGTAAGGGGGGCAAATATGATTGAAGAGGTTGACAATTACTCCATTTAACCAATGTCTACACTGTTGGGACTACATGCAGTCTGTAATCTATTCAGCTATTCATCTAAGAATATGAACCTACAAACACTCCCTGACTAGTTTAATCTGAGATGTGTGAGATGTGTTGTGGTACAGACACAATCACTTAAGAAAAATGTCCTGAACTGGGATCACACTTCATAATGTATTGTTGTACATTACCACACACATAGATAAAAACACCAGGGAAATATTAAACAAAGCAGCCAGATGGATGAATCCACCAAAGGAAAGAAGTCAGCGGTGGATTTCCATAAAACTCACTCATCCAGGAGGTTCAAAGAAGGTAAGAATAACATTACTCTGGTGAGAGCAGTGTTTCCAAGCTGTGAATGGCTCTATTGTCAAACTCCAATAATGATGACATAAATACAACATCTTGTTTATCTGGCTAGCAGGAAACAGAAAGTATCCGCAACATCCATCTGGTCTAAGATCGAGTGTTTTCTTTTTGTTTCCTGAAGGGAGTTAAATGTTCTCAAGGTTTATCAAAGGGCAAAAACACCAAGGCTAACAGCAAAAAGAAAAAATGGAGCCACCGCCTAACTGAGACCAGAGGAAGAAAAGAACACATTTAGAAACAAAATAAAAAGTGAATATCCAAGTCAAGGCCACAGAATCCTCTTGACTTTTTAAATTTTTATGGTAAACTTCAGCTGGTTGGAAAAACACTTGACAAATCAGGGCTTTGAATGTGAAATCGAGAATGGGGACATCGTCTACAAAGCAGGCTTTCTACTTAGCAACATTCATGAATAATAGCAACAGAAACATGGATGAGAGTGTAGTCGTACTGATGATTGTAACTAGGCAGTAAGACTATTCAACATGATTATTGCCTCAATCTGTATGAGGAACACCAGGGGACCTGCTCCTAGAATACACAATTTTAGCTTTCTTGGTGACTGAAAAAGACATCAGCAGGTCAGAAACACACTTATTACTGTTTAGTTATTGTAAACTAAAAACAAAAAAAACCCCAATGACATACACACAAGGATACAAGCAAAATGTCTATATATAAGTTAAAATTGGTACCACACTCATTTATAGAATAAGTCACTTGATGCCTTACAAATACAAAATTCAAGATGTGATATGACGACAATAGTACCAGTGATTGCTGTGGAAAGATTGTTAGGCCTGTGGACTGCATCACACAGAAACACACACTTCTGAGTGGTTTAATGTACTAAGCCAATGCACAGACATAGAGGGAGAACTGCAATCTGCCATTCAGTGATAAGTATCAAACTTAGTAACAGTCAATAAATGGGCTTTCATGAATGGAAAATCCTGGCTGGCACTATTATGGTCCGAATGACCTGACGCTGTAATAGCCTATAGTAAACCTCAAAGGCACCTTAAAGAAACTTGTAAGTAAAAAGTGTAAGCCTGAAATTAGAATGTGTCTGTGTTTCTCAGTAGGAAGTAGAATCCCTTAACCTCTTTAACCCAGCCCAAACCACCCTCCTGCCCTCACAAATGCATGTAATGCTTTCTGGCAGACCCATAGACCTTAATTCAGATTCTAGTCACAAGTTTTCAAAACTGTCAATATGCCAGACTGAATTTTGGACCTCTTAAAATGATGCACAATATATCTAGACTTTTAACTAAACTTTTCAGACCATTTCACTTTCCCCATACACTGTAATGGAGCATGAAAATAGGGTCTTGAGTTTAAATATTGGAAGCATCATGAGCATTTTTTTAATGAAACAAGAAAATTCTGATATGCAAAAGGGATTCTCAACCACCAGTCTGCAACCCAGGTATTACCCAGATTGCAAATGTCATCACTTTGGCTGACTACAGCAACCACTTTCTGTCAGTGAAATCCTAGCTGTCTTTTCCAACAATTTACTTTTCCTCCTAAATCCTGGTTTCCTTGGTATGTCAACCACAAATACAATATTTGGAAATAGATTAGATGTGTTAAACACCCTCTGTCTGTTGCTTATATGTATTTGCTGTAATTTAAAAAAGAAAAAAAAACCCAAGGTGGTTAGTTTAACCATTATGTTTCTATACATGATACATGCACTAATATATAAAATAAAACATAATAAATGTATAAATTCTAAATAAAATCAATGTCATTTACTCTTTCCTAGTTGATGTGTCCTTCAGTTGAGATCCCATGTAACCATGGTTATCTGGACATGAAATCCCTTCACTTTGGATAAAGGCGGCTAATGACAGGATCACTGTCAATACACCAAATTAATTCATGTGATATGTGATATGTGACAGAAAATTAGTTTAATAGAAAAAAAATCTTAACCATAGGTCCACTTATTAGCTTCTATGGAGGCATTAACTACAAGAATGGTCTACTTCAGTGAACACAGTTCTATCAAATGTATGGAAGCATCAGTCATCAGTGATTTGGTGGCAAGAGATCACATATGTACATATAATTAAAAGTATATCGATAAAGAATGTAATAATTCAATTTTTGACTGGATGCCCTTCCTGGAACAACCCTCACAATTTATCAGGACACGGGGATGCACTAATAGGCATCTACTGTCTCATGCACCCCCTGTAGCTGAGGAACAACCTGACATTCTCTGTCTTTCCTGTCGGAACTTTGACCATTGGACAGGACTGTTAACGCAAATATAATGTATTTAATTTTCTTTCTTGATGATGTTATCAGTGCATCAGTTGTGTTGTAAAGACTTTCAGACTGACATCAGTATTCTTTGTCAGGTTCCTGCCTTTTATCAAATATTTACACCACAGTGGTGTGTCAGAGTACACAGTGATAACAGTCCACGGTCTGATGCATGGGGAGGAGCAGAGGTGGCAGAGGAAGAGGTGCCAGCAGGCAAGCATGTATGGGCTGAAAAAGAATTCATTGTTGTCAAGCAAGAGGTGGATGTTGTCACCATGGACACCCAAGCTATAAATACACCATGAAACTTTGACATTTGAACAAGGGCAGCTATTAATCTTAGTTGTATTAAAACATTTTCATTTTCTTATTTTTTCCTTAGTCCTTGACTAAACATACAGAATGCTTAAAAGTTCATCAGTAGCTGTTTGAATAAAGAAATATGAGGTTTCTGGTTTTAGACCCCTTGCTTATATCAAGGGATGTCTGTTCCTCAGCGTTTTGCAGGCTGTTCAGTTTATGAGTGGCTGTGACATCTCCATCCTCTCTGTCAGTGTCAGTGGAGCAGTCCAAAGTGCTCTGTGTTGCTGTAACCACAGGTTTGTCTGAGATCTCTCACTCTGTTTTTGCTTAAAAGTCTCTGGCTGCTGTGCTAGCCTCAGAAACACCACTGTGCCACAGAAATTCATGAGTCATACTCTGAAACACTTGAGTGACAACTGGAAAAGGTCATTAATGTTTTAACACAGTGATGCCCGCGCTTTCAGTTATCAAATGCCATTTGCAGGAAAAATGTCGCTTTTGTCGTCAGGAAAAGGCTGAATTGTGTCAGCCAGTTTGTGTCTTTGATGAAGCGGCAAAGATCAACCTTCAGTTTCTGCAGCTCAAGGCAAGAGGAGAAGAACAAAGAGCATGTTAGATTGAGGTGAACTCAAGTCATCTGCGGCCCACACTTCCTCCACGTGTCTGAAATGAAACATTTTACTTTGAAAAATCAAATCAATATCTATGCCAGAATGGGAATAGGAAAATTCTACCTCTTCCTATCTCTTTATTCTGTGATCAAACTACGGTTACAGTATGCAGAGTGTGGATTACATTTTCTGTTTACTGTGCCAATTTCTAGTAAAGGCCTGATTTGAAATCCAGATCACAGGGAACTTCCCTAGGTACATCTGATTTGGCAGTGTTTCCACTGACAGAGATACAAGTCTCAGAGGAGCTGCCTTTAATGGCATCAAAGAGAAGAGGCAAGAGATTAAGAGAGGGAGGATAAGAGGGGGAGGTAAAATCATAAAGAGAAAAATTAATACATGGTTACACTGAAGAAAGGAGATGACAAAATTGTTAGTTCAGTGCCAGCACTGCAGGTCTGACTGAGGTAATGGAATACATCAGAGCAGCTCCTTTGATCTACAGCCAACTGAATCATCAAGTGGAAAATAATTCTTATCATGTTTTAGTTCCTCTGTAATCATGTGTTGATAGAGCCAGGACACAACACCATCCAGAGAAACGCTCACTCACTGACTCACTGACTGGTGTTTTGCTAAAGAGCACCAGGATCTTGGCATATTGCATCCAGTTCAGATACTGAGGGCAAAAGCTGACATGCTGCTTTTGCCACCAGGCCATAAAGTGGGCTTTCACTGCCTGTCGTGCTTGCCAGTTTTAAAGGATAAGTTCGTAATCCTCAATCTTTTTTGTCTCAGTCACTTTGCATCCCAACAGTGACAATCTATGTAAGAGGAGACAGACCACTTGTAGAATCCTGAATGGGACTCTATGGGGAAGATTCACAACGCCAAAGATGGTTGAATGTACATATCCCACCCCTCCGCACGTGAATCCAATCATTTGCTCTATAAGGGTTGGACCTACAACCTAAAGAGCCAATTATGTATTTGCACTTACACATGTGCAGAGTAGAGCTTTGTGACAATTTGGTTTAACTGATGACTTGAAAATAAAGTGTTTATTATCCTTTTGTAGCCACATTAAACAGTATTGACTTGGCAACGTAGCATTTAGGTTAGCAAAAGCATTCTCACATATATGTTGATGATGGTATATAGTCACTTTCAACAGCTCTATCTGGATTTAACAGTAACAATGTGTGTGTCATAAAATTTACATGCATGTGTGGTAGAGGTATAGCTTATGGGAAAAAAATGTGTGTTTCAACATTATTTTGGGACAGAGGTACAAAACTTTTTAAGCAGTTTGTACAAGATTTTACTGGTGACTCAATATATTATGTTTATATCCTGATGACCAATAAGAATGCAGTTATGGTTATCTCTCATTCATTTAGATAGGGCCCAGTCTTGTTAACTGCCCAGATGTGTTACCAAGATGGCTGCCGAGTGGTAAGACTTGTCTGCAGGGACTTTGATCCTAATCATTAGTTAATGCACTATGTAACTTGAGTAAACAGGTCGGATCACAAGGTGTAACATTTTATTGTCATGTGTCTTATGCACAAACTTTACAGATTTTTGTGAAACTAGATCATGCAATAAAATGTGACCAGACACAGTATTTAAGACCAATGCAATGTCTATATAAACCCAAGGGTAATTATAGGCCCCAACTTCATATGTGTTGACACAGCACAACTATAGGTTCAAGGAGAGCAGGACACGTACATTCAGTCTCTCTGACCCCTCCCTACAGAGGGCAGTGCTCTCACCCTACATGTCAGCCCTCACAAAAAGAAATGCTTATTGTTTTTTCCTCTGACGTTTTCCAGCTGCTCTACAGTTTCAAGTTTCCAATAGTAACCTGTAACTGCTGCCACTGTAGTCGCTAGTTAGCTCTGTTAGTCGTGCAGCTAAGATTTTGCTGCTGTACACATCAGCACCAGGGTGAACTGATGCGCACATCACTTTCACAGGAGTTTTAAACTGCTTGAAAGAGGAGGCCTTTACATCTCTAATTAAACAGAATAGGCAATAGAGCTGGTGGTGAGCAGACAAGGGATCTAACCAACTAGGCAGCTTCTACAATCATCACCTTGTGAGACATCACAGAGACAAAAAAAGAACTGAAGGAGAATGTAAAGGAGAGAGAAAGAGTGACTGTGCAAGATGATAGGACAGGAGTTAGATCAGATCCGATTTTATTTGTTGATGAGTTGTCATGTTTTGCAAAATAAACCAATTGAATGGAAATGAAAGTAATATTAGCTGGCCTCCTGAGCTATGAGGTGGGTTTAAATAGTTTTTAGATTGAGATTTTGTGGTGCAATAAATAACTTCTGTTAATAAGTGTTACTAGAAACAGTGCTGGATCAACATCAGAATCTGAGTTACTCATGTTCTTGTGACCACTTATGTGTGGGCAAGTCTGCAAGGTTCTCAGTTAACAGGCCCAGGATGACCTTAGTTTTGTGTTGAGGATCATCGGCAATAAGAAATGTGTTTACATCTATGACCCAGAGAGTAAACAGCAGTCTCTGCAGTGGAAGAGCCTGAAGTCTCTGCGACCAAAGAAAGGCATCAGGTAAGGAGTGCAATCCATTGTGTACACATTTGTTCCTACCTTATGATCCAAATTACAACTTTCACAAAAATTCTAAAGAGCCAGAAAATACATTAAAAGTTTCAAAATACTAATGTTTGCTTTTTGTAAGTATTTTGTGTTAGTTTTATGTGTTGCACAATATCTTGACGTAATACAAAGGCATGGTCCAAATTTCAGAGAAATATTTTTCAAATTTAAAACAGTGAAACAAGATTTTTTTTTTCAGAATAGATTTTTATTTGACCTTTTTTAATGTCTTCTCTACAATCCATTTTTGTCTGATTCCACACAAATCCTCTTGTGGAAAAATGCATCCATTTGATTCACTCTGTGACTTTCTTTTCTTTACCTTTACCTTTGCCTTTGTTTTTTTTTTGTTTTTTTTTTTGCTCTTATGTGTGAAGTAATTCCAAGAGGAGCTCTGTGCTTTATTCAACAGAGCAGATAAAGAATAACAAGGCAGCATCAGATTTGAACTTTGAAAGATTTTGTGAGTTTTTCTTGCATCTTAATCCTTGAGCAGGTTTGAAGTTTTTTTATTGAAATGGTGATGTTTCCAGACTTCAGAGAGAAAGAGGGTGAGCACAAGAAATTGAGAGCTGTCAGTGGAAAAGCTGAGCTGCTGATAGATGATGCATAACACACCTCAACAATGAGACTTTACTCCCATTGTGCTCACGTTTCTCCATTGATGAGTCTGTTAAAACTCTGAGGGAAATTTCAAACCCCAAGAGCACTTTGTTAACGATGTGAAATACACACACAAACACCTTTCAGCACGTACATGCATCGCCTTGAGGTGTTAGACAAGATTTTCACCTGTTTTTATCTGAAGTTTTAAACTAATTTGATATTAAGATTGTTGTTATTGCTGCTTACTACAATTAAATCTTATTGTGCAGCACCAGGTTGGTGCAAAAGGACAAGGCAGAAAGAGGTGACTGTGGTTTGTTAATTAATCTTTGTTACTTCAATTTTGTATTAAAAAAACTGTTGAGAGGATCATTAGAGGAATTATCAGGTTGTTTTTCATGGTGACAACTTGACATTTATGCATGAAAGCCTTTAAAAATGTACACAGCCATTTCTGCTTACAATCCCAAAATTTATTGTTAATAGACAGCTATGGGTCATTCAGCCATATATCTAGGTTTTAACTTATCAATGATTTATTCATACTATTACAACACAGGCTAGTACAATAACAATGCAAAGTTGTAGTCTGTCATGCTACAAAAAAAGAGTTTATATGCCTACAAAAGTAATTAAGCTTGAAATAGAATAGAATAAAAAAAATCAAAGCAATATAGCTCTTTTCATACATATACATGTACATATGCAGGGGAAAAGAAGTCTGTAGTGCATTTTTCAAAAGTCTGTGGGAATGTAAACAGCAAGACAAAATAATGAGGACATTATAGTTGACATCTTCGCATTGAAAGTTTGACGTGTGGGAAACACTGTCCATCAACCTAAACTCATTTGAGCTCCGAGCAGCACTGATGCAAATCAGAGTTCTCCTCCCTCTTCCTGCTGGAGTCCTGTGCTCTGTCATTACATCTTAAATTGGCACCCACCAAAAGTATGGCAAATAAGCTATTTACATATAAATGTGCTGACAACTATCATCTTATGCATCATGTTGACCTCATGTCTCTGTCTTTAACTACCCTTTAACCCTTGCCTGACAGTTTGATAGGTTCTGCCATATAATGTCTCTTCAAGGAAATGTGTTGATATTTGAACACTAGTAGTGCTGGAATGTTTTTTGGATTTTTCTCTCCTGTTCTGTTTGTATCCGGCACGCTAACAAAGATACACACAGAAGACCACACCTTTGGTGCAATGAACTCCGAATGTTGGCTTCACAGTGGCAGAGGCACTGCCAAGCAGAGGTCAGGGGCCAGAGGCCAGGGGCCACCCTGATACAGTTGCTGCTTACCCTACTGTCACCCTCCAAACAAGCGCCCCTGTCGTGTATCCCCCCAAATGAATGCCACCCCAAATTATGTTGATCTCCCCATGCATATAAAATATGTGGAACTACTGTCCACTGGCTGACATTTGGTTTTTATAAAGCCCTGGAGAGCGTAGGCATTCCCCAAGAGAGAAGACCAATAGCTATTAAAATTGGCTGTTTAAATCATAAACTTTGAAATATTTTGAAAATTGGCTTGCAGATGATTTATCAAGGAAGAAGCTGCCCCCAAGCTCCTGATACTTTACGCTGTGCATACCATCACAGTGTGCTTCACTGTACATTGAGCTCTGCTCACATTATTATTATTATTTTAACTAGTAACAATAGCAAAGACTACAACATTAATCCCGACATAGTAATAACCAGGAATTATGATTTTATGGTTTTAATGTGACCTCTATTTTTATGTTCCAATCATGTTTTACACATCGGCTCTTAAGAGACAAGACTATGACATTACTGTTTTTTGTTGCTGAATGGTTTTCTGGTCCTGTCCTGTGTCTGCACACAATTTTTCAATCAACTCAATTTAGTTTTTAGTTTTTCTTTTAATTGTTTTTCCCACATGCTCAATGTGTTCCATGACCCAGGGAACAAGAAAACTGTTTACAGCAAAAAATGTGTAAATGCAAATGTAATAAACATGACACACCATTACAGCCTGTGGGAATAACAAAAACACATTACCAACGGAGACCTCAGCATAGGCACAGATGTTGGGGCTTAATTTTCTTGGATAAGTAGTTTAGTTGTAATTACTGTTCTCTACCATCTTTGAAAGGAATTAGTGCAATGTGATGGCTAAATCAGGTTGCAGCTCTGGATGCAGGAGTACCCAATAACAAAATTAAATAACATTTCAATTACATGCAATTTATGTGAAAACCTCAGCATGTAAGGCAATAAGCCAGGTGAGCAATGTGCCACTCTTGTGAAAAGTTTTACCCTGCATATCATGCAGGGTCATTTTTATTCTGGATTAAAGATCAGATATCAAACACCTCACTGGATGTAGGTCAACCCCTGGCCTGCTGAAGCTGCTAAACTGACTCCAAAATTAGATATAATCCTTGACTCTGAACTATGCGATTTTTGAACAGGCCTGTGTTAAAAAAAAGACAAAAAAAAAAAAAAGAGTGGCCTCAGTATTTTAAAATCTTAGAATTTTTGTTTTCATTTCTCTGCGCATGCTCCATACTTACATTTCAATAGCAAGATTTGTTTACATGCTATAGAACTCGGGGAATTGTATAAACATGTATGTAATTCCCTTGCATAAAAACCTGAGCTTTATAGTTAACTAAAACATTGGGGTTTTCCTTACTGACTATCACAGTACACTAAACCACTTTGTTTCAGTTCAGAAATTCTAATTACACTATGAGTTGGTTCTTGGCCCAGGACACAGACGACTGAAAATATTGCAATAGCAGTAAACTACTATTAAATATTTATTGCAATATCATTGTATTGATCCTATTTATAATCAGCATTTTTTAAGATAATGCTGATTAGTCATTAATTTATTTTTATAGCTGCCTTTAAAAATGGTAGTTGTTATTGCTGTGGTAGCCATTCCCTGTTTTAAATGCTGTCATAACAAATAAATGATACACTGAAGGCAATTAGTAATCCAGCTTTACTATAATTTTAACACATTGATGTCAAAATCACTGTTTCTGTTCACTTACAGCTTTAGCAGAGCTGGTTTTAGTTACTGCTTACCAAACATTTTCCCTGCTGTTAAACAGAAAAGCAATTGGTGAAACACAGGGTGGCTTTTATTGTGCAGCAGTAGTTCAGTGTATTTTGTCAGTGCATGATTTTTAATTTTAGCAGTAGGATACTAGAGGAGTCAAAAGCAGTAAAAGTGGATGTTGGATGAAGAGTCGCAGTCGACAGGCTGCATGCTTTCAAATCCTCAGCAAGGTAACCAGCGGCTTCCTGCTGTTGTTTGGAAAGCTGCACAGCACAAAATCAAAATTGTAATTATCACTGACTGATGTCCTTGTGAAAATAAACTTCATCTGGCTGCACTGTCAGCTGCTCTCCTGTTTAATGTGAAGCAGTAGTTCAGAGATGTTTTCTGTTGTTAAAATGTGAATTAAACTGTGCTTTTTGTCACCACTACTAGCTGAAGGTGTTGTAAATTATCCAAGATTGAAATTTTATGGATTAGAACAGGGGTGTAGAACATTTCTCTGTCAGGGGTAATTCCAATTTTTAGAAATATTTTTCAAGAGCCACACTGAATTATTAAACACATATTTCAGTAACCTCTTACATGTGATCACCTGAACTGCCTCTCTTCAGGGAGGTGTCTGAGGTGAGATAAAAGTGATGGTGATGCAGCTTGTTTTCTAGGTTTGGCTCCTTCAGTCTTTTGCAAAACTGAGTCTTAGCAGTCTTAGCAAGACTCAATTCTGCAAGAGCAAGTGCTCTAAAAAAACAACTGAAGGTTGTTGTAGGTTGGCCCAAACAGTGGTGCAAACTTGAGTGCATGTCTTTTCAGAATATAAAATCTGAATATGAGCAGAGGGAGCTTGTTGCACCTAGCTTTAAACTGGTCAGAGCTTTTTACCTAAACTATTTTTTGTGTCGCTGTGTTGTTTGTGTCTTGACTTGACTTCATTTGTTGGTTGACAGGAATCAGGTCAGCTGATTCCTCATTAATCAGTGTAGCTAAAACATCCAGTTTATTTTGTCTCCTTTCATGTCATGAAACCTCTTAGGGTTCTTGGTAATGTTTACAATATGGGCCAAATCACACAGCCACTTGCTATCACTGAGCTTCACAACATGTTTTCCCTTTATCACTGATAATTTATTAAGACAAACTGACACTTTGAAACAATTTGATGTTGTCTGGTGCTAGTAGAGCTCTGCAGTAGCGGTGAGGAGGTTTTTCATAAATTATTTTGAATGAGGTTTTAGCTTCTTAGCTCTTTCACAACGTATCATGACATTGTCTCTGTCAGAATGTGATTTTGTGAAAGCTGCTTGTTGGGCCCTCGAACGCCCCCAAAGAGCATCAACTTTAATCAAGAGTATTTGTTTTTACAACTCATGATTTAGGATGTTTCCAGTTTTAACAAAGCTTGAGATTAGATTTTCAACACTTACAGTGGGTGCTTACGAATCACTTAGGCACCCTAGCTTAGCTTTTACCCTGCTAAGAAATATTGTGTGTCAATTTCCCCAGAAAAGCACAAGATTCTGCTTTACTTTTAGGTCACCGTGATGCATGTAATTGATTACATGTTGACTTGTGTATGCTTTAACCCTGACCATAAACCAGACAGGCATTACAGCTGAAGGGACCACTCAGAAAGATAGTTATGCTATTGTTTTATATCTTTTTTCTTTTATCATTAGAAAAAATAGTGTTTTTGTTATTTCTTATTTATGTTATTTGTTCTATGTTATTTTGAGATTTTCTAAGTTGTGTTAGAAATATAGCAGATAAAACTGTCTTAGACTAGGCTCGGTACAGTTTAAAAGTTAAAGGAAATGAAAAGAAATGTTTATTTTTGGTAACACTTTATTTGAAGGTACACCTATTAACCATTAACTAGTTGCTTATTAGCATGCAAATTAGTGACATATTGGCTCTTTATTAGTCATT
>JAPZDV010000004.1:1070244-1083231 GCA_029814665.1 Acanthurus lineatus | reverse complement strand
ATAGATAGATAGATATATAGATATATAGATATATAGATATAAATAAAAAGGGCTAAGTAGTCATTGTCATGTATGTTGTGCGGAAAAAAAACTACCGGGTGGAAATCTGGAGTACACAATTTGTGGAAGAAATATCACCGGAGCTATTCCAGTCTCCGCTACCACCTCGGTGCCAAATAAAAGATAAATAATAAATAAATAAATAAATAAATAAAGATGGGGCTAACTAATCCTTTCTTGTTTTGATTACTGAATTTATCCATGGCAAGGCTGGATAAATTCAACTGTTCGGTTAAGTCAGATTTACTTGGTTTACTTAAGTTATTATAACTTACAAAGAACAAATTAACTTCACTTGACAGTTTTGAGTTGGAGCAACTACACAAAGTTAAGTAAATAGAACTGTATTTTAAGTAAGCTTAACTTATAAGTAGATATAAAGTAAATACGACCTAAGACTAGTAGTTATAAATACTTACTTTTTTCAAGGCAATCGGTTTCCTAGATTTTTTTAAGTAAACTAATATTAAACTAGTAAATTTATCAGATTTTAGAGTGTACAGTTTGTCCCAATCCTGCAGCATCCAGAAGGAAACAACTTTTCCCAGGAACAGGAGAATGAAAAACATAGCTGTGAGTAGAGTCAGCGAATGTAAGTTCAAAAGACTCAAAGAAGATAAGATATTCCAAAAGGTCAATTTTTATGTATATTAAAATAATTTCATTTCAATTTCAAACAGTGCTTTTATGCTCTTGTCTCATGATGTTTGCCATGCTGTATGATGCTGTTATTTGTTTTCTCTTTTTTCACCTTCCTATTCTGATACAGTCCCTGCTTGTCTCCCTGACCTGAGAGAATCTGTTCAATCAATACTGAAACCCCACACCACAGTGCTATATGTTTACCATGTGTGGAGAGAACTCCGGAGCAAAGGTTGGGTTTTGGAACAGACATAAAAATAGCACAGAAGTGCTAAAAAACAACAGAAATGACTATGTTTACTCCAGAAGAGGATGCTAATATTGCTGTCGATTAATAAACAAGACCATTCAATTTCCTTTCCTCATCCACCTTCCAGTCACATTTCCAGTTTATAACACTTCAATATTAGGCTCCACAGATGAAATGCTGTCTCTTGAATGGTGGGATAAATGCAGGAGTCCATGGTGACCAAACTTGCTCTAAGCTCCATGGTGTGTCTAGTTACTCTGGTCAATGACTTCCATCTGTGTGGTTTGATCTCAGTAATTTAGAATTTGATATCTGAGTCATAGGCTGTTTCCTGTTCCCCAAAACATGCTAACTATATAGAGTATGGAGGACTCATGTTTGTTGGAGAATGCTGTTGAAATCCTCTACTAACTACAATAACTACTCCATATTGTTTTTCATAAAGAATGTATCTCATAAACTGTTGGGCATCAAACTAACAACCAGTTTACCACTTGTAATTAAAATCCACCAACAATTGTTCAACAAAATGTTCATTGAAAGGTAGATCAGTCAGTTGAAGCTTATGTAGTATTGACAACTGTAAGGAAAAGGTGCTTTTGCTCATTTTCTGTTTCTGTGTCTCACTAAGCAATTACATTATAAGTATTCGCATCATGGGAAATGTGGAATGCTGGCTGTTTAAAGCTTGACCCATATTACTTGAAGATTTCACCTGGGCAGGGATGCCTCATTTTCCTGCTGGGCAGTGGCTGCCAAAGCTGTCCACAGCCCAGAAGACAATGACTTTGATTCAACCAGATGTACCGCACTGTGTTTGGGAACATCCCTATAACAGATCTCTGCTCTTCTCCATGGAAAATACATGGCTTGTCTATTTATGGAAGTTGCATCAAGCTTCACAGAACATTCACGCTGGACAGGAAGTCTGACACAGGGACAGCACTGAAAGTTCAGTCCTTTTTTTTTTTTTTGGAAAAAAAAGACCCTTAACAGACTCCTGGTCAGATCCAATGTCTCTCCAAAAAAAAAAAAATTAACTATGTAAAATGGTTAGGCTTTGTTACCATGTAGCCTACCCACCTACAGAAGAAGGAAAAAAATATTATTCATCAATTACATATGATCATATTGAAAAAATAAGAGCAAGTCCACAGGCAAAGTGCTGGTGAAGTGCTCCAGTGTGTATGAAGCTGTTGGAGGGAGAGCAAAATGCATTGGGGACACCATGTCATAAAGTCTGGTGAAAAATAGCCTATCAAGTCTAACAGTAACTCATAGGTTTTATTTTGGACTTTAGACCTTATTATTCAGAAATGAACAGATCTGCCCAGCACTAGAAACACTGCCCTTTCTCTTTTTATCTGCATGAAGATTTTTTTTGAATGTCATCGACACAGCTATGATACTATAACACTTGATCCACCACTTGAAAGCAGAGGCTATAAGAGGTTTATCTCCATGAGGTTACTTATCAATAATTCCAAAAATACCTCCTAACCAAACATGAGCCAGCACTCACATCTCCAAAGATAATTTGTCGACTCGGGTATCATCTTTATCCACCAGCATCTGTCAGCGTTTAAGAGAGGTGTATTTAAATACTTACCTCTCCAAGATCATTTTGAGTTGCCAGTGTGTGCTTAGTCTGAAGAAAGTGGCACAAACACACACAAAATGAGCTGAACAAAAGGTTTAAAAGAGTGCAGAAGCTGCAACAAAAGTGTCCTCCAACTCACCGTCGACTGAAATAAGTGCTTGTCAGGTATTTGTGGTTACTGATGTGGGATTGTGGAATGAACAAAATTGTGTTTCCGCTTTAGTCATTTGCTGATACTCACAAAAAGGAAATGGGAACTGTGGAACAAGTCCCACTTGAGTATTTTTTTGTTCTCTTTGGTAGATAGCAGGCAGCCAACATCAAGCAAGTACACCACAATAGCTGTTTCAAAATAAATAGCAGAATTCTGTGCTCTAAGGCTATGTAGGCAATGGCCCACTGTATGTGCATTCAAGTGCTGCCAGTCCAAGTCCAGAGGAAAACCTTTTATCAACCTGTTCCTTGTGCTCAAATCTTCCCCTCCTTTCTTTTTTCTTCCTACCTTTCTCTCTTCTTTCATCCTGTCTCTCCTTCCCTTTGTGTCCATGTCCCAGCACTCAAGCACACTCTGAGGCCCTCTGGTTGAGAGCACTCTGGTGGAAAACAAAACATACAGCAGCCTTTCATGAGCCCTCGCTCATGAACAAGCCATTTTCTTTCCATGGGAATTTTTTTTTTATTTTTTGCCAATGAAATGATTTGGCTCACAGAGGTCTGTGTGTGTGCGTGTGTGTGTGTGTGTGTGTGTATGTGTGCGCGTGTGTGTGTGTGTGTGTGTGTGTATGTGTGCATCTTGGTGTGTGTCTTTGCATGTATGAGAGTGTGTGAATTTGTGTGTGGAAGAATTAGCTTTTAACACAGAAAATATAATTGAGATCGAGGGAATTGATGCACTTTCAAAAAACTGTATTAACACTCTCTTTTTTTCATTGTGGGTTCAGGGTAGCTTTCTGAACCCCCCCACAATTTATGCTGTTCCCCCTCTTTAGTTTTCCCACCTACACTATTTAACCTTGCCACTTCTGATATTATTATGATATTAGTAAAACAACTGCAAACTACTTTCACATTAAGAATGAAAGTATCATTAGAAACCATTTTCTTTATTGCTTTTTTTCTTTAATTTCCCTAAAAGTGTCAAATGACCACGGTTGAAGAAATATACAAGATATTGACTGATATAATACCTTTGGACCCACAGTTAACTGATCAGTCACAAAACATTTTATATGTTAACAGATGAGGTCCCCAATGTTTACTGCTCAAAACTTTCATATTATTGCTGTAAATGCAAATAAAAACAATAAATAAAAAGAAAGGTTTGGGTAAACTTACAAAGGAATACTAGAAATGTAAGCGGGGGTCACTGTAAGGTAAGGAAAAGGTTAAGGTAAAATAGTAGCCTGGGCCTAGACCAGAGACTCTGCCTGCTCCCCTAGGTGGACCTGATTTCCTTGGTCTGGCATTGTGCTATGAAACTGTGATTTCTTCGGTTGAAACAGTAACTATCTGATGACAGCCAGGGGTGAGGAGCCATGGGCAGGACTTATGCAACAGTCAAGCTCTGGGACAGAGCTGAAGAGGAGTAATCACAATCATACAAGCAAACGCTACAGAGAAGATAGAAGCTGCTATCTTGATCCCCTTGATTAACAAGTTTGTTTTACATCTATGGCAAGTATTATTTGTATCGCTCAACACTGTGCTGTTTATTTTAGTCCGAGCTCTGCTCAAAAAAACCCAGGTAACACACACATCAGTGCCCACTAAAATTTGCATCATATTCAGGCGGGCAAGTTGACCCCAAGTAATTGGTTAGTAAAAATTTTAAATTCCCTCCCTCAAGATTTTTTTAAAGTGGGGGCAATGACAGACCAAGAGAATCAAGTCCACTTAGGGGAGTGGGCGGAGTCTCTGGTCTAGGCCCAGGCAAAAACAATAGTACTGTGTGCAACATCCTCTGACTGTGTGAATGATCCAAATCCCTGACTTTTCTTGCAGTCATCAAGTGATTGTGAAGCAAAAAAAAAATTAATTTGGGTTTGTGTTGGCAGAGACACATGGTTTCAATTCAATCAGGTCTTACAGATGCTGGTACAAGCCGGGTTTAGGTTTTGGTTTTAGGTCCATGCAGAACCACTGTGAGCCTTGTGTTTTTTCTTTGAATATAAGACTCTTGGAATGCTGTCTGCAATCACCATTGAAAATTGCTGTTGATGGCTAGAAAAAACAAAAAAAATTCTACCAACAAGCTGTGAGTCTTAGATAGAAATTACAAGAAAAGGTAAGGTATTGTGTCTAATCAAGTCTGATGAGCAGTTAATGAAGTATTTTTTTCAGTGAAACACAAAACTGCATGTTAGTCAAAAAAGAATCATATTCTAATTAAGTTTCTCTTCATGAGTTTTCGCTGGTTAATGTTTCCCTGTTCAAACTTCTGGGGATCTTAAAAACTTTGGTTGACAAATAACTGTTATTTAATGATTTTTATGTCAGGTGGCACAGTCAGAAATAGTTGTAAGACCACTCAATGGTCAATCACATCAATCATCACTCCAACAATTATTTAGTTTTCTGACCCCCTATTTTGCATTCTCTCACTGTGAGCTTGATCTGCACAGCTGGCACTGCCAGCCCTTTCTGTGCCATTCTCTTTCTCAAAATTTTATCACTGTAAGCAGCACACAGTGAAAATGGAAAACATACAAAACAAAATTTCCATCCAGGATAAAGACTTTTAAAAAGTAGGGTTGTCACATTTGCCGTGTTTTATCTGAAAAGATGATGACATGCTGACAAAATTACTTTCAAGTACAGAACTACATCATTACTATGGTTGTCATTGTCCCGATGTCAGTTTTGAAAGTTGGATCACTAAGCATTACTACCCAAGCCACATACTACTCAAAGCTGTTCAAGTAAATTCAGTTGGCTTTATTATTTTCCATGGTGCAAAAAGGCAGGTTTAAAACTTACAATGGAATAGTTCATTCCTTAAAAAAAAACAACAAAAAACAAAAAAAAAAAGAGACAAAAGTTAAATCAGTAAAGGATGGGTTTTTTTTAGTATCTAATGGAAGTCTGCTTAAGACCCAAACCAATTCAGAGGATCAGAATCATGAAATGTTTTAGTGGATCAGTGGCTTTATGAAGCCCAAGCCAGAAAAAATATCTTGTATTTTTGTTAGCAGAGAGTTAGCAATGGTGTTCCTCAAGGTTCAGCGCTTGGGCCAGTTCTGCTCACCCAATACATGCTTCCCCTTGGCAATATTATTTGGCAACATTATTAGACAACATTTGTATCACAGTTCAGAAGACACAAAATAAAAGGCAGAGTCAGGAGTAAGGCAACACAGTGACTTTACTTAAAGTTTTAGGCAGAGCAGAGTTCAGTCTATTCCATAGGTCAAATCCAAGAATCCAAACAACCAGGCAGAGGTACACAAACAGCAGGCAAAGAGGTAAATTAGACAAACAGGCAGGAGTCAAAGGATCAAAGAGGCAGTACATACAGAATGGTGGGATACGAAGCAAGCAGAAGCACAAACTACAATCTGGCAAAGAGCAAAGGCAACCTGGCTGGTATAAATAATGAGTGCAGATGAGCAAACCAGCAACAGGTGTGTGGCAGAATGAGCAGGCTGGAATCTGAGAGGCTGAGACACTTAAAAGGGGGAGTGCCAGTGGGTGTGGAAGGTGTACTGTCGGGAAAAGCTGGCAGGTGCTGACTGGAGGATGAGCAGAGGAGTGTGCGCAGAATGAGCAGCAGGAGAGGGGGTATTAAGAAGATCAAGAAGCTCCAGCAGTGTCCATGACAATTTGATCAAGTTTTGTTGTTATGCAGATGATACAAAACTACACTTATACATAAACCCAGATGAAAGTAATCAGTTGACTAAACTTCAAGCATGTCTTAGGGATGTGAAGACTTGGATGTGCTGTAATTTTCGATCATTAAACTCTGAAAATACTGAAATTATGATACTTGGCCCTTAACAACACAGAAATACATTATTTGATAAAAACACATTAGCTTATATAAGTACTTAAGATGATATCACTCTAGCATCCAGTTCTACTGTAAGAAATATGGGGATTATTTTTGATCATGACATGTCCTTCAACTGCCTTATTGAACAGCTACCTATGACTGCCTTGTTTCATCTTTGTAATGTTGCAAAAATCAGGCCCATGCTGTCCCAAAAAGATGCAGAAAAACTAGTCCATGTATTCGTTACCTCTAGACCGGACTATTGCAATACCTTAACATCACGCTGCCCCAATAAGTCTTTAAAGAATTAACAGTTGATTCAGAACGCAGTAGCAGTGTACTATAAAGAACTGGAATGAGAGAACATATTTCTCCAATTTAAGTTCCTTGTATTGGTTACCTGAATAGAATTCAGATCCTTTTCCTCACCTACAAAGCTCTAAATGGTCAGGCATCATCATATCTTAGGGAGCTTATCATACCCTTTGGAGCCCCAAGTTAATCTGCATCTGCGGATGCAGATTTACTTGGGGTTATGAAGGTTTCCAAAAGTAGGATGGGAGACAGAGCCTTTAGCAACTTCCAGATGTAGTCCTGAAGGCAGACACCGTGCCTACATTTAAGAGTAGACTTAAAACATTCTTTTTTGATAAAGCTAATAGTAAGAGCTGGCTCAGGCATGCCTTAGTTATGCTGCAATATAGGCTTAGGCTGCTGGGGGCTTCCAAGACACACTGAGCACTTCTCTCTCCCTCTCTCTTCATTTAATTTTCTCCCCTTTCAATCTCTCTCCTCATCTCTCTCTCTATCTGCCTTCCATTTACATTTTACATGGTTATTGCTAACTTTCCACCTTTCTTTGAGTCTTTTCTGCTTTCTCGCCTTGCAAATTTCCCTGGAATTGGTCTAGACCTACTCAATATGTTAAGTGTCTTGAGACAACTTTGGCTGTGATTTGGCGCTATATTAATAAAATCTGATTTGATCTGATTAGATTTTAATCATATAAAAAGTATAAGTATATGAAAAAATCCTATGGGATGAAAAAAAGTTGATGATCCCAGACAGTTACTGCCTGTGTAGTCAAAGCCTGATGAAGCTTGGCCTTTTAATATGTTAAAAACCTTAAGTGTTAAAATTCTTACTGAGAGGGAAATTCCCAGTCATGCCTGCTGTGACTGCTTGTTTCATGCTGATGTTAGCATGATGTTCATCCAACATGTTTGCAGCCACAGTGCTCTTGTTGATGATTATATTTCAGCGTGTTAGCAAGTACTGGCTAATTGGCACTTTGCTCAAAAAATACAGAAACTGATGTGTATATTTCGCAGATATATGGTCAAAAACTTAAGTATTGGACAAATTAAAATAACAAATTTGACAAGTAGATGTAGTGGATGTAGTTAAGTGATAACTCAAGTTTTTAAAAAAAAATCCAAGGGATTGCATCTATCTTAATGAATCTGTCCTGTGTATAAATGTTGACATATTTCAATGTGAACTAAAGTGGTGGATATTATCATCACAAATGTGTGGCATAGACACCCTAATAAGTCGTAAGACAACGTCATAAGGAGTGACATATTATTTCATAGCCACCACTCACACACTGTAGTTTATTTTGGCTCACTCCTAATCAAAACATCCTTGTACTGCCCTAATTACAATGTACTCACTGGAGCACCAAATGGGTGGTAAACTGCAGCTATAAATAATCAAAAAAACTGCAGTATTCCCTTCTATTGGTTTCTTACATCTCTTCACAAGCCTTTGCAACACTCCCTGTCACTTCTCATCTCCCAGCAACTATCTGAAATTAAATCGTGCTTTGTCTTTTTTCGATTCATGTGAATGCAGTTACTTGCCTTTTATGCTTGTAATTGTAAAATCTTCCTTCCTGATGTGTACCTTAGTAGGCCACTATACACTGACCACAAAGATGAAACTCTGTGGTTTGTAATATAAAGTCATACAGATGACTGTTGTCAGCACACTCTAAAGAAAGGAGAGGCATATGTCAATCATCGGTACAATTTCATGATGCTCTTGTTGACAGCATCCTTTTATTGACTAACTGAGTGACAACTTGTGAATGGCATTAACAGAGAGCAAAAAACAGAGTTTCGGCTATCTTTGTGCAGTGTCAGTGCTGCTGACAAGATCAGACAGCTTCCTTCTTCCTTCTGTGTTATAAGGCAGGCAGATTCTAGTATTTGCTTTTATCACAGCAGTGTTTGGGTCGCATGAGAGGAACTGCACATATCTATCCTGTATCACTCCCATTCATACAGTTTGAAAAGGAATTTGGAATGACTGACTTAGACCAAACAGAAAAGATAAAAAACACTTTGATTTCAACAAGGTAGGCAGATAAATCACTAGAATTCAACATCTTCAAGTATAGTTGAAATAATCAACAAGCATTAAAAAAACAGGAGAGGTTTTCTCCAAAATCACTTTTCACATTAGTGTCAAAGTGTTAAAGTTTTCATGAAGTCAAATCATTTTTTAAAGGTTTTATTATATATGCTTTGCTTTGTAAGTCACCTATGTGCCACATTTGGCCAAAATATATTAAATAATGTTTTTGTAGCTGCCTTTTGGAAGTGTGAAATAAATGTCCAATGAAATGCTTTCTAGAATTGTGAAGATGTTGATATAAAGAAAAGGATGCCATTGTGACAGTGTCCTAAACAAGACCTATATAAGGTCAAAGAGACAGGTTTGATGAGTGGGAACACAATACCAAGGCGGTTTTGTTTAAAGGAGTTTCCTGATGGACAGTGTTATTTGTTGTAGCAGCCCTTTCCTCTTTATCTCAGTAAACTATGCATCCAACATCAGCTGACCTGGTGGTAGAAAGTGTATTGGGAGCCAAACCCAGCAAAAATCACCTTGGTACTTTATTTTTTGTCTTAAAACTGGTCCTGTAGATCTCAAAGGCTTCGATCTGTTGTCCAGTTTTTTAAATCTCCCAATCAGGCAGAGTCTGCAAACTGGAGGGTCTGGATTTTAGGACTACTATTGAATTGCATGATATTGAGGTGAAATGCACAGTGCAACATATTCCTCCCTAGTTTTCCTTTCTGTACAAAAAGTAAATATGTAGCAGACCACATCCCATCAGCAGATGCTGCCAGTCTGTATATATTTTATGAAAAAATTTTAGAGCTTTAGCACAAATTTAATCTAACTGAATGCAGCTAACAGACACAAGTGCTGTACCAGTTTTGTATCTGTTACATACAGAACTCATTCATTCTCTGCAGGCCAAGCGCTTATGTGCCTGCTGTCTGTTATGTTAAATAACATCTGTGGTACAAGTCATTTTTGGCCTGTTAAGGTTTTTTTAGATGGTTGTGTGATAGAGATGCATTTGAATTGTTAAAAGGGTATGTATGACCAAAAAAGAAATCATTACACTTCTAAGGCTGACTAACTCAGGCATTGACAACATAGCCATACATGGGTAGTCAAGCATAATTAGGGCTACAAACAAGCAATAAAACAACAAACTCCTTAATACACAGTATGAAGTTTGTACCACATAAGGTCTCTCAATCATAACAGTGAAAACAAAGTTCATAGTTAAAAAATGACTCCATTAAGTTGTGCTGGATTGTTGGCATTGCTGTCTTTATTGTTAAACAACAATTACTGCCAATGAAAATTTATCTAACTGACTCAAGCAAAAATGTTTATAGACAAGGTAGCTAATTAAAGTTTAATTCACCTGTGTCGACTTGCCTCCTCACTCTCTGACGGGAGTTTACAACAATTGACAAAATAACAGGCCATTACCTTAAAATAACATTGCCTACCTCTCTGGGTTCAGATATTGTAAAAGATTTTCTAATCTTGTGACTACTCAAAGCGCTTTACAACATTAGTCAACATTCATCCATTCACACACTAATGCCAACCTGCTCATTAGAAACTCATACACACACATTCACATGCTGCTGGAGTCTGAATTTGGGTATCAAACCACCAGTAGTTTTAGATGGGTATCAGTAGATGACTTGCTCTACCTTCTGAGCTACAGCTGCCCCAACAAAGAGGATCAAAAGAGGATTTTCAGTCATCAATTTCACTGGAGGGTTATGAGTGCATTTTGATAAAATAACACACTGGAGTCTTCTTTTCTTTCTTTTTTTGTTAAATATTAATTCATGCATGATCTCAAAAATCAGTTTTGGTCAGTCTTGCTTTGGACTTAAATTGTGCTCAATTGAGGTGATCTACCAGGCCTATACACTTGTCATTATTCTCAGTATTTCTCAGGGATAGTTATATTCATACCCTCAGTTCCAATCCCTTGATGATGCAAACACAGTCCAAGAAGCAGCAAGCATTTTTTTCTCTAAGACTTTTAATCACTCTCTTTAGTAGATAAAATAGAGACTTAATCAGAATCAAAGAATAAAACACAAGTACAGTGAAACTTTAAAGAAGAGAGGGAGAGAGCAAAATTCAAGACATATATTGATCCTGGATATCAGAGGAGGTTTAATGGACTAAAGACAGTAAAAATAGCAAATTCTGACTATTCATGTGTATGGGTTTGTGTTTTTATCTTGGGTTTTTTGTTGTACAAGCATATTTTTTCTCATGTCACACTAAAAAGTTGTAAAACACATAACTTTTCTTATTAACAAATCTACAGTGGCTTTCCATTGAAAAACAAGTTGACAGCCACTGTGTGTGCATGTGTGTTTCCCAATGGCAAGGGAAATGCTACCAACATGTGTAAGGAGCCTTTGTCTGGTGGAGTGCAGTGAAGCCTTTGAAGAAGTGGCCCCATAGCCTCAGAGGAGGCTTTCTCTCACACGCAGTCACACACACATTGTGAACATTGCATCACTACAGAGTGTAACATTGTTCACATTTTACATAGTTGAATAGGTTGACAACTTTTGATACATTGTTGCCAAAGGAGACCTAATTTGGTACTCCAGCACAAACAAAAGTCTCAACATCTTTTTTACACCAACATGGAAAGTCATCCAGTTTCTTAATATTGTAGTCCTGCATCTACGGAACCCTAATAAAACAACAACAACAAAACCATTTTCACTGCATCCAGAGTTTTGGTTAAGTTAATGAGCTCAGCAGAAATAGAGAGACCTTTTCATTGATTGGGTAAACAGCACTGTTTACAAAAAGATTGAGCAATACGTTTTAGAAATTCAATAGATACACTCTGCTCGAAGTTTGAAATAAGGCAGCAATGAACCTTTTTGTTTTGATTTGATTTTGATTTTGTTTTGCACAATATGTATATTCTGCTGCTAGAGGTCTATTAAAATAATGAATATGGAGGAATATAGGATGAATGTATAATATAGTGAATATAGAGGACAAACTTTGAAGACATTGAGAAGTTTTGAGTCATAGAATCAGGAGATTTGTTGATTTATTATTTTTAGTTTTTTGTGTAGTTTATGAGTTTATTTAACAGGAAACTGTCACGCCATATTCGCTGAGCAAAAGTTAACCTCATATCTAATTTGTAGCTGCAATTTAACAGCCAGATGAAAATTTTCCTTGTCTTTGAATCATTTCAACATTTGAAATACACTTCATCTAAAGCAGTCAGCTGGTAACTATGTTAATGTTAGCCACTTTCAATGAAGCATGAACAAAGCAGCTAATTTCAGTCAGCTAGTGAAAATGAATTTGAATGATTTGATATGTTTTGTTTGATGCAGCAGTTAAAGATAATAGCAAACAATTTCCCTTTTTTCACAAATGAATTCCTTTTCCTCCTTGAATTAACCTTTCACAAAATTTTATGGAAATCAAACATTTTTAGTGTCAAGCCAAAAAATGAACAAGAGTAAGGCCACAGCTGTTTACCATCTAACTGTAAAGGGTTTCATAGAAAACAGACATGTGAACATTAACAGTCACTGAAAGCTTGTTCTGTTTGAAGTGGGGAGGAAATGCTACTTCATTATCGCCACATTTGACCAACAAAGATGAAAGTGGTATCAGATATGGAGGTCGGCAGGTCAATGTGGAGCTGCCAATGGTCTCCCCTTCCTGCTGACAGATGGATGGCCTTCAGGCAGAGCATGTGACGAGACCCCCAGTACTGACAGGGCACACACAGCTTCCTTCCTCTGGCACCCTCTCACTCCTCCTGTCTCTGCACACACACCAGTAACAACACAACACTCAGAGAGGGGGGGATTCAGAGGTGTGTGTTGTAACTCTACAAAAACTATGATAATAAAACAATAATTTTCATCCTGAATGAGCACTTGAAGACATTTTGGCCCTTGTGCATTGCACTGGTTGCACCTCTTACAGTAAAACCATTGGGTGCAGTTACAGACATTGAACTCTAAATAGTGTGGTTGGATATGCTTTATTTTGTTCATGTCTTTGAATAGGTTACATTGCTCTTCAGCTGAAATGGATTTCTTTAGATCTATATTT
>JAPZDV010000004.1:1052662-1065984 GCA_029814665.1 Acanthurus lineatus | reverse complement strand
TGTTACCTGGATGCTGCTTTTTTCTTTTTGTTTTACACATTTTAATTTATATTTTGTTGTGTTATTCCCTAAGCTTCTCTGTGTTGTTTCACTGTAAATAGTTAACAGTTTATAAATTCTATACATACAATTAGAGATTTGACCTTTTTGTCTTTTTGAGATAGGTCTTTATTTTTGTACTTAATAATTTATTTTTTGCAGCACTCTGCCCCATGTTTGTATGTAAGTTGACTAGATAAATAAAGCCATATAAATAATAAACATTTGATATACCGTATGTTTTTGCATTATTAATTCACTTTACACAATTTGATTAAATTAAATTAAAATAATTAATTAAAATAATTTAATTTTACACTATTTTTTATAATTTTTAAATTAAGCAACAAAAAAATCTGAGGAGCCACTTGGAAGCCAAAAGAACCAGCTCTCTAAAAAGTGCCGGAATTCCCATCACTGCTAAACACAACTAAATATAATGCAGGTAAACAACCTAAGTGTCGTGAAAATGTCTTCGAAACTGTGCGAAGTTCTACAAACTTGTATTTGTCCTCCTCCTGTGAGTGTGTCACTGCTGCTGCATTTAATTGTTGCGCCTGCACTTGCAGCGGCTTTTGAAAATGGCTAAGCTGCTCTGTAGATAAGCCTACCCTCAAAAGATTCGCTCTGATTGGATATCTTCCTAACTTGTCCCACAAAAAGTGTAGATTTAATTTGATCTCTTCTCCATTCGTCCCTCCCTAACATTTTTGCCTTGTTTCTATTTGTTGACTTAAGTGTCAGTTATATTTTGTCACAGTCTTCATCATTATATCTGACTTTTTATTTAGTTTTTAGTTAGTTTTCGTCCGTGAAAAAGGTTTGTTGATGAATATTTTTAGTCATAGTCTTGGTCAATGAAATTAACACTGGTCGTGAGCAAGTGCAAAGACCAAAATGTCTTTGAAGAAAACTTGTTGATGCATTTTATGTTATTTTACGGCATAACACAGTGACTTATTTGTCATCGAGTTCTTAGAGACATCATAGAGGTGGCCAGGAGAAGGCTGGCAGCGGGACTGGATTTTTTGATGAAAAGGGCAAAAATACTTCTGCCTTCAAACTTGGTTGGATTTCTTGTCATACATTGCAATTCTCTTGCTATAAGTACAATTAGGCCTTTTAAGTCATGGCTTGGTAATAAAGGCAGAAAAGAGGGGCCTTGTTAAGGAGGAAGTGGGCTTGTTTTCTTCACTCCAGTGATTCTGCACAATGACTAAACACTGAATGCCACCCTGCTGTTCCTTTATCTTTACACAGCAGAGCTCCACATTCTTGTGCTAACTCCAATGAACAAATGGGCAGGTATCAGATATGGAAAATACAAACTAGAGCATTAAACCTGTGGATTTAATAAAAAGCAATCAAATAAATTTGTGAAAGCTTCTAATAAAATATAACTGAAAAGAGAGGGTGAAGGGTTAAGTGAGGCTTTAAAGAAATAAGTGAGGTCACACAATTTCAAGATAGTGAATCAGTCATCACAGGTAGCAGATGTATTTCTTTGTTATGGATTTTGAATAAAAAAGAATTAAAAAATGTATGAAAAGTCAACTCAGTGTTGGAGTGGATTTCCAACAGTAAATATCAAAGGCAGAAAATGAATGACAATAAAAGCTGCAGATACTTAAAAGAAAAGCATTTTTTCATCTTTGTTGACATCAGAAACTATTCTGATTTTAATAACAAATATGTACAATAAAAGAGACAATGAGAAAAACTCTGTGTAATGTTCTCCTAAATTGTTATTGTGTTTTGAAAACTAAAAGAATACACAATGATCCAAAGATAAGAATAACATAGAAGAACAATAATGAGTATTGCAACAAATAATTACCAGCCTCTGACTCTGGTTTCAAAGAAGCTTTTTCTCACAGCAAATAGCAGCTTCCATTGTAGATGTGAGTATAAAGCAATTAAGCTGCCAAAGCAAAGCTTTGAGATGTAATGCTGGTTGTGGTCACAGGCTTTAAGAGAAACCAGAAAGAAAATGACACTCTGTTAGATTTTGTTATGTTTAAGGTTCCTACAGGCTTATTTTATAAATGAACAGTTATGTGTTAGTCACATTGGCCAACAGGCAAACAGTTTACAGTTTACCTGACAACAAATAATGATAGACCCGACTCTGTTTGTGTGCTGCATCATCCCTTGTGGTCTGAGTATCTGAAAGCTTACAATGAAAGGAAAAGATGGTACCTCAGCTTGCAGTTCCACCTCATTCATGTTAAGCAGAGAAGGAAATAGAGGAATGAAATGATGTGGTTGCTTAGTTGCAGAAAAGACTACAGAGGAAGAAAAGCAACGGGGAAAAGTAAGACTACAAGTTTCTTTGATAAACTGACAATAAAAATGGAGCTGTACTGAAAGTAAAACCAATGCATTAGGCAGTCATGGTATCAGAAAACGTGGATGGAAGATAAAAGTTACACAGGGAAGGGCACATTGTGATAAACATCCATTTTGGAAAGAGACTGTGGATGCACGAGTTGTAGTATTAGTTTCTGCCAATCCTGACTACAGTGAAACTACAGAGTTTTTTAATAAAAACAAGGCCAGGTCTAAACAAAGCCAAAAGGTATGTGTTTTAAAATAAAACAGTAAGGTAGAAGACACTTTGGTGTGGTAATTTGGCCTGCACTATGGTTGCAAATGGTGACAATCTGACCAATTGAATATAAGCTAGGAGGCAATTTCTTTTAATGTCAGAATGTATTTTTGAATAAAGTATCACAGAAACAATAGTAAGGTAACACAAACAATAAAAAATGTGACGCATCAAAAAGTTTAATAAGTTTGTAACAATAAGTTTGCTTTAGTATAATAACAGTAACCTTCTATTCAAATCACCTTTGTATGATAAATTTAGCTCAAATATATTGCATGCACCTGGTGCTTAACATTAATCAATTGAATAAAAAAATTATTGAAAATTCATGTAAAATAAGATAAAAAAAAGAAAATAAAGTAACAATAGAACAAGACCGCATAAAAAACCGAAGTCAAGTAAAACATTTTTTAAAGAAGTGCAGCAATGCAAAGCACAGACAAGATTTTTATGCCTGTATCAGAAAATCTATAGCCAGCTTCAGGCCAAAGTGACAAGCCTTGATATCTTGATATCAGGCGGTGCATTCTGTGGTTTCAGGGATGTATGTGACAAAGACTAAATTCCTGATTTTAATTGGTTGTTTCTGTAAACCTTAATTAAAATGATCTGGATGATTATGTCTTAATATACTTTATACACATGTTATAAATGACAAATAAAAATTTGATTACATGATAATGATGATAGTAATAGTCAGTATTAAATGTATTTATGTCAATCCCTTATAAACACCAGCCTTCCTCTCTAAATTTATATTCTCTCTCTCTCTCTCTCTCTCACACACACACACACACGCACACCCACACACACACACACACACACACACATACACAGAAAATCAGGCTTATAGGAAGAAACAAGGCCATGTTGAGTCAGCTCCATCCAATAAGTGAAAACCCAAAGCAGGACCAACATCAGTCCCAGTAATCTCAAATCTCAAAAGTAACATCGCTGAAAACATCAATTAAAAAAAAAACAGGCAAATAAACAAAAAGGGTAATTCAAAAAAAGTAATCAAGTAAGTTATCTTACAAATATGTGACGGTGACCAATTGTAATTTATTTAGTAATTTTTTTTTCTTATTTTAACATTTATCATGCTAATCAAAAATGTCATGTAAAAGCAAAGATGGCAAAGGATTCCTTTCTTGCTCACTGACTGGAGTGCTAATTATTAGCAGTGCTCAGTTATTCCAACCTTCAGCACTACAATACTACAAAATTAAACAGCAGTTTCCTTCAAATATCTTCCCAAACAAGAAACAAGAAAATACTTTGTTTTTCATGAGTTTGCATCTGCTGCATGATGGTGCAAGGAAAGGACATTGTCAGTTGATTGGTTTTAACTTCACTAATTCTTACAGAATGATTTAATGAACACCAAAGTTACCGAAATGTCTTGGATCCAGAAGGTGTTTTATCTTAGACTGTGATCAGTGGTATTGACATAGATCAGTGCTACAATGGATGACATATTGCTTCTCTCAAAATAGAAGGTATGCATTGCAGAATTACTTTTACCTCTTTAAATATCACTGTAATTATACAGTGCTGTTGGTGAGCATATATTGCTACTTGCTCAGAGCTACATTTTTCTATGCTTCTTGATTGTTCACTTACTCAGAATGAGTCTCTTCACTGTGTCATGATCCTGTAGAGAGACCCATACAAATCAGTCAGTGATTTAAAGTGCTTCTAAATAAAGCACAGTGCAGATGGTAAGTGCATGAAATAAAATTTAAGGCATCGACACAGGTTTGACAGCAGCTGGATGTAGCTCATTATAGGCAGTAATTTGTTTTAGGAGGTTCCCTGGAACTGCAGATGATTTGCTTTTGGGCAATCAGACAAGGTACTGTATATAATTTTAAGGCTGCCAGAATTTCCTCTTAACTTGTTGCTCTTATGATTATGATTAAAATTGATTTAATTGTCAGTTAGTATGTACACTGCTGTTGGCAGTGCTTGTTGTCAGAAGAATGACATGCCCATGGCATAGAATAAACACAGAGCAAAGGAAAGAGAAGCAAGGAGAGCAAGGGAACAAAAACACGCCAAATACCAGAATCCCTCCTGCCACTTTGTATCATGCTTTCTGCAACCTTAACTATACTCTGTGGTGACTGAAACTACTAATTTTCCAGAAAACAAACCAAATTTAATAACACTGTGGCTAAATGCTGGGCTCAAAAAGACTTCTGTATAGTCTGATACTGTTAACATGTTGATGTTCAACAGGTATAATGTCTGCCATGATAACCCAAGTTTGGCATGTTGGTAAGCTAACATCTGTTAGTTATCACTTAAAGCACAGTAAATTTAGGATTGCTGGCAATAACATGAGTTTTGCGGGTATTGTGTTATGAACAACAGTACTGGAAATAAACTTTGGACCTCAAGAAGTCTGATTTAGAATTAATGCTAATGCTAATACTAATTTTTTCCAGTTCATCTTGGCAGTAACACAATTGTTAATGGTCCAAAATTCATGACAAATAAGTCAATAGTTGTCAGCATATTTCAATTTAAAACCAATATATCTGACACAAAAATCATAGCCTCGTCAGAGTCATTCTCTAGGCAACACAAATTAGTAGGCCTACAAAGTCCACAGAAATCAAAGCAAAGGCTCTGAAATGTAATGTTCTGGTTTGGGCCACAGTAAGGGAGCCTGTGATGGCACTTAGTTAACATGATCAAAAGCTCCAGCAGCTGCGGTCTTCTCATTCCCTGTCTTTTTTTTAACTTTAGTCCACAGCAGGTTTGTCTAAGCAGGTCAGGGCTCCATAGTCTTCAGGTTCCAAGGACACTTATAAAGCAGAGCTAGACAGTGAATAATGATATTCACATAGAAAGCCACTGAGAGGAACCTTTGGCCTCAAGCTTTTTGATTTATTCCTGTAGAGGTAGTAACTGCTAAGGCTTAAATACACCATCTGAGAAGCAATAAAAATATACAAGAAGCTGCAACCACAAATTGCATTAACACATTGCAAAACACATATAGTGAGAAAAGCCGGTGGGAGGTGTGGTTCTTCCTAGTCTCCTCAATTATGTCCGCCATCTCTTAGAAACTGAGGTCACCCACACACACACTCACACACACTCACAGAGTTACAAGGCCACAAGCTTTTGATAATTGCTACAGTTTAAGCTCAGCTGTATAATACAATAAATACAACCAGCACTCCCTGGAACATTTACAGTGCCAGAAAAATCCTTAAAAACTAAAATAAACTTATTAGACTCTACTGTTTTAGTTAAATTCTTCTACAAGATTTATATTAAAAAATGATTATTTAATAAGTATAAGTACTCAAAACTGTTTTACTGCAATGCTGTACATTGACAAGAACCACAGACAAGTCAGTCTACTAATGGCGGAAGACGAGCACTTGCTGTAAAGCATTAGTGCTTAATGTGACAGCTGCTGTCAGGGTTCATCAGTGGTCCCACGCATACACACACATACACACACACACACAGAATAACGTGAAAACATGTGTATGTACACAACGCTACATGACACACAGATAAGGAAAATGCAAACAGAAATGCACTTGTGCACATGTACACACAGACAAAGACTCCCACTGTACTATAGAACATGCGGACATGGTCATAAAATGTTTCATACTGTCTGTTCATCAGTTATTATCACTGCCAGGCATTAGCCTGGAGGGGATCAAGCTTTACGTTGTGTGTATGTTTGTGTGTGCATTTCTGTGTGTATCTGTCTGCAGCTAATGAGGCGTTCAACAAGACCCATCACCCTTATATTCTTGTGCACATGTGTTACTGCATACTCAAGGACCTCATATGGTTGCAGACATTCACAGTTTTTGATAAATAAAAAAATAAATAAACATTTTGTTGACTGCTCTATTTTAGACTGCCATTGACATAGCAGACAAATCAGAGATCACACACTATTCTGAGTGCATCCATCTAATTGCCTTTGTTTTTCGCTGCTGTCTAATGGGTAGGTTGACTTCTTTATTGTTTTGGTTGCAGTTCACACTATAATTGGAGTACCTGACCAGGCCAAATGATTGACTTCTAGTTGCTTTTTTTAAAAAAATTTTACCCTTTTATAACATTGGAGTGATTGAGCTATTATTGTTGATTTGCTATTATTCCAACCAGCCTCCACACAACAGGTAAGTATAAACTTAGAGGCCATAGGGAACTATATAAAATTCCCTTATTCTTACTTAAACTTGATAAGATTTTTCTTTTGTGTCTTTATCTTTGATGGCATTTTATTGGTAAGAGCCTTACACTATATAGCTGGCTCTGTATGTCTGACTTAAGTTGTTGTTCCAATAAATCTATACTGTTATTGTAACAGATCATCTAAATCTGTGATAGACTTCAACTAGAGATTTTCCCAGAACAGACTGCTTGAATGAAAAACAGGCATGGTATCTTCAACCAAAAGAATAAGTAAAAAAACAACGATAGGGTCCATATTTTCTTGTGTTTTAACCTTTTCAGTTGCATCACAAGGTCTGTATAAGCAGATGGAGGTAGCAAGGGACAAAACTGTACTGTAATATTTTGATCACAAAAGTTGGCAGGATGAGGGTGCTACAGGAAACTTAAATGTTTATTAAAGTTATTAGGATTAATCTTATGGGCATACTTAATCTCCGTATCTCTGTATAAAATCTCCACTTCATCAAATGCTTTTTATGACATTGTACTATAACCAACTAGTAGCATTAGAGAAAATATGCCATAAATGTCTGCACAAGTGTACGTTGCCATCCCTGGCTTATGTACAGTTAAATTTACCTTTAAATTGTCTTTAAAGTTGTTTTTTTATACATGGGTAGAATGGTTGTACTACTCTAAGTTTTCTTTTTTTTCTAAATTACCATATGCATATTGCCAAGATTCATGAGTCGTCTAAGCCAAGGTGAATGAAGAAGGCACAACAAGAGTGGTCTCTAGAAGTCTGAAGAAAGTGTGATTGCAGCTCCATGCAAACTTGAACATGTGGATTTGGAAAACTCCAGAGATGTGTAAATTTACCTGCCTGAGAGTCTACATGTTTGGAGAAGACCAGTTTCTTGAATTCAGACCAGCTACAGTTCTGCATTGGTGCTACAGATTCTCTCTCCGGCTGATGAACAGCTATCCTGTTGTGCTGTCTGCCTACTTGGACACCAAGGTTCTTTCCTTTACAATTGGCCTGATCAATAGGAGCTTTTACAGAGCTCAACCTCTGCTAGACTCTGTGTAGATACTCATCGAGGCTGCCTCTACTTCCTCCACTCAGCCCCCAACTTACACATATACACTCCCTTTTCCCTCAAGGGGCCTCAGGGGTTTAGCACCATATGGATCAAATCCATTAGCAGGCACTTTCAGACCCATTTATGTTAATGCTGATGTGATCAATGTCTCAGTCTGTGATTCATTTTAAACGGTTTCTTAATTGGACTTTGACCTCGTAGTCAAGAACATCAGGGATAGAATCTGTTATAATTCTAAAGCTGTAGAATTAAAAGAAAATCTTCAATATGAACAGAGAGGAGAGATAAAGGCAGTCAACAGATGTCCATAATGAAATTCTGCTGTACGCCATGCAATATAGTGTAGATGGTGTACATATTTGTTGCAATGTTTCCCACTGCAGCCATTCATCATCAACATTCATTACGTTAAAATTTATTTTTGGACATATCTGAAGGAGATCTTTTATTTGCTTCTTTAGTACTTATCTGTGCTTGGTGGAATCTCAGGGTTAAGTTGGTTGTGTTTTATCTATTCACTTCAGTGAACCTGACTGTTAATGCTTTCAGCTCTGTTTGCATATACTTTTCTTCTTTTCAGCTCTATTATTTTAAATAAAATATTAGCTGTAAAGAGCTCACTAAATTCTCTTTGTGTACTGTGGTGATTTCAGTACTCACACTGTTCCAGACAGAGTACTATCAAATTTGTTAAATTTTCTCTCCAGCAATAGTTTCAAAGACTAACATGTCGCTTTTAAACTATGAATTGATTTTGAGATAACATTTATAGTTATGCCATAAGCAGAGTGAAAACTGAAAACAAGAAAACAAAAAAATGAATGTGACCAATGAATTAGTGTGCATGTGTATGCATTTGACTGTGTGTAGGTGTAGACTACCATAAAAAACCCAAACCATGCAAAAACTAGGAAATTAATGTGTGTCTGCTCTTTGTGCAGCCCTGTCGCTCTTATTGCATTACACATGTGAAAGAGCAGGAGTGTGTCTGCAATCCATCCTCAATTGGTTCACATCTGTTTACTTTAGAAATGGCTGATCCTAAATCTGATAGCCATTTGGAACGTGTGTGTGTGTGTGTGTGTGGGTGTGTGTGTGCATTGTGGTGTGTCTGTGGGCCTGTGGGTGGGGGTGAACATGCCAGAGGGGTGAAACAGCAGGGATAGAGAGCCCCTAGAGAGGAAGAAAGACCACTTAGTTAGCCTTCAGGGGATGCTGGGTCTGTGCGTGTTTGTGCGTGGTGTCTGTTTAAAGGCTTTCTGCCGTTTAGCCATCCATCTGTTGCCTTGTGTCTGACCTCAGGGCTTAACTTCTCAAATAGACAATTTCATCAAGTAGCCAGTAGGAACAGGGTTTGAACTATTACTGCTCTAATCTGAAGTTTTAAGTTTACACTGATGTATGGTTGGTTTCATCACTTTGTAACCTAAAAACTGCTTGGTTAAAATTTTGTTCTACTCTGGCTTGAGCATGGAAATATGTTTTCACTTTGCTGTACGGAGGGCTATTTTACCAAAAAAAACAACTGCTTTGAATATGTACTTAATATAACTCATCAGCAATAGGACTGTCATTTTTGTGATTTTTTTTTAACCATCACATTCAAAATATATCACAAGCAATAAACACACACCCTCAAGGTTATATTGACTGAATTCCACACACACCACTGTACTATCATTATTTACTAGAACACACCTTGAGGACTAAACTTCTACTGGAAATATTTTCCAACCAATGCACTATTTCATTATTCCTTATTCCTAGTTCCTGACACAAAATTACAGAAGTACCACAAAAAATTCTGGATATTTTCAAAATATCTAACTCTATATATCAGACTTCTTTAAAGATCAATGTGAAGGGTCTGACAGGTATGGCAAGTCTGAAAATATTAGGGAAAAAATGGACTCATAGAGTCTATTTTTAGTTTTTTTTTGTGGCAAAAGAAAAATAGAGCATGTGCATTACGCTATTTAAAGTGCTGACTGTTTGATCTGTTTTAATGGTGTAATATTAACACTAGATCAGGTTTGTGTGAAAAGTCTTCTATTTTTGGGAGGAAAGAAAGTCATATACAAGTTGCAATAATCTTAAAGCTTTAATAATGTTTTTTATATCATGATTGTAGGTCATGTAAAAGGAGTTGCAAATTAGCAGTAACAGTAAATTAACACCAACTCTGCAGTTTTGCATCCTTAAGCCCGTTGTTTTAGTTGTACAGCCCTGAAAATGTTATGGCTTGGTTTAATTGCTCTCATTCATCCTGCCCCCAGCAGCACTGCAAGCAACTGTGTTAAGGAGTTCTAATAAATTAACACTACTCACTCAGCAACAAGCAGCAGACAAATAAGAATCCACATTCTCAATAATGTTGGGTGCTGTGTAAAATGTAAATAAAAACAAGATGCATTATTTTCAAATAAACCAACAGAAGATTTTTCATTGTTCCAGAGCTCATGGAATAATATTCTTTATACAATCATGTCACATATTGGTATACCTCATTTATCCCAATCACCTTTGATCAATTAATGTGTTTACCTGTGGCATTTTCCAAATAGGTGATTTTTGAGCATTCCACAACTTTCCAGTCTTTTTGATGCCTAACTTCTCTGATTAATGATCCTGGCATAAAATTTGGACTACCTGGAGGAGAGATCAAAGGTTAGAAGACTGCTCCCATAAAAACAAAAACTGCAGCTGATTTGAATCTGGTAACCATCCTCCTCCAAGAGGGCTTGTTAAGCAGCAATACTCTGTTCCCCATGTGCCTGTGCCGGGCTTTTGCAGTTTATATTGGATCTCTTTCACAGTCAGAATGGCAATGCTTCAGCTTCTTTTTTCCTTTGGGAACAGAAACTAGTGGCAGCAGGTAGGGAGGGTGCAAAGCAAAGACTAAGTTGTGCAGCCAAGAAACCAGCTCGTCTTCAATACTGTGATTTTACTGTAATGCTGCAGTTCAAGTTATTTGTGTCACAGTAGTAGTCATGGTTAACAGTCTGACCTTAGAGGATGAATCCACTGTGCACAACCCTTAAAATCCCAGCATCATCTTGGCTGTGATCCTGACTAATCTCACTAACTAACCTTATCTTTGGATGCAGAGACACCCAGACCTCTAGGTGTCCTTAAATAATGTTCTTCTGTTCTTGAAAGATGAATGCCATTCAAAACACCCTGCCCTGCATGGCTTCGGCTGTCAGCTTTTGAAGCATTTCGGAGGTCTCTATCACTAAGTTTGACATAAAAATTGACTTTTAACTATTGGTTAAGGGTCCATAGTAAACAGTGAAAATGTACATGTACACATAACCGTTAATCATGATAATTATGACCTGCAATGCTTTATGCACAGTCATGGGTTGTGCTCCATTTGTTGGCAAAAGGAACAGTCAAGGAACTTTTTGACTGAATCCTGTAGATGTAGATGAAGTAAATGTGATTACGAATAAAATATATTGGCCTTTTATTATTTTATTTTGTGCTTTTATTTTATAGTTTTAATACCGCCATGACAGTAGCAGCACATGAATCAGCAACTGATGATTCCTTCAAACTTGCTAATTTATTTTTGTTTGATTTTTTATCTTTTTGAAAACATGGACATGTACAAAACATGCTGAAACATGTATTACCTATGCGAGAAATACACCCAACAGCATTGAAAAAAATGCACAGGATTGAACTGAAAGCAGCAGATTTTTGAGTTGATCAATGCCAATGGCACCTTCTGACCACGAACCAGACCAGCCGGGCTTTACTGGGAGGAAGGGGAAGAGAGATGGGTTGAGAGCCATTAACCCAGTTTGGATTCAGGACACTTGCTGGCTAATGAATGGTCGCAGGGAATGAAATGGGCAAAATGGGACGCTTGCTGGCCAAGCAACTGATAATCAGAGATTGTTGTGTCCACATCTTTTCAGAGACCTATCTCCAGCACAGCATCCTTGATTGAGTGTTGGACTCATTGCACTGTGTTGGGAGCAAACAGAGCACAGGACTCTGGCAGAAGGCGAGGAGGAAGACCCTGCTTTACATCTGTAATGCTTGTTACTTTAATGAGTGACAATGGACAGTGTTTGTCAAATGTCATACTTTTAATGTTGACCATTATTATCACTATGTTATTGCTGCTGTTAACGATCAGAACTTAATTTAAAAAATGCAGAGAATTATTTCCTAGGTGAGTTGGTTTATCTGTATCTGTATATAAAGAACTGTATATATGGCCCTTATATTTTTTTTCAGTTGTAATTCTTTGAATCAGGAACCACAAACTTATTTTATTGTGCAGCCTTGTGTTGCAAAGAAATAAATAACTACCTTGTATGTTGCACATTCAGACTGGTTCTATTCAGTATATGTGAAAAGTGATTAAATTATCACATTCTTTTTGAATTATGTTGTACACAATGTCCCTCTTTTCTGACACCACGTAAAGGGCATCAGCATCAGCTAAATATTTATGAGGGGAAAAAATTATTTACTGTAAGTATTTGTGTTGAAGTAAGTTTATTTAATCATATTTGTAAGTATTTTTTGTTGTTGTAATTTTACCTTATAACACTACCACAATGGATTTAAAATAAATAAAAAATTTATCAAAATCAGAATTCAGGAAAAACACATTCCGCTATGTAAAGAACTGGCACAGTAATTATGTCAAGAGTAGAGAGTTACATCTCATTCCCCCCTGTGTGTGTTGTTCACGTACTTCTCCGTTTCTTTGTTTTGGCAGGCGGACTGGCCATGCATTTATGTTAGTTCATGCAAACCTGTCCTCTATCCTCCCTTGGCCAAGAATATTGAATTTAATGTTAAAATCCTAGCTAAGGGCTTATAGTTGGGGCTTGAGCTGTTGCTTCTCTAACTTTAGCTAGCCTGTGTTGCAATGCCAACATATGTAATGTTAACGATATGCATTGTAAAGTAGCAACAATTCCAATGAGCCATTTGGTGCGATCATATCACTTTCACTGGCTATCTTATGTCTCCTGGAACTTCAGTGCCTTTTTAAAGTCCTCATAAAGTAATCCACCATAATAAATCCAAACGTGTAGGTCTTTTGTTATTATTTTATCCATTTTCCATGTCAAAAACAGTTAATACTGTCCCTAGCTGGTGATCTTTAAAAAACGATGCACTGCACTTACTATTTCTGTATTCTGTATACATACATATATATATATGTATACACATATACATATATTAGGGCTGTCAATCGATTAAAAAAAATTAACTAATTAATTGCAAAATTTCTGTAAATAATCGTGATTAATCGCATTTTTTCTTCTTAAGACTATAGGGAATATTTATTTATGAAAAATCATTAAATTAATGTAGAATCAACACAAAGAAAGTATATTTAAATTCAAAGGCTATTTTAATGGCTTTTTAAAATGAAACTT
>JAPZDV010000004.1:1028046-1042600 GCA_029814665.1 Acanthurus lineatus | reverse complement strand
AGTGCTGAAAAGAAACCTGGGGTTGTTCTTGTTAACCTCTATCAATGTTGAATAATAGGCTGCTCTAGCAGTGCAAAAGGCGTTCTTGTATGTTTTGAGGCTATCTTGCCAGGCTATTCTGCTCACACCTGCCGCATGCACTCTACCACACAATTCTCCATTCATTTACAACAGGAGCAATCACATAAGTTTCTGATCGTACCTCATATTGTTGTTAAATTTCAATAAGTAATGTACCCATAAGGAGATTTTTTTTTGTGCAATTTCTGGGTAAAAATCCAAATTACCAATCCTTTTGTTTATAACCCAATACCTGCATATCAACCGATGAATAACAACTAATGAATCCTAGCATGACTGCAGAGCCTTGGCAATGTTAGATAAATGTATAGATGAAGGCCTGTGAACTTGTTCAGACCTTCATCTAAATTCAGTTAATGGATGACCTATCTCCTGTGCTCATGCTTTACTGCGTGGCTCATAATCAGGTATTAATTTCAGAGAACAAAGAAAAAATCTAAACTTTGTTTTATCTTTAGCTTTTGTATTTGTATTTGTAAGCAAGTCACTGCTGACTGAAATATTTTCCTCTGTTTTTTAATGTGAAAAAACAAAACAGAATTAACATTCTGGTATCATACAAATCATGTCACAAGAGGACAGTGATCTATTCATCACCCAATTTTTTTTCATTTATTTCTCCTAATGTACATGCATACTCACATTCCCATCCAATACCCTAAAGTTGCTTTGATGTAATTCATTCTTTTTGAGTTGGCTTGTTATATTTTTTCTTTTTATTGTTTTGTTCTGTTGTGTGACAAATAAGCTTTGTACATTAAGCTAACAATCTTGATTTGTGGCATTTAGTGATGCCAGTGGATTTAGTTAGTCTTTGCTTTTCTCTGCTTCCCTTTAACACCAAACTAACTTTACTACTTCAGATGTTTCTCTGCCCGGAGTCCTACCTTTAGCCTCCGAAAAAAAAAGAAAAAAAATAAAGAAATCATGAATTAATCATCCAGCTGTAGGCTTCAAAGACTGCATAGGGTTATAACGAAATAATGAAGCAGTGTTCACATGAAACATCCCTGGTTTAGTTATTTAGCCCACCAGGACTGGACATCAAATAGCTGCTTTGCCCTGGTTGTATTATTTGATCTCAAAGACGTGCATGCTCACAGAAACACATGCACATACAAGAAAGACTAACAGAGAAACGTGCACCCATACACCCACTCATACTATCTCACACACACACACAATCACACATATATACACAGTGCAGCTGAATAGGAAGTTGGGCTTTTTACTATCAGTGGACAATTATTGTGCAGCAGGAATAAAGTAAATGATGTTACATAGTGATTTGCTGCCAAAGGATAAGCGAGAGTGTGCCCACTTTGATGCTGTGAACTGCAGCTGTGATTACAGATGTTTACTTTAGGGGCTGTGTTTTTTCTTGGGAATTCAAAATATATACTGTTAGTATATGGAAAATAAAACGTATGTTCATAGTTCTTCTACAAAGGTTTGCCTCAGTCAGTGTTGTCAGTCCTTAATTCCAGTTTCAAGATTGATTCAAATATTGTGTTACAACACAAGTTGTTCATCAAAATTAAGTTTATTTGACGACTAAAAACATAAAATCAAATGAATGTATTAATAATTATTAGGTTCATGAAATGAGAATCACAACAGTGGATTCTTCTCTATCTCTTGCCATACTGCTGCAGGGTGAACAGGCTGTAGCTGGGGTGTGCATTGCCTTTACACATCCTTTGGGGTTGTGTGCACCTCGCCTGACAAACATTACTGGGGCTTGGTAACTCTGCACAAATGATGTTTTGGGTGGTTTTAATCGCCTTTTGCAGAGCTTTCCTGTCCATGGCTGTGCACATTAAATACCAGTTAGTGGTATTTCCAGTCAGAATGCTATCACTCTTCTCAAACATTTTACAAGATTACAGCACAGGAACTTTGCTTTTCTGGCTGTCCTTTAGAAATAAAATTATTCATGAGCTTTTTTAAATTAATTAATCAGTCCAGTTATCTTTTTTCCTTTAATCGGGTAGAGATGTGTGATGTATTTGTCATGTTCTCTGTAATGTTGATTCCCAGGAGTATAAATCAGTTCACCTGTTCCACATCAGCTCCACCAATGTAGACAGGGTGTGTGTCCTGTCTCCTTTTTTCTTAAAACAGCTATCAGCTCTTTGTTGATTTTGAGCTGTAGAATGTTTTCTGTGCACCACTCTGTGAGACTGTTGATTTCCTCCTGATATAATTTGAGGAAACATCCTCATTAGAGGATGATGTCAGCCACATACATCTCTAGGGGTCTCTGTTGAGCTCTTGACTGGTGGAGATGTGGCTGCCAATGTAGACTGACTGGTGTCTGTGTGTTAGGAGGTCCAATATCAGTATGCAGATTGTGGTGCCCATGTCAAGAGTGCTAAGTATTCATATAAACTGTTTACAACTGCTGTATAGCTCAGTTGTAAGGCAGGTGTCCTATGTACAGAGGCTATATGTCTTTGCTGCAGCCGCCCTAGGTTTGATTCAGTCCAGGAGCCCTTCCCTCTCTCCCCCATTCCTCATGGTGTCCTGTTAAAAATAATTACAAAAATGAAGGCAAAAAAAAAACTGAAAAAAAGCCAAGTTTGTGTCCAAATGTTCTGTTTTGGGTGCTGTGTTTTGAAAGACAGAGTGGAAGGCAGAGAAGATGGCATCTTTTATTACTTGTTTGTTCTGAATACAAACTGGTTAGAGTCAAGGCTGACTGAGATGTTCTTCATGCGCTACCATTTTTTCAAAGCATGCAAGAAATGTCCTACAAACCACTTAAAACTCAAAAAGAATCAATTTAAACAAAAAAGTCTAATAATTGATAGATTTTAGAATCATCACTAATTTTTCTGATACTTCAGCTGGTTAGAACAAACAGGTTTTCATCCCAAAAGGTCTTCCCTTTATTTAGATTAAGAACTAGTGGGTGAATATCTGCAGAATTTCAGTTTACTCCTCCATAAACCATATGAATGAGGATGATTATGATAATGATTACATTTCTTCAAAAATAAACTAAAGGCAAAACTTGTGTGGGCTTATGTCATTATAGGCCAGCAAGATCAAGCCACTTACAGTGAAGAAGTCACTCATGTAAAACCTGCAGTTTAAAGCTGTGAGTTGTTACATAGAAAACAGAAACCTGGAACAAACATTTTTCAACTTGATAGACAAATGCTTGTACAAGCAATTTAAGTCAAATGTGAAATGGAAAAATCAATACTGCAGCATACAATGAACTTACAGGTCAAAAGCTGATGGATAAATGTTATCACTGAAGGCATTTTAGATGCAGCGGTTCAGCAGATGTAATGAAAACCCTACAGGCTCTTGAACACACATGGAGACCATCGACCTTGTGATGAGCTGGAAAATGCAGTGCTTAGTTGAACGTAGTAAAAAGGCTGGCGGTTCAGGAGGGTTGTTCTTCTTTCTTCACTGGACCAAGGTTTAACCTGTAGTGGCCCTGGAAAACGAGACAGCTGACTTGCACTCCTCCCACACGGAAATCTTTGATCAGCAAACAGAAAGAGCAGCCAAACACAGATGTGGTCCACTTGAACTGGATGGCATTACTGTTGAAAAAGTTAACAACAGATACAAAAAAAAATAGCCACCGCAGTACTAAGTAATACTAAGGCATCTGAAATTGATGGAAACAGTAGTTTAAAGTCTAGGCACATGGCTGTTAGTTGGTCAGTCTGGTCAGCTACTTTGACCAGACTAAATTTAATCTCTACAACTATTAAACAGATTCTAATGATCCCTAGAGTATGTATACTGATATTGTTGATCCCTCATAAACTAATTTTGTTTAAATTTTTTATTTAGTTTATGCAAATTGCATTAAGAGACAGGTGAGTTGGTCCAAGATCTGCTAGCAGTCACATGCCTCCACATAACTCGTTCAAATTAAGAGAATGTCTGAAGCTGCAGCAGGCGTGACGTCGTGGCTTTCAAGCAATAGCTAATGTTTACAGACAAATTAAGAGTGCACAGTGCATCAGACAGAAGTCAGTCCATCAGAAAACTGTTGAGAGAGCAATAAGTGTTAGTTAGTGTAGTATAAACATGCTTTAACAATTCTTCCTGCGTTCTGTACTGTAAATATTTAAGCTAATGGTCTGCATTTAATCAGTCATTTAATCATGCTCAAAGTGATGAAAGATACTAAATGACGCACAGGAAAAAAGACAAACTGCTTTTACAAGTAAAGAAAACATTTTTTTAAAAAAAGAAATTACTCATTGATGTACTTAATCAGAGTAACCTTAAATATTTTTAGATCAGATTTAGACTTGTAAAGTTTTTGGCCACTCTACCAACCCCTGTCAGTATTTGTGTGCATTATCTAATACTGGATGTTTGTACGCTGATACAGTTGAGGTTTACTCACGTGGACCTCCTTTTCTTTCTCATTGTTTGTAGCACTATTTTATAAAAGTATTTAACTATAAAGTTAGATTAATGCAATTTTGATGTAGCACCAGTTCTTGTGCTCATAAATTTCATCAAAATTCTCATGAAGTCACTTTTTTCTCTTTATAGTGCATTATTATGCTGGTCAAGGTGAGATTTGGTGAAAGTCAGAAGTATGTTAAGGTTGCCAAGACTGAAGAAGGCTATGAAGACTTCAATACATTTTTCCAGAAAGGTTGGATTACCTTTGTACACAGCCCTGATTGTTTTAGTAAACTGACCAATTGTCAGTTCAGGTTATATTATGATTTTTATTCTGGTTATATTGACCCACTCATCATATGTATTATGTTGGCCAATTGTATTGTGAGCAACCTTAAAATGTTTAATTGCTAGATTATATAAAATTTAGATTAAGGAAAAGCTCTGCACACTACTCAGAATGATCCCATTGTAAATGATAAATAATTCTGAAATTGTATAATAGGTGCATACTAAGAACTATGCAGATTTTTTATTTAATTATTTGTCAAAATCTGTTTTCTCAGTTATAGAAAAGTTAGGTCTACCACCACTACAGTCCAAGCTGCATTTGACAGATGAATCGGGGACAGAAGTGGATGTAGATGTGTTTGAGGAGCTTTTACAAGCAGGGAACCCAACCATCACAGTGTCCACAGAAAGGGCTACAGGTAAGACTTAGCTAAAATGTAGGTTATCCGGCAGAAGTAATGCCAACAAGCACAGCGAAGGATGTATGCTTTTTCAAAGGTAACTGTCACTGGGGGCTAGCCTAACAGTTTGGTTGTCAGGTCAAAAAGACTTATTGCCTTGAAATAATAATTATTTTGTGTGTGTGTGTTTATTTATTTATTTTTTTAAAACAATCTTGCAGTTGTGCTCCTGGAAGATTTATCATACGCATCATTGGAGTCATCCTCTGTGTCATTGCATGTGTCGGACACCTCATCCTCCATGACGTCTGATTCATCAGATGCAACAATAATTCTTAAAAGAGAGAGTCGAATGAAAAGAGGCCACACAGATCGGGAATCAGCAAAAGAGGTATGTAGCTACATCCAATTTTGTGAATGAAATGAGTAATTAATCTTCAAGCATAAAGGTATTGTTTAGATGAGCTGTTTTGTTGCAGGAAAGGCTAACATGATGACTTCCTTTCTGATTCTTTATCTCTTAGATAAAGAGAGTGAGAGATGTTCTCCAATCTAAGCTGGAGGGAGAAAAATCTTGCACGAATATGATCAAACAAAGACATTGAATTGACGGATGGTACACGGCGACAGATGGTAAACCTACTGGTAACAGACATGGTTAAGTTCCATGGGTAAGCTTTTAAAGCTTTTAATGTTCCTTTCATATTTCTAAAAACATACTGTATTATTGGTGTCCATTTTGAAAATGGTTGAGCAAAAGTTTGTGTGTACTTGTCACAGAACCATGTTCAGTGGTAAAAAGCAATTCAACTGTAGTAGTCTGGTCTGGCATTGTAAGGAAACAATATAAATTACTTTAATGGGGAATCAGACTCATGTCAATATAATCAAACAAAACATTTTAAATATCAAACATAAGAATGAAAATAAAAATCACCCAAACAGGCCATCTCAAAAGTAAAGCTCCAAGTGTGCAAACAAATTATGTATGTAGTCAAATGTAGTTATTTGTATTAGTGTCTTTTTATTGTCCTTTTCTTTACAGTTCCCTCTACTGCTTTTTCATTGATCAGACTTGTGCTTTCACTGTCAGCTTTTTGGTTACGCTACTTGCTCTCATTTACGCTGCATCACTTGTTGTTGGCAGGTCTGACACAAAGTTGTTTCATGGGTGTGTTTTTTCAGGAGTGTGTTCCCTCTCAAATTCTTTCTTTGTTTGATTATATTGCTATAAATCTGATTTCATTCTTTAATATCTTTATAGCTTGAAAAATAATATTTTTTCTTCTTTTAAAGGAGGATCCCACCAGCCTATGTGCGAACAAAATATGCTCTTGGCATCATCACTTTATTTCCCAACCTCAGAGATCAATATTCAGAAAATGGATATGTAAGTTTGTAAACGGAGGGTTTCTATTACAGTTTATGAAGTGAAGTATGTGCATGGTCTTAACTTTATCTGTAATTGCCTCATAGTGCTGTGACATCTGTGTTTTGTTTTTCTGTCTGGGCTTTAATGTGTTGCAGCGCAACACAGCTGTTCAGGTCCGGAGAGGCTCCGCCAGTGCTAATCATCAAGATGGCCCTACAAGCAAGAGGGATTTTAAGTGAGACGTTAAGTTCAGTGTTAAATGTGAATGCATACTCTGATGTGTCAGCTAGTAATTGGGTTAAGAATAATGGAACTGCGTATCAAATTGGCATGTTTGTTTGTATCAGAACAAATATGGACATTACTGTTTTCAGAGAGATCAATAACATCATTATAAATGAAGATCAAGCTTTTATTTTGACTTGTGGAGTTGACACACTATATTTTGATGAACACTTTAATGTTTACTGTGTCGAGGAGAGAACTGATTTATTTTCTGTTATTTCTATTGAGGAGCTGATTTATTACAGACCATTTGACAAACAGTTTTCTAATGAGATGGATGAAAAAACATACATAGTGCCATATTGCTATATTGTGTGACCTGTGCTGTTTCAGGGCTGATTGTCCATTGTTATTGTAAAGTAAATGCTTTAGGTTGTGTTAAGGTTTGTAATACAATTATACTTGAACTACAAGCTTCTTTGTGTTATTGTCCTCCTTTTTATTTTATAGTGTGTAATAATATTGTAGTGTGAATGGAAATAGAAATTATAAATTGACTCCTTAAGGTGTTATTTTTAAAATACAGATCAACTCTACAAGAGTTAATAATTTATTTAAATTTTAAATCCTCTATAGTGTTATTATGTGGCAACACTATTTAGTGTTTCAAAAAATACATTGACAGTGTTAACATTTGACACTACACACTAGTGTTGTGCAAACTTAACACTGACCTGTGCTGACGAGTGTTAAATTTCAACTATTGAGGGAGTTGGTACAACTCTATTACAGTGTAAAATATTTAACACTTTCAAAAGTGTAGTTTTTACTCTATGTAGTGTGGACCAGTACAGACACTTTCAAAGTGTTGAATTTAACTCTATTGGTGTTGAATTAGCACTGCTGATTTTGCTGTGCGTGAGGTTGATATATTTACTTTTTTGGGAAGCATCTTGATAATAATTCACATAGTCTACAACTTAGCTCCAAAGCAAAATGTTTGCTTGACATTAGGTTACATTTATTTTTGTGCATGATACCCAGAGGATAAGAGTAGGAAAATCCTGACTAATTATCAAACATAACCAGGAAAACTTTTTAATTTGTTCAACACTCAGCTTCAGTTTTATGTAAGAGAGAACATTAATAGTTAGTAAAACATGAGTACCTTCATGACTGGTGTTGACAGGGATAATGAAAAAAACCTCAGTGTCCCTGTTTGATGCTGTTATAATGATGTTATCCTACTACTGCTGCAATTTCATTTGCGTCTGGATGAGAGTTTGATGAATTTGAACTGTAAGACTTAGGCTATTTTATTTTTTTTTATTTCTCCAGTGCTTTTGAAACCATCCAGTCACTGTTACTGAGGTGCAAGCTGCAAGCACTGAGAACAGACTTGTCCATTACCTCCTAAACTGGGCAGTGTTCTTTTTGACATGATAGAGAGTGGTACTGGAGCTCTGTAAGGGACTGTGCTGTCTCTGTTTCCCTTTGGGTCCTGCCTTCCTCATTAATTTTCTGATGACTCTGCAGTGGTTTTGTTTAGAAATGATGGGCAGCAGGAGGAAAATATAGTCCTGGGAGACATTTTCATGGAAAGGGCTGGAAGAAATCATGTGCTTTAAACCTACCCAGGACTAGGTACATCATGCTAGCATCAGATGGAAGATGATGCCTCACAGCTCATGTTATTCCAGAAGAAGCTGTTGTACTGTGGAGTACTACAAGTAAATGGGAGTTCATGTCGACCACAGACTGAACTGGAAGACCAAAACTGAAGCTGTATTAAAGACAATGAGCAGATTCTGTTTCCTGGGGAAGCAAACCTTTGCAGTGTGAAGATGTCGTTAATCTTTTTTCAGTGTGTTGTGGCATTGCACTGTTCTTTGCTGTAGTCTACTGGGAAGCAGCAGTGGAGCTGGCAACACCAAGTACTTAATAAACAGAGTGAGAAGGGCAACTGGGTAATTTGCTGCAAATTTGACATGTTTAAAATTGTGGTGGAGAGCATGACAGTTACAATATTGACCAAACCTTCTACGACCAACAGACAAAGGGGAAACTTTCTTTAACAGTTGAGCTTTGTTTTCAGAAGGACAATACAAGAAATCTTTTCTGCCAAGAGCAATAACTCCTCTAATTATTAACCTTGAACCATATATTACAGAGAAGTTTAAGAAACTTAACAACTTTGCACAATTTTCTAATGGGCTACTATTGTCCCATGCTAATCATTTAATTATTTTAAAATAAATTTGCTTAGAAGTTCTGGTCAGCATTATTATCTTTATCTACAGGGTAAATCAGGCCACATTTTCTTCCTGTTTCAATCTTTGTGCTCAGAGAATCTAACTTGCTGCTGACTATAGCAACAATTTACATTTGATTACATTTGAGTATTTCCCTAAATGTCAAAATATTAATTTTAGTCCTTAACAAACTAGTTAATTGGTAGTAGGCCAGAAATGATCAGTGTTACAGGTGAATATGTAAAAGTTGACATATTTGTAAACTGTGCGACTGAAGATCCTTCAACCAGTCTTTTGAAGCTGAAGAAGCTTCTTGGATGAGAAGTGAAACGTCTTCCCAAAACTCAACATAGTCCAGTTGCCTTGTTTTCGACTCTTCAAGATAATCATGACCTAGATGAATGAGAATCTACACAGACATTTGTAAACTGTGTAGAAAGCTGTCATTCACACACACACAGACAAAATGTTGGGGAGCATGCTCTAGCAGGCATTTGTCCATTTTTATTTCCTGTATCCTGCTGTCTGTAAGCTTTGAAGTCTCATCCGCTGATTTTCTAAAATTTTGCCATTTTATCAAATCTGCTCTATATTTTTATAAATGCATTCAGTAAATGTTAATGTCCATGTTGAATTCCAGTCCTACAGAACAGAGAGAGCAAAAACAGAGGACAGAGATATAAAATGAGTGCTGTCCTCATTCCTTCACACTGAAATGATAAAAAGCATCATCAGTGTCCTACTTGTGGAGTTTAGGGGTTACACTGTCATATTTACACACACATACACATACACACACACAGCCTGCCTTTATGCTCGTAAGGTCATTTTTTAAATGTATTTATTTATTCCCAAGGAACAGCCTGTGGAACCCTATCACTGCATTAGAGCTGCTGTTAGTAACTTTAAAATATTACTATTATTCTCTATTAAAAATAAGTAAAAATGGCAATGCCTATTCAATTGGTTTCATTAGTTTTTCATGTTCAGTGCTATTCATCATTTTAACAAATGTTATCATGCTTACATGCTAAACTTAAATGGTACACATGATCATTTTGACCTGATCACTGTTAAAATGTTTACAACAAGCATATAAGCTTTGATTATTGACTTGACTATGACAATAAACTGGTCTTTTCCAGATGTTTCCAGATGTATCCAGATGTTTCTAATAACAAATGAAACTAGATCAGTTTCCACATCTATATTCCATAAATACACCTCAGCCTATCTGATGCCTTTAAATCCTTTTGACCCACAACTGCCACACAGATTTAGAACCAGAGCAGGCAAATATTTTCAAAAATCTTTTATAATTTTTTTTCTCAGTAGATATACTGGCAGTTCAGGAGCAGATCACCTAATCCTGCCTCCACTTGAAAGTCTGGAGATGGCATAATTGTGGTCTACAGTATATGCACTGTTTGTGTGTGGGTGTGTGTGACATGACAAAAAAAGCCTGAGAATAGGCCACTGTATCTGTGGGATCATATTAGCCATAAAGCCCAGCTAATACTTAAATCCTGCTGATATTAGGCACTCCGCTGCACTGCTGGGAAAGGGCCAGCTATATGCCTGTCCATGTTTATCTTTACATAGACTGATACAACATTTGCTACTCTTTTTAATGCTTCTGAACAACACCGTCTAGGCTCAATTTGAATACTGAATAGTGTAAATCATCCACTTTTCTTAAACTGTTCAACTGCAGGTGTGCACAAAGGCCTGTTTACTGTGAGGCTGTTTAAACTTTTCTAATGACAAAAGACAAAATAAACTGACCAAGAAAACTGATGTAAATTTCAAGGTTTTGTCTTCACCTGCATATTAAGGGAAGTGCTGCTGGAAACTCTTTTATAACAATAAGAAAGTTTACATGAGCATTGGCTGGTCCATACTAGCCATAGTGTATGGGGGATTACATCTCCCTTAATTTAACCAACAAGGAAATGTATCTGTCAAATATTTGCAGTTGACAATTTATTGACAATTTCATTTTATTTCTATCCCTATTTTTTATTAAACTGGTTGCAATGCTCACTAAACCCTGTTTCATGATAAGTTTATCTCACCAAGCAAATGTGATCATAGCAAATGTGTCCACACTTCAGAAGTCTTTGTCAAAGTTGTTTGCCCTTTTGTTCCTGCTTCTTTTCTGCATGCAATGCACTGACCTCTAACGTGTGTATGCAGAAACTCAGTCAGAGGACAATATGGCTAAAGCACAATTTGTTTAACTGGCACAATCACTGATGTAGGCTTTAAAAGTATACTATGTAGGATTTGTCAGTAGCTATTTGTAAACACAACACAAAATCTAATAGTATGTCAGAGAAAACAACCATTATTTTCTGATTATTTTATGGCAGTTATATCCTAAAGCATAAATAAACTTGCCCATACCTCACACAACCCCACCAGAAGGTGCCACATCGCTGGATTTTATGTGAATGTAGCCGAGGGGCGTGCTTCATCCTTACCAGTGTGGATGCTCTCTGTTCTGCAGTGTGTGTGGGTGTGTGTGTGTGAGTGCGTGGGTGTGCGTGTGGTAGAGTGTGTGTCAATCAGACTCACACACCTTCAGCTCTTTATACATCTATGACACAGACAGAGAGCAGAGGATAGAGATAGAGACAGCCATGTTCCCTTGATGATACATCTTTGGAGTCCTGACCTGACACCCCACATGCTGTTATTTACTGGGGGCTACGCTCCCACTGCCAAAAGGATGAGTTCAAAAACTTTCTGTACACTACAAATTCAGAGGAAAAGCAGAAAAATTAAGCAGAATGCTGGATCTCTGTAGGTACATATGTAACCCACATGAGGTTACTAAGCTTGCTTTTGTGGAGAATTGCAATTCCCTTCCCTGCCAGATGGTGGCTGATGGTACGCTATAGGGAGATTCTCAGCCTGTATTCACTCTTTTTCAGGTGAAGATGTTGCCCTGAGAGCACACAATCAGCCTCTGAGAACTCCTGGGTGAAACACTGTGTTAAGCTTGAAGTGTAATAAGATGCTGCTGTTAGCGGGCTTTATCTCTGATTACTTTTTGCCAAGACCAGGTTAGTCCAGACCTGAACTTGTTGTTCAGCGGCGAGCCAGCATAGAGTGGAGATTTGACTGTAGAGGAACCAGCAATGCAGTGTGGCCAGCCACATAAGTCACATGAGCCTCTGCAGAAACAGCATCATCGACTCCTCTTTCTATTCACGAACATATAAGATTGATACTCAAATCTCAAAAGTCCAAACACAGACATCACAAGAACACACACCACAAGAACACATACATATACACAAGAGACCTTAGCTCCTCTCCATAAAGGAGCAGTGCACACTGGACATTGATCTTTGCTCTTACACTCTAAAAAGTAATACTACATATTACTTAATTTAATTGGTGAAACATTTTTACACTTAAAAATACTGAGTAGATTTCAAAGCTTTAAAATCAAGTAAAATAAACAACAAATTATGAGTAGATGTCGGTAATATTTTAAATTATCTATGAATTAATTCATTTAGTAGATTTACCAAATAAAATTGAGTAAATGTCACTGAAATACTGTGTAAACTGTACAGAAAATATGAGTATGAGGCACTGAAGAAAATAAGTAGATATACCTGAAAACCTGCAAACTACTTACTTAAAAAATGTGCTGTACTAACATATTTTTTAACTTAATTTACTACATGATATAAGAGTATTTTACTTAAATATGTCAATAAATTTAATTTTAACCTCACAAACATCATTCAATATGACCAAGATCTCAAAAAACATTAAAATTTTATTTTGAAAAACAAATGGAAATGTCACTTTTTCCATCTATGATGAACAAAAAAATAATACATAAGTAAACTTCTCTGTCATTTGTGTTGGATATGCTTTTTTTTCTTTAAAGACTCCCACATTTTTCACAATTCAAAAAACTCCATTTACTTTCTCCTTTAAAAATACAACATTATAGCCTCCTCGGGTGAAATAGCCTCTCAACTTCAATCAGACACCTAATACCTAAAAGAATTAAAAAATAAATAAAATGCACATTATTGCAAGGTGTAAATGTGCACTCAGAACACGCTGAAATCAGATTTTCACTGAGAGTCAGACTTCAATTGGAGATGGTCTGAGTAAATTGAGCCATAAATTGTCCATGCTGCTGTCCAGAACAACACTGAGAAGAGTTTGTTATTGCATTCTACACATTGGCTCAATTGGGTATGAGTCACATCTATACTCATCTACCCACGTGCCCCCCAGACACTATATGACCACATTATTTTTCAGTCTTTGCACCTTTGTTGAAAGGTTTCCAGCATCCACTTCCACAAGCATCTTTTGAAATACCTCAAAAATGTATTTTAGAGTTTTGGGGTATTTCAGATCCAAGGCATAAGTCAGTCCTAGCAGGCAGCAGCAGGCTCTGTTGAGATCCCCAAGATGGTTGAGTACAATGGAACCCTCAATGACGATCCCTACATTGCTGGCTTGTCCACTTTCATTCCAGATCAGGTACACAGCCATCACCTGTGCTGCCAGCTCTTCTTCCACATTGACAGCTGAATCATCAACATTCTGCAGACATCGAAAAGGTAGTTTGTTAAAGCAGGATGTCACCAAAATAAGTCATTACCAAACTAAGTAAATCAATCAGTTGTGCACCCATTGTATGGTAAGTTGTGTATTGTTTCAATTAACTTGGAGTTGATTTTTTTCTGACATAGATATATTTGAAGATTGTGAATAAACCAACATGCATATAATATTTTCCAAGAGAATACCTTGCACCTTTTGGCAGCAGAAGTTCTTTTAAGCAGCAGTAGGTATCAACAAAACAAAACAAAACATTAGTGAGTGTGATGACATTGGGTGGTGTTTGTGGCTGTAATGTAACAACACTCATGTTATCCACCCAAATTTTTAAATTTTCATTCTCCACTGATTTGGTCTATTTACTTGAGAGTTTGGTAGTTTTTGGTGTATTGGGTGCAAAACAATCCCTACTCTTTCAGTAGCTCCAAAAGTTGAGCAAGCAGTGACTTCATGAAAACCAAACTGAATTGAGGTAAAGGTAGCTGTAAGATAAATGTTGCTGTCTTTCCAATAGATTAGGTGCCATTGAATAGCTTTTATAGTTGACTATGTATTTACCAGAAGCACTACTTTCAACTTGACAGATTTACTGTAAGGAAAACCCTAAAAGGCATTTAATGAACTCACCTCAAACTCCTTGAATAAGGCACTCACATCTTCACCAAGGTGATCAATGAGACACCGGATGACAACCTCTCTGGTTTTCTGAATGGGAATTCCGCTCTGTTAAGGAGATGATGCAATGTCACAGCTGACATGATCAGTGTTGGTAATAACGGTGTTAGAGTATAACGGCGTTACTAACGGCGTTAGAGTATAACGGCGTTACTAACGGCGTTATTTTTTTCAGTAACGAGTAATCTTATTAATTACTTTTCCCATCGTTGCAACGCCGTTACCGTTACTGAGAATGTGAAGTGGCGCGTTACTACAATTTGGTT
>JAPZDV010000004.1:1003459-1021010 GCA_029814665.1 Acanthurus lineatus | reverse complement strand
ACTGTGCAGCACTTTGGCTACCCCCGTGGTTCTTTTAAACGTGCTATACAAATAAAGTTGTATTGTATTGTATTGTATTGAGGATTTTCTGGTACAAAATTTATGTGACCTGGCTAGTTTTGATGATGTTATTATAGATAGTTATATTAAACATATGATATCAATCCACGCAGATGACACTGTCGTGATGGCTACAACAAAAGAAGGACTCCAAAAAACGATCGATCAAATGTGCCACTACTGTCGAAAATGGAAGTTAGTCATAAATAGTAGTAAAACTAAAGTTACTATATTTGGCAACCACAAAACAGATATTAAGAGGCATCAATTCTTTTGTAATAGTTAGGAGCTAGAAGTTGTTCATAGTTTTAAATATCTGGGTATTGTATTTAACTATAATGGCTCCTTCCCGTGGGCTCACAACCCACAGGAGGGGCCAAAGGGGTCAGGTTCCTTGTGAGTTGGGCGGCAGCTGAAGGCGGGGACCTTGGTGGTCTGATCCTCGACTGCAGAAGCAAGCTCTAGGGACATGGAATGTCACCTCTCTGGCGGGGAAGGAGCTGGAGCTGGTGTGTGAGGTTGAGAAGTTCGGGCTAGATATAGTCAGCCTCACCCCGACGCATAGCAAGGGCTCCAGAACCAGTCCTCTCGAGAGGGGTTGCACTTTCTTCCACTCTGGAGTTGCCATTGGTGAGAGGCGCCAGGCAGGGGTGGCAATACTTATTGCCCCCCGGCTCGGTGCCTGTATGTTGGAGTTTACCCTGGTAGACGAGAGGGGAGCCTTCCTCCGCCTTCGGGTGGGGGGACGGATCCTGACTGTTGTTTGTGCCTATGGTCCAAACAGCAGTTCAGAGTATCCACCCTTTTTGGATTCCTTAGAGGGAGTGCTGGAGAGTGCTCCTTCTGGGTATTCCGTCGTCCTGCTGGGGGACTTCAATGCCCACGTTGGCAGCAACAGTGAGACCTGGAGGGGCGTGATTGGGAGGAACGGCCCCCCCGATCTGAACCCGAATGGTGTTTTGTTATTGGACTTCTGTGCTTGTCACAGATTGTCCATAATGAACACCATGTTCAAGCATATGGGTGTCCACATGTGCACTTGGCACCAGGACACCCTAGGCCACAGTTCGATGATCGACTTTGTAGTCGTGTCGTCGGACTTGTGGCCGCATGTTTTGGACACTTGGGTGAAGAGAGGTGCGGAGCTGTCAACCGATCACCACCTGGTGGTGACTTGGCTACGATAGTGGGGGAGGATGCCGGTCAGACCTGGCAGACCCAAACGTATCGTGAGGGTCTGCTGGGAACATCTGGCAGAGTCTCCCGTCAGAAAGAGCTTCAACTCTCACCTCCGGGAGAGCTTCGACCGTGTTCTGGGGGAGGCAGGGGACATTGAGTCCAAGTGGGCTATGTTCCGTACCTCTATTGTTGAGGCGGTCGGTTGGTGCTTCAGCCGTAAGGTGGTTGGTGCCTGTTGGGGCGGCAATACCTGAACCCGTTGGTGGACACTGGCGGTGAGGCATGCCGTCAAGCTGAAATGGAGTCCTATCGGGGCTTTTTGGCCTGTGGGACTCCTGAGGCAGCAGACAGGTACCAAGACAGGCCAAGCAGAATACAGCTGCGGCTGTCGCTGAGGCAAAAACCCGGACATGGGAGGAGTTCAGTGAGGCCATGGAGAACGACTTCCAGACGGCTTCGAAGAGGTTCTGGATCACCATCTGGCGTCTCAGGAGGGGGAAGCGGTGCACTGTAAACACTGTGTTCGGTGGGGACGGTGCACTGCTGACCTCCACTTGGGATGTTGTGGATCGGTGGAAGGAATACTTCGAAGACCTCATCAATCCCACCGACACGCCTTCAAAGCAGGGCCCGGGGACACAGGAGTTGGCTCTTCCATTTCTGGGGCTGAGGTCACCGAGGTGTTTAAAAAGCTCCCTGGGGGGTGGATGAGATCCACCCGGAGTTCCTCAAGGCCCTGGATGTTGTGGGGCTGTCGTAGTTGACATGACTCTGCAACATTGCGTGGACATTGGGGGCAGTGCCTCTGGATTGGCAGACCGGGGTGGTGGTCCTTCTTTTTAAGAAGGGGGACCGGAGGGTGTGTTCCAACTACAGGTGAATCACACTCCTCAGCCTCCCTGGTAAGGTCTATTCGGGGATACTGGAGAGGAGGGTCCGCCGGACAGTCGAACCTCGGATTCAGCAGGAGCAATGCAGTTTTCGTCCTGGCCATGGAACTGTGGACCAGCTCTATACCCTCAGCAGGGTCCTCGAGGGTGCATGGGAGTTCGTCCAACCAGTCCACATGTGTTTTGTGGACTTGGAGAAGGCGTTTAACCGTGTCCCTCTGGGAGTCCTGTGGGGGGTTCTCCGGGAGTATGGGGTATCGGACCCCCTGGTACAGGCCGTCCATTCCCTGTACAACTGGTGCCAGAGCTTGGTCCACATCGCCGGCAGTAAGTCGGACTCATTTCCAGTGAGGGTTGGCCTCCGCTAGGGCTTCCCTTTGTCACCGATTCTGTTCATAATTTTTGTGGACAGAAAGGGCACCTTAGGCACCTTCTGAAATTATACACAATCACATTCAAACTATTAAAAAAGTCTTTAAACCTGTAGATATTTCCAAATGGTGTCAATATGTTCTTTTAAAAGACCCTTCTGGTCTTTAATACCTGGTAGTCATCACTGTATAACATGCAACTTGTTAGTCACACTTACAGTAACACATAGCAGATGGTACACACTCACATCTGTAACAGCAGCACTTCTCACTCTTTGGGGAAGGGCTGTCTGCAGCATAGAGGAGTGGATATCACATGACCTGATGCAGACTGAAGGTTTGAAGAGGCTTGGTTTTAGATTTAATGTTGATGATTCAGGTGAGAACCAACTCGACATGCAAATTAGCAACAAACTTTGGCTATAGTGCCAAAGTTAAGTATAAGTATGGCACAGACAGACTTTTGCCTTGGCATTCAGGAAAGGAACATTTTTATAAGGCTGCACAGGATATTATATATTTAAAACTGTTTTATCTGAGCAAGTGTAATGCTGCCTGTACATAGATTCAGGTGGATGGTGGACAACAAACCTGGTATCAGGATATCCAAATCAGGCAGGCAGGCAAGACAAATTTATCTGCCCTCCTGCCATTCCAGCGGACTGGCTGCTTGATTGTGTCTTCCTGGTTTTCTACAAAGCTCAAGTCAAGTCAAGTCAAATTAAATTTTTATTCCCCTAAATCACAAATCATAATTTCAACAACCTTTGTCAGCAGACCCTACTTTATTAAAAGTAAAACAAACCCAACAGACCAAACTTGATTAAATCCAACTAATAGGTCTGGCCAATCAATTTTTTTAATTTCTTATCTTCTACACAAAATGTAGTCTGCAGTTGCTCTATGGGCCATTCCACAACCTAGAGCCAATGTTGTCAGACCAAGTGATGCAGTTTTGATTTTCATATCAATGAGCAATTTTTATTCATTTAAGAGTGTGAATAAAATTCTTTATGCAAAACTACCTTCATATACAATGTCAAGTAAATGGGCTGGTGTTGCTCTGTACATAGGCAAAGGCAGTGTAAAGAACAGACCTTAATGCAGCGGCATTGTACAATATCAAAGAGAAATTGGGTCAGCTAAAACCGAGTATCTTTCAAAGTCCTGATGTTTTTTCTACTGTAGCTAAGCAAGAAAACACTGTTTGATTGAACACAGGAGGGAGTTTGTACTCAAAATGTTGTTACTTTTGAAAAAAATCCTCCTAATTGGCTTTACGTAGACTGCTGACGGCTCATGTTGACCTTGGTGAAATTTAAGAGCACAGTTGTACACAGAGCGAGGACGATAGATATTATCCCACATCATTTACATTTGAATCACCCTACCAAAGGTTTCCTTCATGGCATACATTAAGATGGAAGCAAGAATAGTGTTACAAAAACTTAGTGTTTCAGTGGTGATGTGGAAAAGAAACAAATGGACATTATTCAAAGATACTCTTGAACTATGTAAACCTATCTTTTAAGATCATAAAATTTCTAATTTAATGTTCCTCACTTGCAGCTATGGCTTTGAGTTAGGTATCCTAATATGAAGAATACAGAAGAATGAAGAATAATATACAGAATGACGAATGTAAAATATTGTGGCTTCACTACAAAGTACAGATAGTCTCTGTGCCTTTGTGAAGCAGAGCCATCCACCAGGCCTCTTTCCAAACCAGACCTGTTGGTTCCACATGTAAAATCCAACACAGAGGCTGGCAGAGGCTGGCAGAGGCTTCAAAGTAATACTCTTGTTTTCTATGGCAATTGTGCTAATATGTAAAAGTATTGTAAACATTATTGTGACAGGCCCTTTATTGATGCTAAATTGCTCCACAGAGTGCTGTTAAACTAGTTTGCTGCAGGACAAAGAGAAAATAGGGGCTATACACCTGAAAAGGACATAATTTCCAAATCACAAATATGCCAACCTGAGGGAGAGAGCCGAAAGAGAGAATCAAGGAGGAAAAATCCAAGCAGAGGAAGAGAGAGGGAGCAAACTAAAGAGTGATGGCCCCTTTAGCCTTGGGCAGCCTGCGACTGTAAAAGCTGTGATTTATTCTGCCATCATTTCAGTAGATATATGATCTGAGTCTCAGCCTAGCCTGTCACACCACATACATATTGAGTGGCCCACAAGAAAAGGGAGGGCTTGATTTATTATACAGCTATTTATTTCACTGGGTGGGCATGGAAGAGAGAAAAAACACATAAAAAAAAGCCCTTGATAAAAATTTTAAGTTTTTCTGTTACATCAGATCAGATCTGGAGCAGCTGTAGCTCATGCTGTAGAGCAGGTTGTCTAATTATCAGAAGGTCATTGTTTCGATCCTCAACTTCTCCATCTTGCATGTTGAAATGTCCTTGGGCAAAGTACTGAATCCCATATTGCTCCTGATTGCCATTCCCATAGTTTGTAAATACCTGTGTCCTGATGAGTAAGTCTGCACTTTGTGGAGATTCCACATGCCATTACTGTGTACATGGGTGTAGCTAACTAGTGTTGAAGAGCACTTTTGGTAGTTACATTAATTGCAACATAACTGGTTAGTTCTATATTTCACCAAATACATTTACCGAGAACTCTTTGTAAAAACTCCCCTTACATCTATAGAGGAAGAGCAGAGTACAACCGAACACTTTTTTATTTTTTTGGCCAAATAATACCTAAGAATACTTGCAGGAATGACAACAAGTGCAAACAGTGTAGATATCTCAGTGTTTAGATAAGGGTTTGCATGTTTTACTGGTTTCTGCCATGGAGAGTTTTGCTCGAAAGCAGAATGGCCGTAGGGCAGGTATTGTGCACCTTCTGCTTGTCACTGGTACAAAATCAGCCCTTAGCTCATCCAAGAGTTCCAAAATTGCATCACTGGATAGGTGATATGTTTGGGTTATTTTTTCTTTCGTCACACCACTAATGTGACACATGGTAAAAAATTTGTGTGCCATTTGTGTGCAACGCTGAGCAGATTAACACCTTCCTTTCAAACGTGTTATAAACAGACACAATCAAAGTCACTGAAATTGCTTTCAGGCTTGATCAATCAAATGCTTGTGCCAAAGTAATGTCCTTGTCTTTATTCTTCACTGTATTTTGCACACTCCGGTAAAAATGCCCCATGTTGCATATTGACTAAGGCAAAGGTGCTAAATCGACAGTGTGTGCTTTTTTGCTAATTTGAAAGATGCAATCATTAGTGTGCACCCTTAGTAGACTAGAGTTTGTAAATTTGTATTTGGGTGATATCAAATTTGCACTTGTTTTTACACTCGCAAACCTTTAACAAATCAGGCTCTCAAAGTTTTTGTGGGACTACAACATACTAATACGATTGTGATGAAGTGAGTCATTAACTAAGTACTCTGCAACCATCTTAGATTCATTCCTGTGTGAATAGATTAATCTGTGAAGACTATGAAGCTTCTTAGTGAGTTGAGATTTTTTTTTTGTTTCTTCACATTTTTTACCAACAAAAGAGTAGACTAAACCTGCTGCTTTTACTGTATATTTTGAGGGTCTGGATCAGACAGATCACAATCAGCTAAATTATTTCATAGGTCAAAAAAGACAGGATTTACAGAAATGATCAGGGCTGCGTATACCTACTTTAAAGTAGTAAAAAGGAATGAAACAGTGATTTATTTTGAGGGAAAAAAAAGAGTTCGTTGTTTTTATTTTTTAATTTTGTCATTGTTTTAGTCTTCCCTATAGGCAGCTAAATTGTAGTGCTGTCACATCAAATCCTCACCATATAGAATTTTTCTCAGGTATGTTCAAAATGTAGCTGTCTTTTTTTCTCACCCAACAGTTCCAATATTATGATAATAAAGGACTTGCTAAAACAGACAGCTTAGGGACTGAAAACCAAGGAAGATAAAGAAATAACCAAAACCACTCTTTGCCATTTATCTCTTCAAAAACATGTTCAAACTCAAAATTAGTGGGTGGCCTTATTTTTACTGACAACATAGTAGACTTACCCCAAAGCACACCCTGATCAACCCTAAATACATAAGACATCTGTGAGGAACTGTCCGATACACAACTATATTTAGTTTGTCAATTTGAAGCCGTTCAACCTTTTCCTATTTCCTATTCAAAGTTGTGACACATAAACATATTCCCTTCAACTGTACCAAGAATTGGGAAAAAAAAAACAAACTTGTCATATCCTCTGATCAGTTCTAAATTCAAAGATCTTTCCCCAAAAGTAGCCAATCATTTACTAAATCCTTTAAGTCATGACCAGTTTAAACTAGAACACTATTTAGTAGGTTTATTTAAATCAATGAATTAAGATGATAGTGGGTTCGAAATTCTTGCTTGGGCATTTTCTCAATCTTGTTGAGAAAATGCAAAGTTAAATCTGAAAAGATTAATTCAAATTGATTAAAATCAGGCTAATATTGTGACAACTGAGTCCTGAATATGATCCACATTTTAGGAGATAGCAGGTAAAAACTCACACTTAGACCCTGAATGACACCATAAATAATAAACAAAGTGGATGTCGCCAGTTATAGACACTGGCCCAGTCAATCACCATTCAAACCTGTGAAACCTTCCCCTTCCGACTCGTCACTCAGGTGAACGAGAACAACTTGTGAATTTTTTTTAAGTGACACCTTAAATTAACTCTGAACATTAATGCTGAACGCTTAATTATGTGCTTAGTGAAATGTGAAATGTGCCACATCACACATTTAAAAAGCATGTTGAGTCTCAGGCTTTCTGCTTTACTATCCTCACCTGTAAAACTCCACATTTCAAATTTAAAATAAATACCTGCTTTTCTTCCTGTCATGATTGTGGGTGACTTATCTCGGGTGTGCAGCTGCGAAGAGAGCAGGGATATTTTTATTCCTCATATCTCTGACGGAAGGATAGAGCAGGTGGAGTCTTGACTGTGGCACATGGTTTGCAGAGCATGTAGGTTGTTGTTGACGACAGCATTTCACAAGCAGGTAAAGATACCTAGTGCTGGATATGTCTGGGTATATCTGAGCCGAGACACAGTTAGTCTGTCTGCCTGTCTTTCCTCATCCCATTACTCATCACACACAGGTCACTTGCTTAGGGAATAACATTTGTCATTTGTCTTTGATTTTGTGTTTCATTTTTCTTTGAAGTGGAAACCTTTATCAGTCCATCATCATGAATCACCAGTGGCAAGACAAAGCTATGCTGCACTAGGTAGTCTATGCCCCTGCTGTTACTAAGAGCATTTTGCAATGAAAACACGGCACTTGGCACCAGGTAACAGCCTTTTTATGTGTTGCCCCTCTGTTTCTCTTACAAATTTAGTTGTTTCCATTTTCAACAGTCCACCACAGTCCCGGCTACTGCCCATCCGTGCTGTTTAGTTGGCAGGGTGCAGGGGAACATGTGCCTCCTCTGATACAAATGAGCTGTCTCTGCAGTCAGGGGTTGCCTCCTTAGAAAGAAAGAGGGGTGAGTGTCTCTCAGTGGACCAAGAGCTGAACCTGAAATTCCTGCCCACATGATATAATCTAGCCTTACAGAGCACAAATAAAAAGCTGGTGGATTTGGGCCTTGTATTATTCAAAGCATCCTTATGGTTTATAAACCATTTGTCTTTTGCAATTGCAACCATCATGGATCATTGTTAAAATATAGGTCCAGCTAGTCAATGTCTAACTTTAATACTTAATGCAAACTGTTACATTTAAAAATGCATATCCAGATAGTGTTCATTAAACTTGTGTGGTGTTAAACCAGCAGTGCTGCTGCTTCTTCTTGAGCTGCAAGCTTTGGTTTACTTTTGCTTCTCTTCCCATTCATAAACTAGCCTTTTCTCTTATTCTCTTTATTTCTCATCTAACAGGCCCCCACTGCCATCCCTGCTCCTCCTTCTACCAGATGACTCAAGAGCCCCTGCTGGGTCAGGCTCACACTCCCTGCTGCTAAGCACTGTGCCAGGGCCTGCTCCACACTTGGACCACATGAACTGTAGAGTCTGCACCAGAGTTCTCAATTAAATCATGCTGCAATTCATTCATGGTGGTCTTTCCTAAGTGTGCAAAGTATGACAACAAGGGCAGAGTTTATTGTAGGACTAGTGTAATGAAATGTTTCAAATGTTAATGTTATTGTGTTGACAATGTAGATTTAAAAAATGACTAAATACTATACTACTACTAAATACTAATAAATTGCATGATAATTAAATCCTAGGTGTAGGTGACCCAGTGAATGTCTGGTCTCATTGGGTCCCCGCTTTTTGTTTAGACATTGATTGTCACACATGTACATAAAAATTAAGCACCTAAACACATGTATTTGTAATGGTTATTTGGGAATTCATTAATGAACTATTAACACAGTATCAAAGCAAAGTAAAGAAGGCATCTGAAAAGTCAGCCCTCTTTTCTGCATTTATACACAATTTCCCCAACTAGATACTAATTTTCTGAGCTGTGCTTAGAGGGAGAACATCATGGACAATTATTTCCTTTGTGGTTGGCTGAGAGTTAAGCACAACACAACAAATAGAAAAAAACAACAACAAACAAACAAACAAAAAAACAGTTCTGGCTTCTAGTTGTAAATATTAAAAACAAATTATATCATACCAAGAAAATTGGATTTTTAATGCTAATTGGCAAATTTTATGGTGTAAACTGCCACATTTTTTTCTTAAAATGACTTTTGGTAGGTGCTTGATGACCTAACTCTCACAACTTTATTTACAGTACATGAGGAGAATGTGACAGGCCTTCTTCTGAAATACTCTCTGCAGCTTTTTAGAAATTTTTTACTATAGCCTTTGCTGCATTATTTATGAGAAAGCTTACAATTATTTTTTGTGCAAACCAATAGAGGTCTACCAAGAAACTGTCTTGGTCTGTCAATTGGCCAGCATTAACTAAAATTTTACATAGTGTAAAATTACTGAAATTTAAAAAAAGAAAAAGTAACCTATAGTCACTGACTCTTAAGAGATCATCTTTGCCCTGGATGTTCCCACTATTCTCCCCATTGCAACCCCCATCAGATATTAACAAATCTCATCTAGATTTGTTATCTGTATAATCCCTTCTAATCCCTGGCCTTTTTTACATCTGCTACCAGTAAATGCTCTTGTTACCTTGACTCTGCCTTCATTTTTAGTATTTTCATATGCACATTAGTTTTTACAGATTAGACAGAGGTGCCAACATCATGGGGCAGTTGGGTTCATGGAACCAATACAGAATACTCTGTAGGGACCACACAGCCATCAAGACAGGGTTCACTCAAAAGGCAGAGACAGATAAAAGCCTCTGTGGGCTCTTTTTCTGGCTTTGCTAATTATACTGTTTTTCCTCTAGTGCAGGGTGGTAATCAGGCTCGGTAAAAAAGCTTGCTGGCTCTCGCGCTAGCACAGCAACCCTCGTTGGTCACTGACTTTTCTTGGATGTCACAGTGTTCCTTCGAGAGTTTCCTGAAGTTATGCTGCTGCATGGGCTGCATATTTTCCCTTTTCAGGGGAGGTAGTATTATGACAAGCAGCTGGAGACAGCAGGAGGAGGCAAAGATGACCTTTTAACATATAAGGTTGATGCTTTTACACCTGACTGAGATCAGTTCACAGAGTCAGCCAGGCCAGCTCTGGATGTGGCCTGGTATAATTGGGGTCTTTGTCAGCCCTGCAGTTTAATATTACACAAAATTATTACGGAGCTTTACATCTCCTGTCTAGATGTTGTGCAGGAACTCCACAGGTGTGTTAGAAGAACAACACTTCTCATTCAAATCCACCTACAGAGCCCTTATCATCATCCATCTGAATATGTTCTAAACAGCATAACTAGTGTTTTCCATGCTTATTAATAATCTGCCATGAAGTTTCCCTCCTCCACTAGAACCTTGTCTACATTTACTTTTTCACTTAAATTATCTCCTTGCAATCATATGTTAACTCCTCTCATTAATTAGCACAAAGTACAACCTATGCTATTTGAGTAATGCTGTATCAAAATAAAAAATAAATCACAGCAGGGGTCTTTAAATGGGTAATAAGTACATTGATAAAAGAGTATATTTTAGAGATATACCTCCTTACAAAAAACACAATAGCAGCCAATGTGTATAGTGCAACATAATCAAACATAAAAGTTTGAAACTGCCACATCCATGATGTTCTGGAGGCAATGAAAAGGTTAATGTTGCTGTCATAAATTCAGTTAGTTGGCTTCAGGTTTTTAAGCATGTGTTTTAAAGGGTTTTAATTCAAGGTCATTCAGTTTGTGAGATGGTTTGTTACACCTAACCATTAACTGGTGACTGGACTGAGCCATGTCTATTGCCATCTATCACAGGTTAACTTAAACCAGTCAGATTAACAAACCACATGATGCTGTGGGAGAAAGCAACAGCAGAGCCACTTGGGAAATCAAACTGCCAAAGTCAGTCACAAGAAGAGTAAAAACAGCCTCTCTACAAGAACAGTTTGTAGAACCATTGGCTCTTTTTTCAAATAAAATAATTCTCAGGTTCCAATATTACAGCAGCTATAGCAGCATCTACCCTGTCTTTTGTAGGAGCAGCCATTGTGCATTTACAAATGAAAGCTTGCTTCTCTTACTGGTGTGACGACCTGTTCTACATGTCTACCTCTGGTAATGTTGCTGTTTTCATTTCAGATGCTGGAAGTTGGTGTGGCAGGAGGGTGATTAGCTTGTTCAGCTGTTGGTTAGCTTGTTTTTGCTGCACTCTACACAGTGCCCTCATACACTTCCTCACGTTTTTTTTCAAGATGGCGGCGTGAAGTAAGGTTGGACCGGGGAGTGTCAGGGCAGAGTCTGTGATTTTCGCACTTTATAAACCCACCGAGACGCAGTATGATTGCCATTTTTCTTTGTTAGTCCATGATGAGTATCAACACGTACTTTTTGAGACCGTCTGATAACAGACAGCGCAATAAAAGCCCTGCAAATGACGCCGTAGACGGCCCCATTGGTGAAGCTACAGAAACTGCTAACATTTTAGCTAGGGACGGCGGAGCAATGAGTCCAGACTTTCAGGAAGTGATTCGTGCTGTTACTGCAAACCTCTCTAAAGTTTTTGAGGACAAGCTAGAGCCAAACTCCCAGTTCCTGCAGTCACAACAAGAACAACTGCAGAACCACGAAATGCGCGTCACCGAGGCCGAGATGCGGATCTCGGCCATAGAGGACGCCTCAGAGCCCACGGGAATCAAGCTCAAGTTGCTGGAGGAAAATATGGCGGTTCTCACAGAACGCGTTGACGACTTAGAAAATAGAGGGAGACGCAAGAACATCCGGATTCTCAATCTTTCAGAGCAGGCGGAGGGAAATGATCCGACGTTATTTTTGGAGAGTTGGCTCCCCAAACTTTTGAACATCGAAACCAAGACTGGTCTCATCAAAGTGGAGAGAGCGCACCGCATCGGACAGCCCTCAGCCCGCTTCCAGAGACCGCGTCCCGTCGTAGCGAGGCTTCACAACTATCAAGACAAGCAAAGAATTATGAACTCGTCGTGGGACAAAAGCAAGAAAAAACAGCCACTGAAACACGGCGATGGAACCGTGATGATATTTCACGACTACTCAGCAGCAGTTGTTCGTAAGCCTAAAAGCTTTGATAATGTGAAGAAGCGTCTCGAGGCTGCGGGCACCACATACGGGATGCTGTACCCTGCCCTGCTCAAGGTCACCCACCGCAGAATTTCCACGGTGTATTCGGATCCAGGCGATGTGGATAAATACTTGGAGACGTTGAATCAAACTGCTGCCGACACATCGGGATCGCTGGGCTAAAACCTGCCCTACGTGCACGACTGCATGTGAACTTCTCATCATCCTTATGTGAGTAGCTTCTGCTGCATAGGTATTTATGTTCAGCTCAAGGTAATCAAAATAACTAATACAGAGACATTCATTAATCACCAGTGGGTCTTATTTCTGGCGCTGCCACTCCCTTTTGGGTTTTGGTTGTTTTCTTTTTTTAAGAGTCTACTTTTGCTGTCAGGAAAGCCTTACACTTGTAGTCCTACAGGTTAGGAGGATAGTGTATTCTTTGTCGCCTCGTCAATGCTCGGCAGTGTTTGTTTTATCTTTGATTTGTTGGTTGTTTGCAGTTTGCAGGGTGTTTTTCCGGCTCTTCCTGTTTGTGAATTACTTTCTAACATTCATGTGGAATATGCTCAGAGAAAGTTGCATCTCATATAAATAAGCATAATACCATGTCAACACTTAAAATCTGTACTTGGAATGTAAACGGTATTCATACACCTATTAAACGGAGAAAGGTCTTGAATTATCTTCAGAGGGAACAGGTGCATGTAGCCTTGTTACAAGAGACTCATTTAGATGCCAAAGAACATGCTAAATTGCAGCAGGGTGTTTTCAGCAATGTTTTCTCCTCTTCTTTCTCATCTCGGAGCAGGGGTGTAGCTATCCTAATCAGGAAAAATTTGCCCTTTAAATTTGTAGACTGCATTCAAGACACAGGGGCGATATGTGATTGTGAGAGGTGTTTTATATGGAGAGGAAATCGCATTTATGAGTATGTACTACCCCCCCTGGTCAGACAGGAGATTGCCTACTCACTGCCTTTACCAAATTAGTTAATTTCAATATTCGAAATTCCTTTGTCAGGGGCGATTTTAATTGTCATCCAAACCCTCTCATAGATAAATCTCCTGCAGGTAAAAATCTGTTACCCCAGGCCAAGATCATCACATCACTCTGTGAAGAGCTAGCATATGTATTTGTGTGGAGAGCACAGCATCTGACAGACAAAGAGTTCACTTTTTTTTCCAAAGTACATTCTTGTTATACGCGAATTGACTACTTCTTTGTTCCAACAGTTATATTACCATCAATCATATCCAGCTCTATAGGTAGTATAGTCATATCGGACCACGCTGCGGTCTTTATTCAATTTGGTACTGGGGATATGCTCAATCAGCCTAGAAGGTGGCACTTTGAATCCTCTATACTATATGGCAAAATATTTACAACATACTTCATAGAGGAATTCAAACTGTTCTTATCAATTAACGCAGCTTCCACAGATGACTCATCATTACTGTGGGAAACATCTAAAGCCTACTCTAGGGGCATAATTACCTCATATACAAAAAGTAAAAGACGCCGACAAGCCGAACAGAGAGTGATATTAGAATCTAAATTGAAAAAAGCTGAACAAGACTACCTCATTAAATCTTCAAATGGTAAACTTAAGGAAATCTCTGCTCTCCGGTCAGCAGTAGATTGTTTGTTAACAAATGAGGCAGAGCGTAAAATTAGATTTGCTAAACAAAAATTATATGAACACAGTGATAAGCCAGGAAGATATTTGGCATATCTAACAAAGAAGAAGTCAGATTCACAAAACATCTCTTTGATTAAAGATACCAATGGTAAACAATTTTTTGACACAAAAACAATTAACAGCATATTCAGGAGCTTTTATGAGAATCTATATGATTCGCAGATGCATAATAATAGTCTGGATTTGATGGATGAATTTTTCTCCCGCTTCAATCTCCCTAGTTTAACAGAGGATCACAGATCCTCTTTGAATTCTCCAATAACTAGGAAAGAAGTGTTGGATGCCATTAAGGGTTTGCAGTCGGGAAAAGCAGCAGGACCCAACGGACTTGGTTCTGAATTTTATAAAGAATTCCAAGATGTATTAGTTGACCCTCTTCTAAACATGTACAATGACTCCTTTGTGAAAGGCCTCCTGCCCATGTCTTTGAGGGAAGCTAATATTTCATTGATACTTAAAAGTGGGAAACCGCCCGAAGAATGCGCCTCATATCAGCCAATTTCCTTACTAAATGTTGATTTAAAGATTCTCTCCAAGGTGCTAGCGAGACGTCTGGAAAGGCTACTCCCTTTGTTTATCAACTAAGACCAAACAGATTTCATTAAGGGACGGAACTCGTACAATAACATGCGTAGGTTGCTGAATGTGATCCAGATCTTTAAACAAAAGTCAATGTCTGGTCTCGTTGCCTCTCTTGATGCAGAGAAGGCCTTTGACTGCGTCAAATGGCCTTTTCTTTTCTATACTCTGCACAGATTTGGTCTGGGTGACAATTTTATAAGCTGGATTAAACTTCTTTACAGCGACCCCTGTTCGGCAGTCCTAACAAATGGCTTACGATCGCCTAGCTTTCAGGTTCAGAGGGGTACATGCCAGGGCTGTCCCCTCTCCCCCTTGCTCTTCGCCATGGCCATCGAGCCCTTGGCGGAGGCCATTAGGGTCAGTAAGGACATACATGGTCTAACTATTGGTGAGAGGCTTCATAAGATTACTTTGTATGCCGATGATGTCCATACACTTCCTCACACATGCACTCGCCTGCATTAGTGACTGATTATACATGCAACTTTTAGAGTGAATTGCTAGTTGTTTACTTTTTGAATTGGCTTTCTTTTCTGTGTCTCGTTTCTGTGTCTTGTTTGGCTTTTTTCTACGAATTTATGCTGTTCAGCTTATGGGTCAAAACCTGGTGTGGGAAATGAGGAGCGTGTGCAGTACGCCTAGGCCACTTTGGGTCTGACTGAAGCGTATACATGCAGGAGTAAAAAGATATTCATCCTCATTATCTGGGTGTGTTAGTCCAGTAAATTGATTTAGTGATTTCAGCTGCACTAACATGTTAACATATATTTAAAATACCAGTTTTAGTCAGACTGGCGGAATACTTGACATTTACTAATATCATGTAAACGCACTGACGGGTTGTAACACCTAAAATATGGCTGTAGTTGCCAGTACTTTCTCATTGGACAGTATATCTCTCTAGCTCACTTACAAGATTTTTGCCGGAGAAAGAAATGTGCGCAGAACTGAAGGGCTGAATGTGATTTCATGTGGGACCATGTCTTGGGCAGCCTGTAAGCATAGCATATCTTTGATTTGTGCCATAAAGTAGCCTGATCATGCAAATGGTGTAAGTGTGACTCAGAGAAAGAATGTTTTATTCTGGTTGTGGCATAAAGAAATGTTTTGAGGCTACATTTCCTGCAGGTTAGCAAAATAGAGCTTTTGATTAGGTCACAATTACAATTGCATTTTCTTGTACCTCACTTATTTTTCCCCTTGCTAAGAAATCCATGCAAATCTAATTGTGGTGCAAAAAAAAAATGAATACAAGAAACATAAAAAAAACAAATTCTGCCCAAGTAAACAACCCCTTCATTACCAGTAGACTGTGTACACAAATTGTCTCAGCTGTAAGACTGATCTTTCAACCTTTCCACCCTCAAGCTACTTTATAATGGTGCACTCTATAAACTCAGATTTGAGGAAAAACAAAACTGCATTTTGCACATAAATAACAGCCATTCTGTCATATATCATTCTTTAGCAAGCATGACACAGCACTCTTTTGCATTTATTTTTTCTCAGCTTCTCTACTAGACAGTTGTCTCACACAGACGTTTTGGTTATAAAGTGTTAACTTTGGGTTTTTAAATGTGTGTTTTTTAATGTCAGTGGACACCTCTGACATTAAAAACAATTGTAAATTGCCCATTTGAATATTGTTACAAGCTTGCCATAATTATTCCTTCTGCTCATACTGGATGTTAAAAATTCTGTCCCTGAAGAATTTTCCATGTAAAGTATGCAGGGCAAAGCCCAGATTAGTCATTTTTGTGCAGGAATACATTCATAAGTCAATATGAAACAAATATGAGGCTTTAGCCATCCCGGTCAGTCAAATCAATCAATATCTTTTAGAGTTATTGTCTTTTTTGTATCCAGTGTCTTAGTCTTGAAATTTTTTTGCTGCTGCACAGCAAGTAAACACAGAGGGAAACACAAAGAGGCAAGTGCTAGTAAGCTACCTTACTGGCACATACTGTATTCAGAGAGAGACCAAGAAACAGTATGAGAGAGCCAGATGGACATTTAGAATGAGAGACAGAGAAAACCTAGCAGACCGAGCAGATGGCACAAGGAAACAGCTACTTGAGCGGAATCTTCTGGAATCACATTCTGACACAGTGGCAGCTGCTTCCTTGGCCCCAAGCTAACACAGAATAAATTAGCCTTAAAACCAGGCTAATGTGACCTAAAAGCAGGCTTGGTATGCAAAAAGGTGAGCTAATCTAAACGCAAAACCAAAACATTAATTAAGATCTAGAGCTGTATTTATGCATTCTAAGAAAACTCTGTTTCAAGTCTCTAGTAAAGAGAGATTAAAGAAAGTTGTCTGCAGTAACAAAAAGATTGTTTTGTCTCTTGTAGGATGTGAGGTAGATCTTGGAGCTGGTAGGGTGCTCTCTTTGATAAAGTGGTCAATTATAAACATCTCACTCATTACATGTTTCTTTTACTGTTACTTAACAAGAATACACACGGGAAACCAAACTCCAAAGATACCAAGCTATAACAGGACAGTCTACACAGACCCTCATTACAGAGGATTTTTGTAAATGCTGGTGTAACCTTAATGTGCTTGGATAGAGGCAATAGAATTTTGTGTAAAGCTTCAAACTAAACATGGATGGAAAAAATCTCAACAGTCTGGACCATGTAGGAGTAAAAAGCTGTGTTTTTCTTTTTCTCTTGTTTTAAATTAGGAAGTAATGTAAGGATTTTGGTGGTGTGTTTTCTTTTCTGATGATGAGCTACATAGTTTCGTGCATGATTTACCCATCTCTGTTTAATTCTTTAGCTGTGCTCTCTTTAAAGTTTGTAATAATTTAAAAAGGTGAAAAAAGAAGAGACAGGAAGTCCTACCTCACCACACATCTTTAGAAGCAGGAAAAAGATGAGAGTCGACTTTTGTGTTTTTGTCATGCTCTCCCCCTTGGCAGAGCATAGAAGCAAGATTATATAAGAATTTTTAGGTAAGCTTTTCAAAAGCTTGTGCCAACTTATTGAGCAGGTGAGAAAAGCAGAGTAAGTGGACCACCACCACCTTACCACCAAGTAAGGTTTATGCCACAGCTGCCCTAAATTAACAGCATTGGTAATTACTAAAATCATTTTTTATGTTTCTGTAAT
>JAPZDV010000004.1:989216-1003359 GCA_029814665.1 Acanthurus lineatus | reverse complement strand
CCCCAAATTTATATATATATCATTCTATTTACTTATTAAAGACTTGATTGATCAAGCTGCTAAAATTAATCCTGACTGAATGGTTCAGATTATCAGTGGGGCAGTAAATTATTTAGTAATTTAGTAAACTGATCAATCTGCAATCATACCATGATAGGATCAATACACATGGTTTAACTGGACCATAAACAGAAAGGTGCACTGAATTGGGAACAGTTTGCTAGCAGTTAGCTGTTTGTGTGTGTGTATATTTTGTATATTTTAATGAATACTTTTTAAGTAGCCTCATCTTCAATGCAGAGCATTTTATTTTGACATTAGTCTACTGTCTTTAATCTTGATTAAAGGTATCAACCAAGGCGGAACCCATCAATTATTGAGATGTCAACAAGCATGTCTGATTTATTCATGTGTGAACATATGCACGATCACTGTAATTCTCAGTTAATGTGGAAAATTTGTCGGAGAATATATTTTGCTCTTTAAACTTTTTAGCTTTATAATTCAAAGAACTTGTACAACAAAAATAGAACAATTGGAACATTTTTTTTCCACTGCAGTTACAGCAGTGCTCTACAGATGGCAGTTTTGATTTTCAACTACTGTGTCCTGGTTGCATTTTTGTGTTCCTATTTTTATTTATTCTGAAGTTTTGTTAAACATTTCATGTAAACTAATATAGGGACCTCACATACATGTTTCACCTGTGTGCAGGGGTTAGGGTGCAGCCATGATGTTTGATGCTTTAAGACATGCTTCAAAAGCTGCCTTTGTTGTAAGAATGTAGTCCTTTTGCAGCTGCAAGGATTTTATGATGTGATAAGCTATGAAAGATAAGCTGTTCACACCTATACACACACTCGTGCAGTGAGTGAGCACTTGTATGAATGGTACGCTCAGGCCACTCTTTCATTTTGCTGGGTGATTCAGTTTGGCACTTGGAAAAGAAAAAAGGGAGACGGCAAGATTTGAAAAAAGAGCGGTCAACAATAGTTACTGTGTGGAGAGTTGCTGCCTGGAGGCTGAAAGAAACCACTCTGACTCCCAGGAGAGACGTTTCCTTTTAAAGCAAACTAGCCTCTAATTGGAAACATCACTGGGGTCAATATTATATCGAGGATCTGCCAAACAAAAAAGCTATGTTCCATTCCTCAAGGCCTGCACAGATGGCTTTTCCAATTCAGTTCCCACTGTGGCAGCTAGAGATGTGAAAAGACGAAAGGATTTTACTTTTTATGCATTTGTACTGACTGTGTAATAGAAGTGCTCAATACGTAGTTACCTTTTCTAAGAACTCCTTCTGTTCAGTAGTTTTTATATAAAACTGTGTGTGTGCATGTTTATATATAGGGTATGTGTATAGTATATATATATATAGTATATATATAGTGAGTGCAGCCAATAACAAGCAATCTAAAAAAGTGAGTTTTTTGGTTAATGGTTTTGGTTGACATTTCTATCGACTAGCATGACATCATACTTATAAAGTTACCTCTGAGAAGTGGCAACATGGCAATATCAAACAAGTCTTGTTAGACAAAAAAACGACAACAACTAATAAAACACCATCTTATTTTGAGGTCAGACTAAAAGTGAGTGCACAAGCAATGCCAATAATACTCTTACTGTAAAAACACATCCACACCAGCAGGTCCAGCAGGTCCGATTTGGAGAGATAGACCTGTAAACTGTAATAGATGTTTTTTTTTTGTTTGTTTGTTTTTTCAGTGGGGCAAACAGTTTAGTTCATAATTTTCTTTTTATTATTATTTTTTTAAACCAGGCAGTTTATTATGAAAATACTATGAAAATATGATAAAAGGTGTAATTAACAAGGATATTTTAGACCTGTGGTACATCACTTTGTTTGAAAAGACTGTTGAGGGCAACCACTGTATCACATTGTAGCCTTTGAATCTATAAAGTGTCAAATTATATTATAAAGTCTGTGTTGTAGTTTAAAGGTGGAATCTGAAAATACAACTTTTTAAAACGCCCGCCTCGAAACAAATTAAGCAATGTTGGAAATGATACACAGAATTTTGTTTCACCCACCATGTAGCATAGTGTGTGAGATTAAAATATTAAAAAAATATTAAAAATGTTGTTGTGTCTGTATTATTTTACTTTCTTTAATTAGATTAAATTAGAAGAAAGAACTTAAAGTCCACCAGACATTAACTAGAATGTTGTACAGCACTGCCAGGAGGACCTATTTCCTTTAAAGGACAATATTTTGTAAATGCTTTATGAATAGTAATATAATAGTTGACGTCTTGAGCCACCCAGGTGCACCTATCAATCTGACACTCTCATTCTGTTGTTAAAACTGAATTTGTAACCAAAAACAATGCAACACTTGCACTGCCTCAGGGAAAGGAGCTGTTCAAAGACCTGGGACAAGCTGGGGAAACTGTCTTACACTGTGAACTTCATGCAGCCTGAATAACCAGACTAAAAGCTGTGAGTGCAGCAAAGCCTATGTTCAACATTCAACCTTTGGAAAAAAAGAGTTGTTTTAGTAGAACCAATATTTACTTTTTAGCACTTGACTAGTCTCCACCAACTCTTGAGAAATCATAGCTGTCTAGCTGTAAAATGTTCAATCAGTTCACCAGCTTATGGCATACAACACATTTGATGCACATATATTAATTTATTTTTCCTACTCAGTGAACTTCATAGTAACAGGTAGGGATATAAACCAGTGAAAAAGGTCACAGGCTCATAGAACACAGCACTGGTGACTGTGCATCTGATTTCCGTGAGGCTCCAAGGGTAATTCCCATTTTAGGAATTAAGATATGCTATTTCTGTGCCACAGGATAGTTCTGTCAGTACTTGGGAACATGTAACACTTTTTCTTGCTGGTGAAGAGAGGATAACTGGCACTCAGATTTACAGAATCTGGGACACTTTATTTGTTGACCTATAAGATTTTTATCTGACTTTCAGAACCGAAATGAGGTAAGACCTCTTAGTTCTTTCAATCTGTGGATTTTTATTTCTATAAATATAAATATCTATATATTATGCTATAATACTGTTATTTGATTTATTCAGCCAAAATAATTGTGTATTGAAAGTTTGATACTAAGACAGCTCTAGTGTATGTATGTTAATTGTGCATAACAACTTGAGGCAACATTAGTTAATGTCCAATCTTATAAAGTGATTTATGCATCTCCACTTATCAAGGAACTGAATGTCCACAATGTGGCTTTTCACAAACAGTGGTGCTCTCAGCTGTTTCATAAAATAAGTCATGCACATGCAAAAGTTCTTCACGTAAAACCTAAAGAATTACTTGGGGAACATTTAAACATCAGAACTGTGCTTCAAAACTAAGCAGCTCAAAAAGTTACTCATAGACACAAACTCTGCCTTTAGAAAAGACTGAAAACTGAGCAGGGATGGCGGGCTGCTTATGTCAGAAATACCAGAGTAACTGCAAAGAAATTGAATCTAGCAGTTCTAGGGATATGGGATGAATTGTTGAAACAGTTTATTTCTCTGTGTCTCCTTCACTGTTGTTGGTACATACAGTCGTCCCTCCTAAGCATTATATATCCACATCTAAGAACATCCGGAAAGAATCTGACAGAAAGAGTTTATTCTACTTAGAGATCTAGATTCTAATTTAGCTGAAAAGTAAAATAAGAAAAAAGCTTAAAGATACAACATTTCAGAATCAGCCAGTCACCTAATACTGAGATTTTTTTTTTTGAGTATTCAGCACTATAATTTAATCATTCAATTTACTGTCTGAGCTATGAGATCATAATTTGACTTTGGTGGCAAGAAACCTCACATAACACAGGTACATATATTGACAGAAAAAGAAAATATTTTAAACATTTTATCAAGAGAGACTTAAAATAAATCTGAAAAAAATTAAGTATTTTACCAGAGTGAGATTTTGTCCTCGATGATCTACAGTAGAGCACGCTTTTAACTCCTAAATAACTACTGTTAATGAAGACAAAGATAAATTTACTATCAAACATTCTCAGAAAAACAAACCCAAACAAGTACAAAGGAAACTTGCAACATATTTAGTTCACTAACAACTAAAAAGTACCCACTAATATGACATACATATGCCACATATGTGGCACTCCTGAGGCGAGAGCAGTAGATCCAAAATTACAAGTAAACACTTTCATTCATTCATTCAATTTCATTCAATTTTTTAATGGTTTTTTAAAAAATAAAATAAATACAAAGAACATCTTCCTGTTCAAATTATCCTTATCTACCACTGGTTTTGGAAGTAATAGGTTACAAAAGTAATGTGTTACAGTAATACATTACTTTTACATAGTTATGGAATAATAAAACACGTTACTAATAAAATTCAGGTTGTGTTTTTTATGGTTACAGTGTCAAATAATGTGTTACAACATGAAATTAAGTGTTAATGGATAATTTTTCCAAGAGTTTTCCAATGAAATGAGTGCAACAGCAAAAAAAGGAAAAAAAATCCTCAAACAAGAATCGATTTGATGAATTGGCAAAGTTGCTGCAGCAGAATCAGACTCAGCATTCTCTAACTGGTTATATTCACATTATATCTGAGACTTTCCCAAGAAAAAGGACAAAACGTTAAGGTGCACTTTATTTGCTGGGAAGCCAGGGAAACTGTCAACCACTGTTTGTAAATGCAAGAGAGCCTTCATTAGGCTCTTCAGTGTCACCCCCACTGGATTTGTGATGAACTGTAATTAACTTCACCTTGATTATTTGCTATGAAAGAATATAATGTGCTTCCACTTTTTAATGCCTAGAAATACTAAAGTGGTTATTTTTGGTGAAGGTAATGCAACAGCAGTAATCAGTAATCAGTAACTTATTAATTTTCACAGTATTTTTAAAATTTTTTACTAATTTCATTTTAAAAGTAGCTTGCCCAACACTGTCTACCACAATCTAACCCTCTCTATCTGCTTCTGCCTTTAGCAAGAAAACAAAACCAGAAGAGATTTTTTTTTGCAAAAAAAGCTGCTGAATCAATTACCTTTGTCAAATTGCCATCATATGCTGACAAACTAGTGGCTGTTTTTTTAGGTGTATCATGCATTACTGAAATTGGTGGATTTATACAAATCTAGGGTTAACCTGAACATCTTAAATCCAAACAATTTTTTTTTTTTAAATATAATATTTCACAAGAAAATATTCTAACTGCTGAACACAAACAAAGGTAACACTTTGATTTTTGTAAACCATGGATCTGTCAAATGTTCCAATCTACAAAAAGCTTTTAAGCTATGCATAATATTCTATATTAATAACCAAATAATTCTTTGCCCTTTTTTTCAAATTTGAAAATACAGTTAAAAGTGAAAAGGGAATTTAGTTTTGTAGTGTATAACTGTAAAATGTAAGAATGAAGTTATATTCATCAATTTTAATTTATCTAGCTGCATGGAAACATGCACATGCCTAACAAGCTCTTCGTATCTTCATCTATCCCACCGCAGAGCAGCAAATGTTGTACTACATGTCTGCAATAACCTAGTGATGTGCTTTGACATTCAACCTTGAGGTATGTGTGTGCTCCTGTGTGGGGAGGCTGTATGTGTATGAGAGAGACAGAGGGAGAAGACAGAGTGACAGCTGACAGCCCTGCAGTCAGTCAAACAGCACACTCCCTGCAGTGCTGACATCCTCCAGTCAGCAGGCTATGACACACACTCAACCAACCAATGACTGACCATGCACCCTGTACTTGTCTTCATGTGAGTAATTGTGGATGTGTTATTGCTCTTCTTTTGCTGGCCTCTGCCTGTCTGAGGTCTGAAGGTTCAAATAAGCTAAAACTCAAAGGCCAAAATTAAGTATATTTGAGTGGATATGATTCTTTACAAACTGAATGGCAGCCTGGACTGACCACAAAAACTGCATACCCAACAAATGCTTCCTTGAGTGTTTTGCACTACGTAAAGTCAACTGGAAACTGTTAGCCTTTTATTAAGAACTTAATATAGCAATTAAAAAGACTAATGCAGAAAAAAATCACGCAGGTCACACCATCTAATCTGGCATGTACCAAGGTGATGCACTGTCACTGCTGTTGATCTGCATAGGTCTTAACTCCATCCAGTTAGATCATCACAAAGTGTGGATATGGACAGGTTCTTTAGGCAACCAACATAACTCTAAACAAGACAAATCCTGCTCTATTGGGTTTTTTTACCTTCAAGAAAAAAAGAATGAGGAAATCTTTTGAATGCAGTTAGGTAATGAAAGCAGCGAAACTGCCTGATTCTATTACTATAGATGGCTTATATAAAATTACATAAAACTTCAGATAGTAATAAGCTATAAGCTCAATATAGTGAATGTACTTTTTAAAAGGGAAAATGTAAAGCCTTTTGGACAGGAATTTTTGACAGTTTATCAGTCAAAAGGAGAGGAAAAGCAATAAGTAAACAGTACTGACCAAAATTGGACTCAAGCACTGTTATGTAGAAACTGGTTAGAATTAGGTGGCCCCACTGCAATACCTCTGTAGATATACAAATTTCAGGTTTCTGTAACAATATTGTCAGTTGAAATGTATGAACTAACTACATATATAACTTGTTATACTTATGTTAATGTTATGTGGTTCACAAAGTAGCAGAAATGGTTATACATTGCTTCTATCTCTCTTCTGGCAACAATAGACAGAACACCATCACCATAGTTACACATGTATAACAAAAGACACCTGTGAGGTGCAAACTGTTAGCCATGCTGTTTGGACAGCTTGATTAATTAAAATAGGAGCAAATGTGTTCCATGAGATGTGTCATTTTGAATTCCCCTGGGTATATCTGTTACTAGAGACATACAAATAAGTGTATCACTATAGACTTACTCACCGCTAACATTCTTTAACCATCATGGTTAAGTGCTCTATCACACAAATTCACTAATTCAGTAGTGTGAGGGATATTTGATGGAAGACACAGAATCTTTGGGAAGAAGGAGAAAAAATGAGCAGAGCAGAACATCACATCAGTGCATAACAACACAGCATTAAAACATGAAGAATTGCTCCTCAACTATGCAGGCAGAGTTGTGAAGGCTCACTTTTATTTACACTTAAAACTGAAGTGGTGGGCTCGAGGGGATGCATGATGTAAAGCACAGCTTTTCAATCATTCATTTTAGAGAGAATCTACAAAAAAAATAATCAGAGGAGGAAAGGGAAAGCGACAGAGGGGATGGGAAAAACAGACAAAGACATAGTTTGAGTGATTGAGAAGAGGCACAAAGACAGATTCAGTTTACTCATAGCAAGATGAGAAATTAAGAGAGATGAGCTATGCCAATTATGTGTCCTATAAGTAATGAGAGTGAGCTCATTAGCTAAAGGGCTGAGTTTTCCACAGTGGGTCTCTCTACACTCTATTTCAGTGCTCTTGAATCAATGGCTTTAGGGATTTTAATAGGGGCATCACACACAGCTCAGGCATTGAGAGTCCACTCAAGAGTGCTGTTTTATAATGGCCCTTATTTGGACTCATTATAGGCAGTACCTTTTAATGCATGGTGTTGTACTTAAGTAAAGGTAAGAGCCAGACTTTGTTGCATAGGAGTGACTGCTTTATGAGTGTATTGTAGCCTATTGTCAGGAACAAAAGGTGGTCTAGTGTGTGACAGAAAATGGATTTTGAGTGCATGAGGTCTTGATGGCTAATAGAGGACTAATGTTTAGTGTGATTTCCATAATGGCAGGAGTTCTTTAAAGAATGAGAAGCACACAGTTTCAAAGAGAGGCTGTGAATGTAGGGAAAAAGGGAGAATTTAGTTCTGCCTGTGATTATTCAGGGACTATTGCTGTAATTTCATTCCCTATGGAAGAGAGCTTCCTTTGAAACAATGTTGATGATACAAAACTAAGCATCTGTCATTACAGTAGGGAAATTAGTCTTTTGTTTGTTTGCATGTTTTTGTTTTTATTTTATGTTCTTTCATTTCAATATTTTCTTATATCTAAGCATTTGTGTAGATTATGTTTTGATATAACTGAATGGTTTCCTCAATTATATAATGTCAACAAACTCTGGGCCCTATCTTACACTTGTGCCTGGTGCAAGTGCAGGTCACATGGCGCAGGGGTTTTAATTTTTTTATTCACAGGAGTGTCCAGCTCAATCTTTGCCATCTTGTTTCATGAGCACCAGAGGTATCCTGCTCTTTCCTGGCCAGTGCGCCACTGGCGCACAGCGGATAGTCCTGTGTACAATCACCTCATCAATTCATGGGTGTTTCATGGGTGTTTCTTTGGCCAAAAATTGCAACGATCAACCAGAGAGTCTGCTCTCATTACCTTTAAGGACTGGTTGCGCCGTGCGCCAGTAGGGAAGATGGTTTTGCTATTGTACACCCAGTGCAAATGTAAACAGATAGCTGAACTACAAGAATTTATTTATTAAGTTAGTTATTTAGCTATTTATTTAGATAGGAACAAAGCTCAATAAATGTATTGTATCGGATGGCTCTCAGCAAATTTTCACCTTCAGTCAAATCTTACTAGAAGCAAACATTTCCATACTTTTGCATGTCCTCTTCTACCATGCATTTTTGCCTGCACTGGCAAACACGTGCACATATGCAGACACGCAATCATGCATGCACACACACACACACACACACACACACACACACAACCCAAAATTCTCCTATATTTTAGGTGAATTTTAGGCCGGGTGTATGATAGGGCCCTCAATCTCCCTGGTCTTTGTTTGCAGGAAACAATTTTATATTAATCAATTCTGCATTTAATTACTGCACTAGAGTTGCAGGATGGTGTCAGCATCAACGGGGAGTGTTTAAATCACAGGACTGTCATATGTTTACACTTCATAATCTCAGAACTACTAACTAGTGTGCATCTTGCTGCAGTGTTTAATTTCTTACCTACTTAAGGGTTTTGTGCTGCCTCCTTTTTTTTCTATCACCCTGCTTTTCCTTTATGGTTAAAACTGACATCTATGAGGTGGGTGAGCTTTTATTTATATTCTTTTATCCAAATACTATTACTGTATGATGTAGTTTTTTGCCAGAATTGATACATTACTTCCCTTTATTTCTCATCACAGGAACAGTTGGTTATACTGCACTTTAGATTGAAATATTTTACATTAATAAGAATATATCTAAACAACCACCACAACCATGTTAGCAGCTCTGTGAGACTGCATTATACTTAGACTTATCCACTTAAGCATAATAAAATGCTTATGGATTGGTTGTTGCTCAGAAGGCAATGCTGGTTGACCACTTAACAAAAGGTAGATGATTTGATCCCCCCACTCCTCCTGCATGATAAAGTGTCCTTTAGGAAGAACCACAAATTATTCTTTATGTGTGAGTGGGGGGTATGTATATGTGTTCTAGATGAGCAGGTTGATGCTTTGTGTAGAAGCCCCTGCCATTAGCGCATAAAAGTGAGTGAATCAGTGAATGCTGACTTGTGTTTTCAGAGGTCCAAAGACAAGAAAAGTGCAATCTAAAGCTTTCCTTTTTATTCTCAAAGAAAATATTAACATACTGACATTTCAAATAGAAGGTCTGCCCACCTTACCATTTATTTTACATGCTAATATAACTGAGATGGGGACTATATTTTGCGTCAGTCTTAAAATCCACACAGGAATCTCACTTTGTTTACAAATTAGAGAAACATGCTGTTTAACTTAACAGTGATCATTGGCTGAAAATTAAAACAGGAAAAAATTAGTTAGTATGTATTGAATGAACCTTGTCATGGACCCTCCACCTGAGCACTGTATGTCCCTGTCTATGTTTTGCTTTGTTCCTGCAGGGACTAAAATGAAGGGTTGTCACCTGATGACCTACACCTGAACCCAGTGTGCTCTACCTGCAATACTAACCCCTGACTCCTGAAATCTTTCTCTTAGTGGGAGATTCCCACTCCTTGACACATAGATGACAGCTATTGCGTTAGTCTTTTAGTTTGTAAATGAATTATTTTTACTTGTCCTCTAGGCTTGTGTCGTCTCCCTTATTTGTTACAGTCTTTGAGCAAGTCTGTGACAGGAGTGCGGCATGGAGCTCTTTTGGTCTTGTACTGTACTTGTAAACTGCTGTTGTCCTGTCCCTGGTTTTGCTTGAGAGCAAATACTCTTTGGGATTTGTTGAGAGATTTGGATAGTGAGGAGTTGAATGTGATTGCAGCAAATGTCTTTGGGCACGTCCAAGGCTGCTAGTGGGGTTGCCGAAGTTTGCTCACTATGTTGGTCATTTGTTGTCAGTTCCCAGAAATGATGGAGTGGATTACAGCCTAGGACAGTCCTATTTTTTTAGTTTTTGTGTCTGACAGCCATGTGTTGTTAATGGGCAGTAATGTAAAAGTACCATTAAAAATCCTGAAACATAAGAGTGATTACATTTTTATGTGGGGAATTGATTAAAATCTGGTGCTCACTCTTGCACATAAATTGGAGCTTACTTGTGGTTTGGTTCAGGGTCAGGTCAAAATCTGAATTCATCATGCACTGCCAACCAAGAAAATGTAATTCTGGGGAATGACCTGGCTGAGATTCCATTTTCCTTACAACCAATGTAATGTCCCAAGCTTGCACAATACATACAAGCAGTGATTTTTTTTTTTTTTTAACAATTTTATTTTTTCAGTGTTTTTTTTTGTTTCGTTTTTTGTGAATGAATAAATGGACAGCCCTGTTCACTACGCTCAAGATTTTACCAATAGATCATTGCAATGCACAATGACAGCAAGGACATTATCTGAATGATGACAGTTGATATATGCTCAACTCAGAGGAAATTTGTCATTAAGTGAAAAATAGGCCTTTATCTGGGCTGTAAAACTTTTTCTTAGAAGCAGTCTTTAAGTCAACTTTAAAGATTTGTTCTAATGCACATCTGCATCTCTGAACCTGTGAGTATGTACAACTAAAACAACATTTTGTCTATTTACATGGAAAAATCTATATTTTCTGATTTTTTTTCCACTTTGTAAAACCATATTTTAAGGACTCATATTATATTTCACAATCTGGATATGTGTCATGGTTCCAAGTGTCTGACAAACAATGAACATTAGAAATATTTTTATATTATGACCCTTTTATATCTGGCAGGTTTGGCCACAATTTCACAGACTTGGCACATTTGAAGAACGTGGCTGTAGCAAGAGGTAGAGCAGGATGTCTACCGATTTGTACAGGTTGGTGGCTCAATCCTCAACTTTTCAAGACTGCATGTCAGAATGTCAGAATGTCAGAGAGTGTAATACCGAACCTGGAATTGCTCCCAATGTTTCTTTCATTGGTGCATGTATGAGTTCCTAATGAGCAGGTTAACACTTTGTAGCGAAGCCATCTGCCATTTGATTGTAAATTGGGTGAATATTACTTACTTGCAAAGTGCTTTGAGTAGCCAAGACTAGAAAAAGGTAGAAAAAATTGTAAAAATGTAGTTGATTTAGTAAATGAATTTTAGATGCTAGGTTTTTTAGTCCCTCAAGATTCTTACTCTCTTATTACAGGGACATTTTTCATTTTTAAAGTTTTAGCAACTGATGTCCTTGTTGAATGAGTTTTAATTTAAACACTGATGAAGTTGAAAACATTCATACATCAGACCAGAGATTTATTTATGTTTTTATTCACCATTTAAAGAAGCAAAAGCAGGCATTGATGCAGCAATACAGCAAGTGGAAGGTAATTTGTCTGGAAATATGAGTTAAATAGCCTGATGTCTTCAGGTCAATAAAAAGATAAGTCACTGAATGAGATAAGAAACGTTACAGACATTTAGGGACCAAAAAATCTTAACCATTAGATTATTTCTGCAAACAGAAAATATTGAGGTCTAATGGCCTCTTCAATCAGTGCACTAGACTGGAAACGCTGTGAGCCATTAAAAGTCAGGAAAAGTTAGCAGGAGGGAGCTGTAGGAAGCAAAGGTAAAATCATGTGAAAATGAACCCATTTGTTTTGTGTTGTGGTGCTTAACTGGGAGTCCCGCTAAAGCAGACCTAACATACCATTTTAATATTTAATTTTCCTTCTTTCTCTGTCTCTTTGTCTCTCTCTTTATGTCTATCTCTCTTTCTTTGCTCTAGTCTCTTTGCCTCGTTGAAAACAGTACTGAAAATTATACACCAAATTTTTTCCAGAATCAAAAATTCAGACCCCTTTTCCTGGCACAATGGTCACTCTGTGGTGCTAAATTATGAGCAGTAATATTTGCATTCATTTTCATTACCTTTGTTTATATTTTGCACCTATAAAAATAATACCTTATGTTGCAGAAGACCAAATATGACTTTTTTTTTGATGTGATGCCTCTTCCCATTTTCTTGAGTAAAACCACACACTGGTCTTTCAGTAAAAAAAAAACAAAATTGTGCTGTTTAGTGCCTAAAAATGCCTAGTAATTTCACTGTTTTTTCCCATAGGGAATACAGAGTGAGATTTAAAAGTGTGTGTCTGTGTGTGTGCATAATAAGTGCAGAACTGAAGAATTCCCCATGATAAAAACAACTGATATGCAGCAAATATGAATTAAGCTTAAAAAGATACATTTTTCAAGGCCGAATTTTAACAAAACCTTAAGTATGAACTTAGTAAACAGGTTAAGCAAATTGCTCTCAAAATGCTGGCACTGGTACTAATATTTGATGTTAATATATACAGTTTTTTATATGTGAATAATTCCTTAGTTTATTTGTCATCACATAAGATGCTGTTTTCGCTAGCAACCGGTTTGTATTTAATTTGAAACTTATGCAAGTCTCATTGGAAAAAAGTGAGTCTGCCAGCATAAGAATATTGTTTTTTGGATATAAATGCACAGTATCATGATGCAATATGGAATTATTTTCAGCTGAACGACAACAATATGGGAAAGCTTGTGTAAATTCAGAACTTAAGCCTCTAACTTATATTTTTTTAAAAAAAAAGATGTTCAAGAAAAAATGGTAGCCAGAGGACAGGAGTTCTGCTAAACTCCATTCATCTAAACTTCCTTTTTTTCTGTTATAGTGTCATAAGTATTTTTAAGCCCAGTAAAACTAACATGAGCCTTGCCCTTGCTCTGACAATATGTTTGTGCATATGTTGACACAGTGTTGTGCTGGTAATATATTTATTCTGTAATTGTCAACTGGGAGTTCATAATTTAGAGAAAAAATGTACAGTAGTACCCATTTAAAAAAAAAAAATATCCCAAAACTATTAATGACAACAGAACAGTGTCCCTGACCTCATTTGTAATGAAGTTGTTGACAAAAATAAAAAGGACATAGTGGGCAAGAACTTCCACAGAGCATATTAGGTTGGAAACTGTAGACTTGTTTTAACATCCTTACTCACATGAGTACATCTAAATGTAAATATCATCTCTTTTGCATACCATTGTTGATGAGAGTCTCACAACCATCACATTATGAAGTTACAGACGACATAAAAGGCCTATTAAACAGTGCTTTCATTTATCTTTTGGTATGCATTTGTCAACCTTAAAAAAACAAAAACATCAATAACAACAACAAAAAAACAACTTATGGCTAATGACTTTCAGCAGCAGAGTTGTTGAAAATAGAAAAAAGTCCATGTTAACTGTATGACAAACAGTTTTTAAAGAAAGCACAATCCTTTATATTTGACAGTATTCATTTCTGCAAGTAGAAATTGTGGTCTCCAGGTCTCGAAATCTGGTTTTTAACTTTTAGACCACCAGTAGCCAAAACTAACAGATATAAATTCTCTTTCATATCCACTTTACTGTCCAACTCTGAAGTTTAAGTTCAACTAAAATATTTTATTTACTAATGTGATTTTTGCATTTCTTTTGTTAACATTTTTGTATGCATGTGTTCTTATCATGTTTCGTAATTAATATATTCTTCTGTTTGTGTTGTTTGTATTCCTAACATGGAAAAAACAGTTACTCATCTGAGACAACAAAAGAGGTGTTGAACTTAAGCTTGAACTATTCTCAATGTAAATATTCTGTCCTCACGATGGTGTGACGTCTACCAAGGCTAGACAGATAGCAAACAACCAAAGAAATACTCCGTGGCCATGTATGTTCTTAGAGCTTTACTTGGCTTGCAGGCAGTAATCTCTTGTAACAAGTTGTAAAACTGTAATACACA
>JAPZDV010000004.1:915047-933035 GCA_029814665.1 Acanthurus lineatus | reverse complement strand
TGCAATGTTGTTTTAGCGCCACTTCCTGACACTACGGGAGCTAGCAAGGCACAGACCGTGCATGCGTTAAAAAAATTTGTGCCATTAAAAGGAGTTTGAGTTAACGCATTATTAACACGTCAACTTCGACAGCCCTACTTATCACCATAATGCAGCTGTCCAGGTGATGGTTTGTAATCTGCAGTTTGATGTTGTTGATCTGGTTGATGACAAAGTGGCACTGTTGAGAAAGATGCTTGGTATGGCAGACTTATGCAGGGCCTCTTGTAGCCTAGCGTGGATCCCAACTTGTTTGCCTCGTTTTCGTTTTCTTCTCCAACAGCCTGTGTCTCTGCCCAGTCAACCTGCTTGCCGAAGTAATCCCCACCAGCAGGGAACAAAGCCAACTTGGGCATTTTTAGTCCAGCAGTTTTGCAGATTAAGTATTTCAGTTTGAGTGTATGTCTAAATTGATATAGTGCTGCCAGTTCTGTAAAGTCGCTGTGTCTATGCATTCCCCCGTCTGCATACACATTTCAACTCTTTGAGTGTTTATGCATAAAGTAAGAAATAAGTATCTTTTTGTAGCATTTCTGTATAAGGTCTCTGCAGGCTGTGATCTACTGTGATAAAGGCCAGGCTACAAGACTACAAGCTAATGAGTGTGCAGTGACACTTCCAGATTAGCTTGTTCATTGGGCTATTGCTGATGCTTAGCATTGTTCTCTTACAACCTAATGCTGAGGACTGAGAATACCTGGGCTGGTTTCAAGACTAGATATCCACTCCACTCCTCCAGTGTATTTGGCAAAAAAGGTAGTGAATAAAAAGGGAGAAAATCACTACATGCCAAGCATTGTTGTGTCACACACTGAGTGGAGAACAGTGTGGAGCTATCCTCATTAAATTCTTGCAGTAGCGCTGGATTTTCCACTTTAATGCTTGGGAAATGCTGGCTTCCTCCTTGGAGAGAGATGGGGACTTGGGAGGCATAGCATGTACAGCCTAATTTGTCTGTGTTCCAGTGGGAGGTGGTTGAAACAGCATTGCCCTATGTTTTATCTTATCCTCGAGTGACCTCTCCCTCTCTCTATCTAACATCTCTGTCCTGCTTTAAGCTCCATTGTTCTTTGGCATTTTCGTCTTCTTTTAGCTGTCTTTTAGCTGTTGTGTTTATCTCTCAATTTCCAAACAAATTTTCACACTGACCGAACATTAGATAGTGATTGTTGAGAATTTTTCACCACTTTTTCCCCACATTTGCCTCCTTAAATTGTGGTCTTTATCAATCAGAAATGTTTGTCAAGCATGTCATTTTTAAATCAGAGAAAAGAAGTCTAGAGCTCAGTCATTAAGTTATCCCCTTTTTTTTTTATCACATTAGGTAAAGTATCTGCACTGCAGTAGCTATTTCTCTGAAGTAAAGTAGGACATAAAAGTTAGCAAAAACATACCTGAACTGCCAAAATTTGCTATCTAATTTAGCCAAGTGAGCTGAATTTCAGAAAAATCCTCTTAGCACACTCTTTCCTAAAAACATCAGCAATGCAAAATGCTATTACAAACTGATTTTACAAAATCAAGAGAAGTGTATCTTTAAGTGATTTTTTTGCCGTACCACTGGAACCATCACCATCATTTTGAACAGGTCTAAAGCAATGCTAGTAACTCTGTGGGGCTAAAAAAAAGAATGTATTTTAAATGTAAAATGTATTTTATTGTATTGTTTATTATGTAACTATCAATGTATACTACTATAATTTGTCAAAGTAATTGATTAAGCATTTCAATCAAAAGAATAAATTATGCCATTCTATCTTGCACATACCACAGATATAATAATGTTTGGTTTTGTAATGTGTAATTTGACCATTTTATGTTGTGAAAACTGATATATGTCTGGTTAGGTTTAGGCGCAAAAAGAATTCAGTTAAAATGAGGAAAAAATAATTTATTCACTGAAATATTAAACTAGGGTTTTGGCTTAAAATATGGCCTAGGGCTGGGTGATATGGCTTTTAAATAATATCATGATATTTCTAGGCTATATTGCGTTACATGATATATAGCTCAATATTTTGGTATCTCCTCTAAAAGTACTTCATAAAACTGTTATTCAAACCCTTCGATGGATAAAATAACACCAGTATGATGGTTCAACTTGTTCCTGCAACATTTATCTGCATAAAATCCTCTTATATACATTATACAGGGCTTGACATTTTGCTTTTTCATCAAGTGGCTGATATTTTTTACTTGCACATTTAAAAACTTACTTTTTTTCTGTAGTATGTGGGCATATTTAAAAAAAAACTAAAAACTTTCCAGGTCTTTTTAAAATTCAAAACTGGCCTAAAAGCATTTAGATTCATTACAAAAATTGCAGTTAATTTTGAATACTTTATTTATTCGTTTTCGTTTTCGAAACATCACAAAACATAGAGAACAACCCAACCAATTACCCCCTCCTTCCCACCCCCTCCCCCAAAGCAGGTTAGGGAAAAAAAACAAAAACAAAAACAACACAAAAGCTGTACCAACAGTTTCTATGGTCATCCGTGAGTGTGATACAATTGTACTTGAAAAAATGGTATAGACAGGTAAATGTGCAAACGTAATCAAAACATTGAGGTGTCATGAGGGTCTCCTTCGCTCTGTGATATGTTCAAGAAATGGTTGCCATATCTGATGGAATCTGTATGATGTCCATGACAGCTCAAATCTAATTTTTTCCCTATATAGTGTTTGAGAGCTCTACTAGCCAGACTTCAAAACTTGGGGATGTATCTATGTTCCATATTTGTAAAATAATTTTTTTAGCAATAACCATCCCATGCTGTATTGATAGAGCCTTCCAGTGGCTGAGAGTCACGAGCTGGTGAGACCAGCCAAGAATGCCTGTCTCTGGGTCTGGAGAGAGATCATATCCATAAACCTCAGAGTAAAAATGAAAAACTTCATTCCAAATTCTCCGAAGTTTGATGCAAAACCAAAACATATGTGCCAGTGTACCATCAGATTGTTTACATTTTACACATAATGGTAAAGTGGATGGAAAGAATGAATGCAGTTTGACAAGTGAAAAATGCAGTCTATGTATAATCTTATATTGAAGTAGCTGGTGTCTTGAGTTAATTGAACATTTGTGTATGCTGTGAAGACATTTACACCATGCGTCTTCTGAGATGGTGGTACCTATTTCCCTCTACCAACACTCAAATGTTGTGAACTTGGAGCGGTTTGAGCTGCAAACACATTTACAAACATTGACACCAGCTTTTTGGTCTCAGGTTTCTTTGCTAGGAGAGAGTAGATTTCGTCTGGTGGGTTGTAGGTTTCAAATGTTGAAATGCTAGCTCTAACATAGTTCCTAACTTGCAGGTACCTGAAAAAATGAGATGGGTGTAGATCAAATTTGGCTTTAAGTTGGTTAAATGAGGCAAAAACATTGTCAATATACAAGTCCTTCACTGTAACCAGGCCCTTCCCTTTCCAGGTACAGAAAACAGAATCTAACTGAGGAGGGTGAAATGCATGATTATGACAGATGGGGGCAAAAATAGAGGTGTTTGTTAGATTAAATGTGTTTTTGATTTGATACCACACCTTTAATGAATGCTTAACTATAAGTCCAGTCCCTTTGAATGGTGCAGGATTTCTCTTGGTTGTATTGAGTAGTGCTGGAAGGGAGGTACCAGTGATGTCCTGTTCTATGGCCAGCCATGAGGGGGTAGTCTCGTTAGATTCTGCAGGATAAGCCTGCTGCCAATATACAAGTGCTCGTGCATTAGCTGCCCAATAATAATGTTGGAATAGAGGAAGCGCTAGTCCACCCAGTTCTTTTGGCTTGCAAAGGTGCTTTTTGCTTATGCGGTGTGGTTTATATCCCCAAATGAAAGGCATGATGACTGAGTCCAATGTTTTAAAAAAAGATTTAGACAGGAAAATGGGCACATTCTGAAATACGTACAAAAATCTGGGTAAGGTCACCATTTTTATAGCATTGACTCTGCCAATCATTGACATGGGAAGTGTTCGCCAAAGTTCAATATCATTTTTAAGTTTATCAATAGGTGAGTTCCATTTTAAAGCCCCTTTAGGTTTTGTTGGTGATTCTCCTTTACATTCTCTTTCAAATTGTAGATTTGTGAATTAAAAATAAATAGAGAAAGACAGAAACAAACAAAGGGAGATTTAAAAGAAATATTCATAAAAGGTTGATTCTCCCCACCCAAGAAAAGTGGACAACCTCTAAGAGGAGAACACAACACATACATAGAAGTTACTATGCTCCCACACAGCCACATACATATAAGAAAGAGGTTTACATCGCCTTACCATGCTTTGCATAATGATTTTTAAGTGACACAAACATTAAAAAACACACAAAATACATACTTTACACAGGAGAGACTTTCAATGCTTTATAAACAGGCCTTTAAGTTATCTTTGCAATTTATTATGTCAAGGAAAACAATCCTGCAACTTAAATCCCATCACTGTGAGACATAATGAAGAGTAACCTAGGAACTTGTTCAAGACATTTTTGTTCAATTAAAATAAAATAAAAAATACAAAATACATACAAAAATGCAAGAATTGAACCTGAGAGCATCATTTATATCACTGACAAAAAAAGAACATATGACTTTGAACTTGTTATTTGCAGGCTTTCTTGTCCTAAACTGGGACCTGTTTTATTTGTGTGTTAGGTCAGCTTCACCTACAAACCTCACAGATGGTCACTCTACACCAAAAGGCCATATGAAATCCTTGTTTTGAAGACAAAAACTGGCAAATTTATACCAATGTAGTACAAACAAACCCTTTACAAGAAGTTTGTGTGGGCTAATAGCCTCCTGTCCTCTCCCCTGCTTACACACACATCCTGCTTCAACTGTTAATATTATTCAGTTAGGCTGCACCTTGTGCCCTACAGCCCCTTTATAATTGGAGCGATGGGAGATACTAGAATAGAAAACCCTCTGCGTGTCATGTCTGCCTAACCATTGTGAAGTTTCTTTTTGGATCATACTTAATATTAATTTGCATGGTCTCCTGAACAAAAACAACATCTCCTGTATTGGTGAGGTTTTTTGGGCTTTTTTTAGTGAGCCTGTGCAGTACCTTTCCTGCTGTTAATGAGCATTGAATAGTACACACTTAGTGATCTGCAATTTTGGTCTAATTGCCCTCTTTTGCATGCAAAAATCATTCATCGATTTCTGGCCTTATTGCTTAACTGGACATTTAAACAAAATCTACCCTGAAAAGTTTTCTCATGAAAACATGTATGCACTTAAGACAGATGTTTCTAAATGCTTTAAATCTGGAGAAAATTGGAAATGGCACTGTATTCAAGTCAAGTGGGGTTTTTTCAGCACTGTCTACAGGGAAAGAGGTCTTTTAGATGCTGCATCAGAAGACATGCTAAATGGTAAATGGACTGCATTTAGATAGCACTTTTCTAGTCTATTGACCTTTCTAAGTGCTTTGTGCTGCATGTCAACATTCACCCATTCACACACATTCATACACTAATGGCAGGGACGCTGATGCCAAGTGCCACCTGCTCATCAAAAACAAATAAAGATGGCTGTATTGGGAGCAATTTGGGGTTCAGTATCTCAACCAAGGACACTTCAATATGCAGACCTGAGGAGCAGAAGATTGAACCCCCAGACATCTGTCAAGTGAATGACCCACTTTACCTCCTGAGCCACAGCTGTTATCAAGTCATTTTATACCTGCTGTAGTTTCAATCTGGACATCCGCCAGGTTGACAATTCTTCTCATGATTTTCAGAACAATCGCTGCTGGGCCACTATGGAATCCCTACCTTCTGTGTGTGTGTGTTCTGTCACCTCTAGGTACTCATCAGGTCCACTGTACACACCAGACTTATCTTGTTTGCTGTATTACATAACTTGTGAACAAGAAAACAACCATTTCTTAGTGGTGGAACGTAATTAAGTTTATAGTAGAATGCTGAGGTATTTTGAAGTTACTTGAATATTTCAGTTGTATTCCACTTCTTTGTTTTTTAGAGTTTGTACTTTTACTCTCCTACATTTATTTTATATCTGTAGTTACCATTAACGTTTGCAGTTAGATGCTGGGTGTGTTGAAATTAATCAGAAATAACAATCCAGTACACAACATAAACAGCTATGTCACACTTTTTCGTTTTGCCAAACAAAGTCTGTGTACTTTCAATCCTTTTAGAAATATCAATATGTGAGCATATTTCAACTAAACAGAATATAGTTTAAGGATGGAGGTTCAACTTTAGTAAAGCTGGAGTTAAAAAGCATAACCACTGAAAATAGTAAAGGTTGCAAGGAAAGTTTTGTGTGGGTTAGGGTCAGGGGCTTGGATAAATTACCCAGCTACAGTTTCTGATGAACTGAGGAAGAAGTGAGTAGAATGTGTCCTTTCTGCCATTTGAATATTTCAAATTAACATAAAGCTTCACATTTAGAAACAATTAAATTTGGTGTTTTTGTCTCTCTGAAATAGATGAATAATGGCTGTGGCCCATACTGCAACCCGACTTGTAGACTACATCAGTAGGCTATGTTTTTTACATCTCATAAAACCAATCTGTAATACCTTTTATCCCTTTTATTTCGAGTCCGTATTTTTTGAGCATATAACAGCAGCCTATTCAGTAGTCTTCAACACTACAAGTCATGTGCAGTGATTCAGATGTGTAGTCTTTTAGTTAAGAAAGGTGACATACTTTATTAAACTCGGCGAAAATACAGCTACAGTTGACAGATATGTCAAATATGAATGGATATGGGCATGGATAGAGGAGTCTGGTGAAGAAAGAAAGTAGACTGTGGTAATAAACATGTTCATTTTCAATTAACTAATTCTTCATTTTTTGAGACCCCTCCCTTCCATTTTTTCTTGTAACATTAACATTTTCTTGTAACCTCTGTAACATTTGAGCACAGAAATCTTGCTCCAAGGTCTGTATACTTCTGCTTTTTTAAGAGTGTCCTTCATTACATCTTCATAACCTGAGAATGTTTAATTACAAGCCTGCCTGCATGCTTGCCTCCACACTATGGTCTGATTGAAGTGTACTATTCTGCAGTGTACAGACACTTGCCACTGACAATATTAAGGCTATGAAAATAAGAATAAAAAAATCAAATAATATATATTTGTATTCTTGGATGTACTTGTAAAAACTATTTTAAAGGTAAGCTTCTCACTTGCAAAATAAAGCTTCTCATGTTAAAACACTTGGAGTCTTTTGGTTAGAATCCCAGCTGCATTTGACTGTGTTGAAAAGTTAAAACAAGAACAATCCTGACAGCTGTCAAATTTCATTGCTTAACATGACATTTTTGTGACATGCTGATAAACAAGATTACTTGTTGGCATCCAGGGCAACCAAGTGCTTCATCAGGTGCTTGTGTGAGGCGTGTGCAGTATAGTAGTCCTGTAGGGGTGAGTGCTACCATGAACCTTTGTCACATGTTATCTATCTTTCTGTCTTGTTTGGTTTTATTGTAAAGTATCCAAAAAGAAAAGTGACAAGTTCTAAAAAGCAATTTCATTAATGTGCCCTTTTTACTGTGCTGTGAGTCAGTGCTAATGCAGGGCTTTTATTTCTGCTTTTTGGACTAATGACACAAACCCTGAGGTTAGTGGGACAACATCCAAGTACATCTCAACAGCATTTCTGTTTGTTTTTTTGATTTGTAATAAACAGACAGCCACCCCCTGAAATGGTGACTTCTTTCACATTTGGTTTTTGGCTGCAAGCTGTGTGGTTGTGGCCAACATGGATTGTTCTCTATGGACTGAGAAATGTCAGCCCACATGTGTACATCAGCCAAAAAACACTTTGAGCTAATTGACATGCTAATTTTGATGTCAAAGGAGTGCATTCCAAAATAGAGCTCATTTAACGTGGTAGTGATTACTAACTGCAGGATTTTATTTGCACCTTCAATGAGTGATCTGCATGAATAAGACAAGAAACTGATAAATGATCACAACATTTGTTAAAACTTTTCAGAATTTTTATGACTTTTGACTTTATGACTAAAATGTTTATGTACTTAAACCTTTTTCCCTTTTTTCTTTGTGTCTGTAAAGCCTTTTTTGGACAAAAAATATTATTAAAGTAATATAGTACAGAGATACATGTTCCACAGTGTTTCATTTAACATATGGTTTGATATACATAACTTTTAACATAAATTTTTCACTGCACTGTCATGCACAGCAGGTCCATTAATGTACCAGGCAATATAATGCATGTTACTCTGGTCATGAGAGCAATGGAAAATATTTTTTTTACTTCAGAATTTACAGTACACTTTAGTTTCATTAAGCACTGTCCCCTAACAAGTCTACAAGTGACAAAATAACAAGGTTACTGCTTCGACAGATTTTTTTTTCAAACAGGATATTTTGATATTTGATCAGAATGCAAAGTATAGCAGTCAATGCAGTTCACCCTAAGGTGGACATAAATGTAAAATGTAATGTAATGTAATGAATAATGATTTGACTGACAGATCAGTCACAGAAACAAGCTGCTAGCATGGGTAAAAAATAAGAATCATACAATGGCCCTATGTTTTTGATTCATTACAAGCAACAATACTGCCATCAATGACAGCTGGCTTAATCTTTTCATATCTTTATGCTGCTGCATTTTGTTAAAAATGAGTTTCCCTTTAACTGTGTACAGCAGGTTCTACCAAAGAGAACACAAATGCAGAGACAGATGAGGAACATCTTGGTGTAATGTGCTTGTTATTTGATTTATCATACTAACTAACAGTACAGTGTGTGTGTATATGTGTGCGTGTGTGCATGTGTGTTTGTGAAGTGTTTGTTTGTTTTTTTGTTTGACTGTTTCCCAAAATAGTGTCTGTAAAATCCTGTCATTTAGCCTCTTTTTATGCATCTTTGTCCCGACAAAATACTAGAATTTTATGTGACAGTGTTGCATGTGTTTCATTGAATCTGTGAGCTTTCCATACTTCATAGTTATATGGATAATCAATAACAGTGCAGCCTATTCTATAACAGTTTTCTGTTAGAGAGATCCATCATCAGACTCTGAGACAGTACATTTCTACCTCATATCAGCTGCAGAAAGAATTGCTCAGTGAGGCTTCTTCAGGAGAGATTTGTGCTGAGGCTTCCACAGGGCAATCATTCAGAGAGCAGTGTTTTGACTATCACACAGAGGAGGGGATAATCTGGAGAAGAAACGGTGGTAAATTGAACTGTCAAAGCCAAAATATGGGACACAACTTATCATCAGATGGAAATGGCAGTGAGCTGTCTTCCTTGTAAAAGTAGTGCATTTTCACCTTTTTGTTAGTCTTTGAACGTCCTATTTTGTTACTACTTTATTTGAGGGTAGAGGAATCTTGTTCAGAGCTGAGTCAGATATCCATTACATGGAAACAGAATGAAATTAATCTGTTTTTCACCTGTGCTTCTTCTATTTAGTTTGGCAATATTCAATAAAGGCTTCCTCTCTAAAACAGAAGTTTTCAATCACAGTTTGGTATATGAGCTATGGTGATCTCGCCAGGTTTTTAGTGGATTCTGACTGAGTACTTCAATCTTACTTTATTTTCTATCAAATGATCAATAGCCAAACAAGACAACAAGGTTGCTTTTTTGTTTTTCAAGTACATTGCAAAAAATATTTTGTTTTTTATCGCTATAAAAGTCCTAATACAAAAAACAAAAAGACCAGTTTCCGTCAAAGGGCAGAGGGATTAATTAGTCTGAACTTGCTTTACTTATCTTACTTTTAAATGGTAAACTTCTACGTGCTGATTTAATGACAAAAAGGCCCCTATTAAAGACAAAGATTTTCACTCAGAAAGACATTACACGAAAGTATAAACAAGCCCAAAATAATAAACAATATGGCAAATAATGTAATGTGAGAGGTAATAAGAAAGCTTACGGAAAGTAAAAGCCGAAATACTCCAAAAAATATTTTAAAAAACAAACTGTGGTAATTACAAACATTTTTACAAATATAACTACAAAACATACGACCAATATCTAATTAATGTCAGCATACATTATTGCCAGTCTTATATATCAAGCTCATCACTAAAGGCCATAGACCGAAAAAAGCCCAACATATGAATCCAAACAGTTCTCGCTGGAAAAGTTTTGTATCCATAGTGACCCTAAGAGGGAGTTTAATAGTTTAGAAACCCAGCAAAACTTAAAACAACATTTTGAGAGAACTTTTTAAAGTGACATGCTATGGAGTAATTCAAATCTGTGCATCTTACAAGTTCATGTTTCTGTTATACTTGCCAGAACTGTCACATAACAGACATCTTGTAGTAACATTGGTAACATCTGTGTGGAGCTGAGAGGAACATTCACCTCTACTGTCTTGTTTGGTTGAGGTTGGTTTTAAAAATTATAGGTCAAGAGCAAATGAGTTTAAAATTCTATTATTAATAGCATTGTAGTGAGAAGTGAAGAGAAATTGGAGTAGCGATACACTGACAAAATGAGTGCTAGTTCAATCTCCTTTGAAAAGATCCTCCTCTGTTTTAAAGGGCAAAAGCACAATTGCATCTTCTGTGCTCTGGGGACAATACCATCTCTACTAAAGGTAAAAAGCAGTGGCTGTCTCCAGATGGCAAATCTGAAACTATAGAATTATCTTTTTGTAGACCATTTTTCAATGCCTAAGGGTGAGTGCTTGTAGGAAGAAGCAATGTGTTTCAGCCAAACAAATGGAAATGAAAAAAAAAGTAACAGTATTTCTTGAAATGGGTGGCTGTATCTTGAAATATGACATTGTATTATTGTGCAAGAATCTAAAATAATCTTGATTTCAGTTCATTTTCACAGACACAGTTGAATACGACATCATTCACATCAAGAGAAGATAACTTCATCATTTGTTTAAATGCCTTTCAGAGCATCTTTTAGTAAGTGAATACATAGTTATTAATACAGTTTTCAACATATTCAGACTGTTTTCAAATCAATAGTACACTTATAAATTCAGTCTGTTGTTCTTCCAAGCTGTCCTGTCTGATACAAAACAAAATGTAAAGGGCCATACATTAGGTAAAAAGTTCAAAAGAAAATTTACAACAATTATCAAATAATTATTTTATTTTTTGCCATTGCTAACTTTACTTTTAAGATATTTACCTTTAAGTTATTTTGAGTGTAATACAGCAGTGCTAACAACCATACTGCAGTCACACTCCAGCTCCACAGCTGAAAGCTGTTGATTTGTATTTGACAATGGTGTTACAGTAAAATCCGTTAAGTATGAAGATTTGATGTGAAAGATTGGTTCATACAGTTCCTAAACAATTATATTTACTGTCAGATATGACTGATGGGACCCCTGTACTGTCTCATTCACCTACAATTTTAATCAAAACCAGCTGTCAACATCCATCCAAATCTTAAACACGTGGATATCCAATTGAGGCAATACATTACTCAATGCATTCTACAGTGACAGAAAAAACTGAGCTCTTTTGCTCATGTTTCAGTTCTGCAGGGTCCAAATGTACCAGGATTCACTGCACACAAACTTCTGTAACTGACATCCATTTTGCTTGGTATCATCACCCTCACATTAAGCTACTTCCTTAAACACAACACAGTATTAGGTCACAAAAACACTCAGTGGTCATCTGCCCTGTATTCCCTGCTTGGCTATTTATTTAGGTCTTGGCTATCTTATTTTTGGATCTTAAAGGAGATCATCAGTGCATCTGCACCCCTACATGGTAATGTATGCACAGGCTCTTTCAGGGTTCACAATGGCAACAGCATCTGAAAAAACCTTTCCCATAAGGAAATTCATAAGCCATATCCTCTTGCCGTATCCCAAAGCAGCCGTCCTTAGCCTCTTTACACTGCATTTCCTTTACACTCTGGCTGGAATAGATACAGCTGAATATCCACGTTAGCTAAAATAGTAAAAAAAGAAATTCCATTTTATTCTTTAGAGTAAAAAGCTAAGCAATATAAGTAAGAAAGCACATAGGCTATGATGGTGTGTAATGAGACCAATTAGCAGTAAATTATATGTCCATGCTTTCCTTCCATGTGCTTATATGAAAGTGGAATCAGGAGAAGCATGCAAGCAAATTATATCAATAAAGAAAGCCTAAGCAATCATGTCATCATATTACTGCATGAACTAGTTGCTGGGACATGAGCTATAGGTGGTGTAGTTGTTGCACTCTAGTTGGAGCCTGCAGGATTATAGAGGACATTCAAATGAGATGCAAAATAAAGTCAGGATTTGTGTTTTTCCTACTCTGTGACAAAGAAAGGATCGCTGCAAGGATTTGTCTTCTAAGATTGAGAAAATTTGCAGCAGTAGGGGGAAAAGTGGAACCCTGGTTAATTAATTATTTGTATTTTATTGGTTTACACATATATAGATAATACAGATTCACATACACAGACACAATGAGGGATGTGATGGGAAGGTCCAAAAAACCCTCAGAGGAGTTTGCAGTAATCAGGGCACTCTCCAGTGTTAGAGAGTGGTACTGCATTTCCCAGAATTCTCTGTAGAAGTGTCAGATCATCAATGTATGATACTGGGATGACATCATCATTATACATAAAGCAGTGGCTGGAGAAGCTGAGGAGGAAAATGGGCTGTGGCAGGGAAAACTAAGTTGTTAAGGATGCTAAACTTCTGGGTTATGATTCTAGAGTTTAAGTAAGCATGTTGGATGCTGGACAAGGCTGACCAGATGGGATTATCCTCTAGGTACATGGAGTTGGCTGCTGGGGCTGGAACTTGCGCTTTTTTGGAAGCAGTAGTTAACGAAGCAGGGACTTCAGCTGAGTTAAAGAGGCAACTGTTTCCTTTTCTCGTTGGCTTTCCAAACAAGTGCTCCAGTGGGTGAAAGTTTTCATCCGCTAGTTATGCTGGCAAGGAGTGCACAGTGTGTTTATCAAATCTTTGTCACTTAAAACAGCTGCCTGCTGCTGCACATATGATTGATAAAAAGATTTGAGACTAAACCAAAATAATAAAGCTGTGGGCTTAAAAAAATTACAACAAAAACAACAACGATGAAAAAAAAATTTTAAGCTAAATTCCCATAGAGCTTAAAGGAACTGCAGAATTTTGAATGGTTCTCTGCAAATTTGTTGTGACTTAAAGTTAAGTGAATCCTTTTTTTACGGTTTATGTAAAAGAACTGGTAACTTGAATGAAAAAATAATGTCTTTGCTTTTTTGACTGATGTTGACGTAACAATGGCATTGTGATGTAGGAATTCTTTAAATTTTTGCACTTGCCAATTCCAACAATTACAATTTTAACAATAGTTACTGAAAAATAGAGCTCATTGTTGTGTTTTTTGTCTCAGTTTGTTACAATGGTGCAAACTAATTTTCCATAGTTTAAGTGTAATAATTTAAGTTTTAACCTTCAACAAAATGCATTTTCTGTACCGTGCAAAACAGTCAGGTTTACCCTTTTCTAGTTTTGGTTTTTGTTATCAGGAGGCTTGGTTAGTGTGGTGTAATACTGGTCTTGTATCTCACTTTCTGTCTTTTTTTACCCTCACAACACACACTCTACATCCTCTCATGCAGTCAGATGTCTCATCATCAGCTTGTCTCACCTGTTTTCTACTCAGATTAGACAGAGCAGTGCAGGGAAGTGACGCTGACAGCCGGAGTGAGGAGGACGAGATGAAAAGGAGAAAGGAGAGCAGAGGGTTGCCGACTACAAAACCTTCCTCACTTGATCCATCTCACTGCCTCCAATTCCTAACCTTTCCTCTCCCCCGCTGATGTCTTTGGTCTCCTGCCTTGCTCTCCTGATGGGAAGCCTTTTTGGTTTTGACATTCAGGATGACAGAGTGGAGGAATGCAACACCAGACCTCTTGGTAGAAATTGCAGTCCATCATTTGTAGGTTATTCTTCTAAAGAATCTGATGTTCCTTTTGTATTGGATCAGGAACAGATAAAAGTATAGGAGCACTTGGTTTTCATTGTAAAAGAAAAGCAAAAAGTCTTTTGACTAACAAAATGACTGAACATGTACTTAGTTTTCTATGCAAAAATCTTACTAAACCACAATCTGAAAAAAATAATATAAATTACATCCCTTGATATGAAATTTCTCTCCTTACAAACACTCGTTTGTTATACCCTGTAACTGCTGTCGATATACTTTGCAATGCAAGTGCTCCCTGCACCCTCAACTCCCTGAGAGAAAGAGGGACATCGTGGGGTTAGACAACTATATGAGAGAAAAAAATAGAGATGCATTAACACTTCATTTACAGCCCTCCATCTGTTTCTTCTGTTTTAACAGGACTTACTCTCATTCTTTTGTACTGCTGGCGTCTGTAAAGCTGTAAAAAGCTTGTAATTACTAAAGCCAAACTGGGCTACTTATAGCAGTAAGGCTGGCAGGAGATTGCAAGGGAGGCTTCAATGCTTCAAGACAGGTCAATATAATTGAGGTAAATCTAAAGGGAATCTAATGGAAAATAATTAAAGCATCTGATAACATGTGATCATAAGCATCCCATCTCAACCCTGTCAATGGCAAATTATAGCTACAACAGAGTATATTGCAAGTCTGCTTTGGTGAAAACATGGAGGAAATATAATTACTGCCTATAGGTTATGTGCACTGATGTTTTCTTGAATCTATTAAGTATAGTATCCTTATCCTGCACAGCTGTATAAGGGAAGGCATTGGAAGTGCAACCCAAGGACTTTGAATCCAAAGATCGGGGTTAATTTTAATTTTAATGGAGTGAACTTTTTCAAACAAAAGTACTTCTTGTGACCCACCCAAAACTACATGCAAGAAGTGGTTGAAATGCTTCACAGAGCTAAAAAACAAAACTAAGCTCACATATATAAATTAAATAATGTCTAACTTAACATTTTTTGAAGTCATGCATGAGTTCACCTTACAAACTTTGGTCCACCTGCAATTATTCAGAATAAAATATAGGTGTCTTTGTGGAGTTTGTGTTTTTGCCTGCAAGGGTTATTTTTTGGGTGCTCTGCCCTCATCCCTCAGACCAATGAATGCAGGCTATTCTAAACTGCAAACAGTTATAAAAAATGAACATGAATTGTTGTCCATCTCTATGTCAACCAATGACTGGAGACCTGTTCAAGTTGTACCCCACCCCTTGCACAATGTCAGCAGGTTTTAGCTCTGCATAACCCTGAAGGATAAGCAATTACAGCTAGTAAAGAATCGAATGGATAAATATATGAATACAGTTTTAAGGTGACATGGTTGCCTGTCTGGGTGGAAGCAGTTTAAACTAACAGTCAAAAAAAAAACAGATAAATAAATAATTTAAAAAAAACAGGCAATCTGACAACCAGGTGAGGAAATTGTCATCCTGACATCTACCTATGAAGACATGAGCAAACACATACTGAGTGCCTTTTGACAGTGAAACATGTAGCTAATGGGCCAATGGTACATTGGTATATAAACATATATATTGTGCCCAACAGACAAAGAAACAAAAACAATTGAGAAAGTGGGAAAGAAAGGTGGGTAAACAGGTATTAAGGCGGTCAGACATATGGTCAGCTGGTCAGACTGCAGAAATATTGGTATTGATTTCCTCTCTTTGATCCACCCTGTAAACCACATCAAAGGTTCAGGCCAAGCCAGAGAGACAGAAACAGAAACGCAATATTTGCTTGGCCCTTTTCTCCTCTTTCACTTTCTTCAACCCCCTCTTTCCCCTTCCCCAAAACTCTCTAAATTCCTCCATGACAACTCTCAGCATGTCATTGCATCAGCCTATTTCTGGATTTTGTCTGCCAGAAAACACATGCAGATAAGGAGGAAAAATGCTGCTGTGAGCCAATTATAGTCCTAGACCATCCTGGTATTCTGTTTTTGTTTCGTCATTTGTCATTCTTTACAGCTAAGTGGTTATGGACCAGACAGTTTTACCCACATCTAAAACTATTTATCAATCAAATATTTTCTACAGTTCTTTTTAATTTGAACATTAAATTAAAACATGAACATCAAGTGAAGGATATCGTATTTTTTTCAATGTAAAAAGAGTTAATAATTGAAGTGTTAAGGTATCAAAGTGTCCAAAAAATGACTTCTGTTTTTTTTAAATGTTGCACATGTTCCTTGAATTAAAAGTAAAATTATGACCTGGATATAAACTGTAGATAGAGTAAGAAGAAGAAATGTTAATAAATAAATGTTGATATTTTTTTCTTCTGCCTTTTGTGAGAAGGCTTGTAATTTGTTGCCCCTGGCAAACATCGCAAGAGCACGGCCATTACTGTGTGACGGCTGACAGCTGTGATGGCTAGCTGTAAATTCTGTTGAATGCCACTGGAAAGTAGGTGAGCCCGGCCATCCTCATCGTTCCACTTCATTAGTTGTTCCCTGCATTCATGACAATCGAATAACATGATCCCCCTGTGGGGTGCAACTAATTAGCTCATGTTGCTGCCAGCATTTCTTTATGCTTTTTAACATTACAAGGTTGTCAATTAGAGGCAAAGATGCATGTGGAAGGAAAAACATTTGACTGGTTCTTATTTCCAGTCAGTTGGAAAGTCTACGCAGGAAAATGAAATGAGGAAATTCAGTTCAGTGCCCTTGTGTAACGCATTTAACCCCTAAATACTGTGGTTTATTATGTCAAAAAGCAGAGAACAACATTATTGAGGACACTGAGATTATGCCCTCTAAATCTAAGTTTGAATTTGAGGAGTTTAGAAATCTTGAAGGAGTCTGTGTGAAACTTCACCACTTTAGTCCTGGCAGTATGCATAGGATATTTTAGTAGTACATTTCAGGGACTTCATCATATAAAATTCAAGCAAAGACCTGATTGCAAAACACTTAACTCTCCACGTTTTTAGAACAAGTTGGGTTTCCTATGCTTCTCAAGCCAGAAGGATAAAAGAGGGATTAATGCATCCTGAACAAAAAAGTACCAACTTACTTATAGTTGTTATTTCTTATAAAAACAGTTTACATTGATTCAGACCATTAAATGCTTACTCTCTGACCAAAAAAAGCTGAAAAGCTGTGGGAGGTAAAAACACAAAAAATATTATTATTTTGAAGAAATTGCAATGTAAAGTAAAATTATTATTATTTTCTTTTGCTGGCAAACATAAAAAAGTAATGTTTGTTTTACTTAACAACTCCAGTGGGAAAACAGATCCGTTCAGATGATCCAGCTCCATCATCCCTCACTCTCAGCACTTAGTTCTCTTCTCCTTTTTATTCAAAGAATTTGTGTAATGACGTCATTCCATCCTTTTCAATTATTTTCTGGGTATATTTTGTCATGAAGAAAAGGGACAGGTTGACACATACACTGTACTGCACTGAATTGAGTTAAGTCGCTGAGAAAAGCCTGTCAGCACACCAACTTCCACAACAAGTGCTCAAGGTCTAAAGACTGACAATTACAACTTGAGGTTGACGGCCAGTGCCGTAGAAGCACAGTAGGGGCAGGTTAGGTAGCTATTAAAGGTTCTTCTTATCAGTATCACTTTTTCTGTGACCTCTACTACTTGGACAGTATTTTGACTACTATCTAATGTCAAAGGTCATGTTTTCTAAGCAAGCCTCACCATTTCTTATGAATCAGTTCTGCCTTAACTGGTCAGACTTATTCCTGGTTTACATGACTTTCTGTCTTAAGTATAAAGGAACCTGCTGAAACATAATATCTTATTATAATATTATAATATTACAGCATGTTGGGAAAGCCATATGGATCTGTGGAGCTTTTTGGAATTACCCACTGTCAATCTATCCATTGGCTGAAACTGCATTTAAATTAAATTTATCCATCAAGGCAAAGATATAAAAGAATTTGCATGTGTATGTTTTGAGTATAGTAATATGAATAATAGTGATAGAAAAAGCGAGGATAACACTTTATTTTAAGGTACACCTATTAACCATTAACTAGTTGCTTATTAGCATGCAAATTAGTGACATATTGGCT